>JAJTUV010001282.1:0-375954 GCA_021653895.1 Mastomys natalensis
CAATTTCCCCTCCCTTCCATCCTCCAGTCCTCCCTCTCCTCTCTCCCAGATCCATTCCCCTCCATTTTCCTTCAAAAAGTAGCATACCTCCAAGAGACAGCAACCAAACAGGACAAAGTAAGATACAATAAGACAAGGCAAAGCTTCCTATTGAGCTTAACAAGGCAACCCAATAGGAGAAAAAGAGTCCCAAAAGCAGGCAAAAGAATCAGAGACAAACCTCCTTTAATTATTAGGAGTCCTCAAAAACCACCAAGCTAACAGCCACAACATATACACAGAGGATTTGGTGCAGAGTAAAATGCCTTAAGTAGTAATAGATATTTGAGGGATAAATCAGCCTGGTAGAGATCACAGTGAACTACATTGCTGACACCTGTCAGGTTATATTAACCCCGATACAAACAATGCCCAAGGCTCTCAATTTAATAAAACAAATGTTTGTTTTCTATGCAGTCTACAAAAGGATTAACATGAGAAGGGAACCACAGGGGTGGGAAAAGTCATTATGTAGGAGGACACAGTAGAACGTGAGGGAAGGAAGGTAAAGAGATGAACACTGGGGTAAAAATCATCAACTGGGAAAGCGGGTAAAGGCGAAAGACATGGGAAAGAGAAGGAAATATGCAGAGTTAGCCAAAGCTAAGGATGTATGGAAAAGCCACATGGAAGTATGCTACATTGTGATCTAATGTAAAGCGTACTACAGAAGGAGGAGGGGCTAGAGAGATGGCTCAGTGGTGGAGTGCCTACTGCTCTTCCACAGGACCTGAGTTCAGCTACCAACACTCACTTCAGGAGACTCAGAAACCCCTGTAACTCTGTCTCAAGAGGATCCAATGCTCTGGCCTCTGAGGGCACCTTAAGTAAAGGGCTCATACCCTGCTGCAGATATGCATATACACGTGGTTAAAAATAAATAAATCCTGTTTAAGGGAGTTTAAAGGGAGGTAGCCTGCGTAGGTGAGTAATGTTGACCGCAGAAGCTATAGGTTATCAGTTGAAAATCCTCGTGCCCTAGGAATTGTTGGTCTGCAAGGTCCCTGAGGCACGTAAAGGCCATTACCACTGCTCAGAACTAGATAAAAGGATCTACTGCTGAAGACATCTCATACTGCAATGGCAGGACACAGAGAAAACAAGCTGGCACTGGACGGAAGCTTCCTGTCTCTTGGCTGCCTTTGATGGTGTCAGAAGACATGCTTCAGGTTGTTTGGAGGGAAACGGCATCAGTGTTATTACCCAACTGTAGATCCCCCATGTACACACGTCAATTGTCAGGTAATAGTATATATTGGTACAATAGTCCATGAATATTATGACTGAAATCAACTGTTTTTTTACATTTTACAGAATTTGAGAACTATTACCTAGGAGAGCACTTTCCCTTGGTACTATGAACCTGGTCAAAATCCTTGACCAGAAAGGTCCAAAGCTTTAAACGATAACCTACTTCCATTGCTATGCTAAATGGTCATGTTGAACTCAGAGAACTGCCTTTATAAGTCTTCCTGTTTATGCCTGTAGACTAGTGATATGCTCAGTTTTGATCAGAGAAGCATTATTCTGCAATGGATGATGTCATTCTTGAGACTCATATCTAGTCAAAGTGCTAAGAATAAATGACGTTAAGTTTTCAGCCAGAAACAAGACATCTATATCTTCTCATCTAAGGCTCAAGGAAGGTCATAGAAGAAGGATTAGAAAGCAGAGAAGAATGTTACAGAAAGTCTCTCTTCGAGGCATGCAAGTGGCTGTTGAAAACAGTAACTTACAACAGCTATGGTCATCGTCACAAGCTTCCACTCAGATGTCAACATTCAATCATAATTTGGGGTGAGAATCTTGAGACCATACCCTTCCATGTAGTATTGTATTTAATCAATGATTGCTGAATAACAGGGAGACATTTTTTCAGTGGTACTACCATTGCTCATTTTCCCATGATCCAGCAAGTAAGCCTTTCACCTCATGGTCATGAGAACAAACCTAATTAAACCCAATGGGTCATAAATGAATAAATGACATGGAAGCAGAAAGGAGTCTAGTTGAGAAGAACAGAGAGTTCTGCAGAAGAAGGAGGAAGATAGAAGAAGGTAATGGGGTGAATATGATGAAACTCCCTTACGCACACATACAGCACTGTAAAAATAAGCCAATAAAATGTTTATTTAAAATGCAAAGAAAAAAGTTAAGCATGTTCACACAGTAAGAGGATGGGCTCGGATTCTGAAAGCTACGATAACTTTTAAGTTCTTCCCTAACTACTTTCCTGTGGCTATAGGCTGCTAATTACTCCTCAATCACTATTCAAACCATTTTCAATTTTAGCTAGATATATGACTATCATTATCTTTATATTAGACCACATGATGGAATTCTAGCTATTAATAATAAATGTAAGAACAAGGTGTTCAACTTGCAGGACATACAGCCATTTTCAGCTCTGTTCTTGCTGGGCAGAATGGGCAATTAAATCTGGAACTTTAGCACTTATAAAGGGTCATTGATATGTTATTTGGACAGGTGGCATGGAAAATACCACAAGAAAGCTAAGGAACGTAGAGCAGAAGCTGCTTCTCTATGAATGGGAGGGTGTTACCATTGCTTATGCTGTAGATACATTGATTTTGTATTATTTACCTACTTTCCAATCTTGAATATATTACTCTATCTAATGTTTCCACTAGAGAAGAGAAAATATATGTATATTATATACATCTTATCTAAAGGATTCCTTTGAACTTTATCATTCTGTATCATTCAGCAGAAAATAATTGAAAACATGACTGAATAATTGAATTATGCCATAGCTGTTATAAAAAACCTTATGTAAAAATATGATAATCCACCACTTACTCAAGTATATTTTAAAGTTATTTCTATGTGAGGAAGTATGCTATTCATCAAATTGAAAATGTAATATATTTCAGTAGGAACCGAAACGCAAATGTATTCTGATTTTAGTCACTGAATGTCACACTTAAAATCCCAAGGTAAATTTCTAATAAAAATATAGAAACTTTAAACAGGTGATTGACATTAGCCTCCACTGGGCTAACATTTCCAATCGTGGACTTTAAATTTACATCTTAAAGGGAAATGAACAAATGCACAAATTACATAAAAGAATGTTTATACCAAGTGCTGAGATTGACAGGTAAAACTGTGTTCAGGTAAGATGTACTCTGTAATATTGGACATCTATATACATGGTAGAATGATGATGTATTCCACAATATTGGATGTCTGTATACATAGTAGAATGATTAAGCTCTTATCCACACTTCCTTTAGATATATTTACTAAGTGCATTGGTGCCATCTCAAAAGGGAATAACAGAAGCATTTATCATTGTTTAATCAGATTCCTCTGCAACACTTTCATCCATTGTAACATTTTTCTTTAGAAGAAGACTTGGGAAACTTACATAGCAAGCTTTTCCAGAATCTTCTTTTTACATCTAACTGTTTCTCTGTTTGGGAAAGTAAACAAAGCCCCGAGGTAGCAATAAGTTTCAATCTGCTTGCTATTTCACTGCACATTCTGCAAGAAAACTGTTTGTAAACCTCAGCTCGAGGCTTCCAGAGGAGACTAGAGATGATCAACATGCTCTCTTCAGGCACCTCGTGCTATTTTGCCTTTGGGGCTGCGCTTCTTGCTGGTAGTACTCTGCTGTGGCTACTCAGAAGACTTATTATCGTATTATAAACCTTAGTCAACAGAGTAGACATACTCTGTGCCTTTATGTCTGTGGACAGATATTTTAGGAAGGAATTTTAGTGATTGTTTTCAGCCTTTCCTTAGCCATAAACCTTACAATCTTACATGAATAATGAAATAGTTGTTTTTCTTTGCATCTGTAAAAAACAACAACAACAACAACAAAAACAACGAAGCAAGTGTCTATCTTAAATGAATAAAGAGAGCAGCAAAACATAAAAACCATATTCTTTTTAGTACAGTACCATAGTTTTTGTTCTTTTAAATGTTTTGTCTACCAAGAAAACAGAAGTTTTCTACAGAGACTAGGAGATGCCATCTGGTAATTTTTATACTATATTACTAAAATAAAAAAAAGTCTCATGTTGCCGATTGTTAATGTGTCTAAAGACTCATTCTTCTGAGTAGTTAGAGATTATATTCAGGGAGCCAGACTTTTTTCTCTTTTATTTGTTTGTTTTGTATTTATAAAAATAGGCTAAAAAAAAAAAAAAAAAAAACAGGAAGCCAGAACATATTTGTACTAAGAAGTAAACAATGAATAGAAACTAAGATACATTAAACTCTTAGAATTGCTCATACTCTAACACTTTTGGATAAATGTTCTAAAAATGATAATAAACACTTTTTTTTTCCTTTGAAATTCATGCTATCAAAGTCCATGCTAAAAACACATGTATTTTGAATGTCGAACAGATGGCAGGTTTTCATTTCATTGAATTGTTTTACAAATTAGTGAGTCAAACATCCGGTGAAATTTTTATTTTAATTTAACTTGCACTTATAATTCTAATCGCATATGGGACAAAAAAAATAAGGATGTAGGATTATTGATTTAAAGACCTTATTCCTGTGATTACTCAGAAATCAGTCAAGCATAAGAATATGAAACCTTTTCTCTGAAATATTGGTTAGCTTCATGTATAAAAATGTTTGGGTTCAGTTATAGACGTGTTTGCCATTGATTAGCACTAATAAAAATGTCACGGTTAAAATACTAAATATAGTGAATGAGGGGCAAGGACATCTGTAAGAGATTACACTGCTGATTACCTCTTAGGATTTTTAGCCAACCTGAATGCACTATAACATGAGACGGAGGGATCTTTTTGTATTTATTTCTAGAACTTTTACATGAGTACCAAATGGAATAGCGTGTATGTAACCGAGAGTGGAAAATGTATTCTACTGTCAGCCTGAGGGCTATAGTTTCAGTTTGAATGCAAATGTTACCTTGCCCAGGGCAATACTTTATGAAGTCATTGAATTAGGAACCCATCAACCTATGTGGATGATTTGACATGCACAATGTTTGATTGTTATTCTGGATAACTGCTTAAATTAAGAAGTGTATACACTTCAGAATATTTAATTTCAAAATCCAATATAATATTTCAGTTCCGTCTATTTACTTAGCTCTCTAGGAAAGATAGAGATCATTACATTTTCAAAGCTTCTCAGCGGCACATGCTCCGCTATATTCATAGCAGCCTTATCTGTGATAGCCAGAAGCTGGAAACAACCCAGATGTCCCACAATGGAAGAATGGATACAGAAAATGTAGTTATTTCACACAATGGAATACTATGCAGCCATTAAGAACAAGGACATCATGAGTTTTGCCGGCAAATGGATGGAGCTAGAAAATACCATCCTGAGTGAGGTAACTCAGACCCAAAGGTATGTGCTCACTAATAAGTGGATACTAGCCAAAAATGTACGAAATACCTAGGATACAATCCACAGAACTCAAGAAGGTTAACAAGCAGAAAGGCCCAAGTGAGGATGCTTCGAATCCACTTGGGAGGGAGAAGAAAGCAATCACAGAGGCAGAGGGAGGGAGGGATCTGGATTGGAGAAGAGAGGAGGAGGGGAAATGGGGAACAGGATCAGGTATTGGGCGGGGCGAGGGGGAGACAAGAGAGAAGTCCTGAGAACCAGCAGAATGAATGGACACATGCAACCTTAAAAAATTGGGGTGTGTGGGAGGACCCCTCTAGAAAATACCAGAGACCTGGGAGGTGAGAGACTCTCATGACTCAAAGGGAGGGACCTTAGATGAAATTCCCAACAGTGGGGAGAGGGGACTAGTACGAGTCCATCTCCAGTAGAAAGACAGGGCATCAAGTGGAAGGAGGGGGTTGCCATCTCACAGTCAAAAACTCTGACCCAGAATTGTTCCTGTCTAAAAGAACTGCAGGAACAAAAATGGAGAAGAGTCTGAAGGAAAGGAGGTCCAGTGACTGAGTCAACTTGGGATCCATCACAAGCAGAAGCTCCAAGACCTGACACTATTTCCATCGCTAAGATGTGCTTACAGACAGGAGCCTAGCATGGCTGCCAACTGAGAGGCCCAACAAGCAGCTGACTGAGCCAGATCCAGATACACACACCCAACCATTGGACTGAAGTTGGGAGCCCTTGTGATTGAATTAGGAAAGACTGAAAGAAGATGAGGAGGAGGGCGATCCCATAGGAAGGCCAGCAACCTCAACTAACCTGGACCCCTGAGATCGATCTCTCAGACACTGAGCCACCAACCAGGCAGCATTCAGGAGCTGGTAGGAGTATACAGCAGAGGACTGCCTAGTCTAAGTGGGACAAGACTGTGTTTAACTCTTGAGAGACTTGAGGCCCCAGGGAGTGGGGAGGCCTGGCAAGGGGGAGAGGGCATGAGGACATCCTCTTGGAGACAGCCGGGAAGAGGAATGGGATGAGTAACTGTGGGAGGGCAGACTGGGATGGGGGTAACAACTGGACTGTAAAAGAATTAAAAGTAATGTCAATCAATCAATCAATCAATCAGTCAATCAAATAAAAATCCTATAAAGATAGATACCAAGTGTCTTGTCATAAGTATAAGATTTCAGTGTACTGCCTGGTATAAATTTAATGACACCTCAGTGGACAGCAAGGTTCAGTTTGCCGAATAGAGGATGAAGAGGACAACAGATGCATGTTCAGTTTTCCTCTTATACTACCTTATATCATACCTTGCAGGAAACTGTCCCAAATCTCTAGGCCTTAAGAATAGACATTGTTTCTCATTCAATCACACTCCATGGATATACAATTGCCTAGGTCTTACACAGAAGAATTTCTCATTAATTCCTATGCAGTTGGAATATACGTAGACAAGACATATACATACATACATACATACATATGTACATACATAGTCCCCAAATCTTATTTAAGCATCAGGGATGAGTCTCAGAGGTTGTATACAACTCAGGCATACATTATATTGACTGCAATTTTATGAATCAGAATTGAGCATGGTTAGAAAATTACTTTAGTGTCAAGCCTTAATAAAGAAGAGAGCATAGATATATTAGAGAGGGAAAGAGAGAGAGCTAAGAGAACATGGATATGAAAGAGAGAGAGAGAGAGAGAGAAGAGAGAGAGAGAGAGGAGAGAGAGAGAGAGAGAGAGAGAGCGCATTGACTTTTGGGCTTTTCTTTATCTGAAAAGAAATTCAGGAGACTTGATTCAAATTCTTGAATTTTTTCGGATACGATTATAATAAATACTATCTTTTATGAGTGTTTTGTTGTATGCACTCTAATTTTTAATCATAATTGATATGAAATTATTTATTGTTAACTGCATGAGATACTTATATACACATTAACTTAATCCTATTGTAATAAAGAAATAGATTTAACTTTAGTTAAATGAATTAAGTTATCATCATTAGGTTCAATGCAGTTGTACTTAAATCCAATTTCTAAAAAAAGATTTTTTAAGATCAAGTACTGTTTTCTATAATACTGAAGTAAATAAACATCCCAATCTCAATATTAGTGAAATAGCTTTCTGTGAGATTGTCCTGTACACATTTACCACGTATAATTGATAAGATACCAATTCACAACAAAACAAAAAGTTCAAACAACAAACAAAAAAAACAATTCCAAGGAAACAAATGTAACAAGAAAGGACTTCATTCAAACCTTGCTGGTACCATATACGATTTGTAATCATTTTTAGCCTTCTATCCTGTTACAGATAAAAGATCCTAGATAGTTCTTTATTTTCAAAAACACTTATGCCAATAATTCAATGATTCTTGTATTCTCAAAATATTAATTAAATGTGTTGGGTTGAAGATTCAGTTGGTACAATGCATGTCATGCAAGCATAAGGACCCGAGTTCAGGTCCTCAGCACAAGTGTAAATGCTGAGTGTGGAGGTATATATTTATAATGCCAGAGCTGTAGGGGAGGTTGCAGTGGAAATAAGACTGGCACTTGTGAGCCAGCCAGCCAGTCTAGACAAATCTGTTAGCTCCAGGTTTGGTCAGAAACCTGTCTCAAAATAAAACAAAACAAAAACAAAATAAAAATGAGTGAAGAGTGACACCTCACATCAACTACTGGCCTCCAGACATGTATACACACACACACACACACACACACACACACACACACACACACACACAGAGGAGAGACAGAGAGAAATTCCAATTGGTCTTGCTTCTGCTTGTGACCTCTAATTTACTTTAACTGAGCATGCATTAAAATATTGAGATTTTTTTCTGGCATTTGATCATAATTCATTCATTCAGATGGGGTAGGAGTAGGAAGTCAACTTAAACTGATAAGAGAAGAGGGGCTAGTGCCAGGATCTATAGAACTGAAGTTGGAGTGCTAACGTGGGCTGTATCATGGAGGGCGTTATCAGTATTTGGAGTCCATTTGAGAACAGTGGGCAAACACAATTGTCTGCATTTCCTAATTATTGTATCTCTGTGGCTATTGGTTTTGTTTTGCTTTTAGGTCACAATTTGAGATGATTTTTCTTTTTTTCAAAATGCAGTCGTGTTTCTTTTGCTATCTTCCCCAATAACCATCTCTCATTTATTCTTTAACCACGCCCTGTTGGATTCAGATTTGTTGCATTCTATATAGGTTGAACATCTAGAATTACCAGATGATACCATCCACACACAGATCACTGGGCTGTCTGCAACTTAAATTGATATTTTTCAGTGTAGAACTTTCCATCTATGTGTCTATTTTCTCAGCAGCCTGTAAAAATCCATTTCTGCTCCTTTTACCTTTGAAGATGGATTGATACTGTCTAGATCAATTTCAGTTAAGGGCCTAGTAACCTCCAAGAAATAACATTCAACAACGTACACACGTACACAAGTACACACAGACATGCAAACAAACAGAAAAAACAGTCCAAATGAATAAACACGTATCCACATAAGAACACATGTACAGATGATTTAAAAATCTTCAGTGAGTCCCAGTTACTGTGAAGATGAGTTCCATCGTACTCTCTATAGCTTAGAGGGTACTAATCTTATAAGTCCTGATTACTTCTTCACTTCACAGTTTCACTGTCTATGGGTGAGGTGAGTTGGGGCAGGCAGAGAACAAAGAAGAATGCTCCTGAGAGATGACTTAGCATATAAAAAGAATGAGAGAAGTTTAGGAAAACATATCCAGCTGAATCTATAAAAAATTGAAGTGTGATTTCAAAGTGCTGTTTTCTCTGTCTACAATAACTTTCAGCCTTGTTATTTCCTGCCCAATCCTTGCCCCTTATCTATGTCTGCAGCTGAATGTTTAAGCAAGAAGCATTTGCTACTTTACATCATCTCCCACCCTCTTCTAGAGTGGCCATGCATTCCTACACACTTTATCTTCTTACTAAATTATAACTTCATGTTGAAAATCTAGATAGGGTTATATTTGTATTTGCTGCCCTGGTACATATCAGTTGGATGCTCGAATGGAAATCTCTGCCAAGTTAGCACCAATTTTAAACTAAGCACTGGACTGAGTATGTACATAATCGTACCCAGGTCTCCAATAACGTTATGAATGATAATTGTTACTGTCCTTACTTTACACATCTCAAGGAAACTGAGTCAAAGAATGAAGCTTAGTCGAAATCATGTGACCAGTAAAATAGAGAGCAAGGATTGAAGTCAAGATTGTACTGGAAAGTCTAAGTTCTTAAACTTTATCACATATAGTAAGTCAGTCTTGGTATTTGTTTAATTTTTATACATTTACTTCTGCTTTTCTAGGCTTTTTGAAATACAGCAAAATATAGTACAGTGATGAGAAAAATCATCATTTAAAAATGACTTAAAGTTTCTTTCTTTTATAAAATTAGATTCACATACTCATTACATGTATTTATACCTATTTATCAGTTGTATTTTCATGGCATGCACTTTTAATTATGCTGAATTGCTCATAAAAATGATTACCTGACACCTTGGTCCATTTTTGTTAAATCAATGCCAGATATATTAAACAGAGTTGAAATAGTTATGTCTTAGTAAATCTTTCAGATTGGGTAATGCGTTAGCCACTTTTCAGTTGCTGTGGTAAAACACCATGACCGAAACAACTCATAGAAGAAAGAGTTTATTTGTGCTTACAGTTCCAGAAGGTTAGAATCTAAGATGTCAGAGCAAAGGCACGGCAGCAGGAAGAGGACGCTGTGGTTTTACATCTTGAACTGAAAGCAGGAAACAAAGATATTGAACAGGAAATGGCCTATGCCTATGGAATCTGAAAGCCTGCCTTCAGTGACAAGTCTCCCAGCAAGGCCATACCTCTCACATCTACATAAACAGAACCACCAAGGGCCAAGTGTTTAGGCAACTGAGCTCAAGGGCAACATTTCATTCAAACCATCAATGGATTATCATGTTTTGGACCAATGTTCTCTGCCCAAGGAGAAATCTGGGGTGGATTGTTTTCTTTCTTTACAATCTTCTGGATGATTTCCTTTCTAATTTAAATCACTTATGTATGTTTTGGAAAGCACCCCTACAAAAATCCAAGAATATTGTCTACATAATCTAAGACTCAGATCCAGATCTTGCACAAACTTCTAATTAAATAACCAAAAACAAAATTCTAGAGGTAATTGTTACATGTATGCTCTATTTTAAATTAGTTAAGATGTTTGTTATAGTAACTGTCTTAAATGTCCCTATGAATAATGTTTGTAAAGAAAAGATAGATAAGTACGTTTCAAGAAAAAATAAAATCATACAATATGGCTTCAGTGCTGACTACTCAGCAGGCTCATATATACACCAATAACGAAAGTGAATGTTAGCATGTTGTGTTTATATAATGTGTATACACATATGGTGTAAGACTCTAGTGAGCGGAGCCTTAGTTTACCAGAGACCCCCTGAGTGAACCACTTGGAGACAAGAATCACTGCAAAAAGCAAGAGGAACTTTAATGTTCCAGCATGCTGGGGCCATCCTCCATCCCCAAAGGAGAGGCGACCCCATGTAGCTCGTTCAATGAGCTTTTATACAGTCCTTGGGCCAGCAGCCATTAGGCACAATGTGATTGGCAGAACAGTGTGAGTTTTTTAAACTGATTGGTCTTTAGGGAATGAGGCGGCAAAGACCTCCCTTTTCTGTGCCTGGCCAATGATCCATGTGCTCTGGGCCATGTGCTCTGCCCCCACCCCCTACCCCAGGTCATTCCTCACCCTCTGTGGTCTGAGGAATGTTAATTATCCTCTCCCTTCTGAAGGGGAGGAGTGCCTAAGCATTCTATGAATTTTCTCTTCCGGAGGGCGGGGGTCTGGTGGAATTTTTCTCTTCAATGGTTTATGGTTTCCATTGCAATGAAAAGACACCATGACCAGGCAACTCTTATAAAGGACAACATTTAATTGGAGCTGGCTTACAGATTCTGGCTTAAAGGTTCAGTCCTTTAACACCATGGAGGGAAGCATGGCAGTGCCCAGGCAGGCATGGCACTGGAGGAGCTGAGTTCTACATCTTGTTCCAAAGACAAACAAGAGAAGACTGGCTTCAAGTCAGCTAGGAGTAGGGTCTCAAAGTCCACCCTACAGTGACACACTTCCTCCAACAAGGCCACATCTACTCTAATGCCACACCTCCTAATAGTGCCACTCACTCCCTGGGCAAAGAATATTCAAACCACCACAGTATACATATAGTGATAATGATTTTAAAAAGAGGCTATCAACTTGTAAGTGGGAAGGAGGACATGGGATGGATTGAAAGAATGGTTCCTCTGTGGGCTGCAGCAAGGAAAAGGAAGTGAGGAATGAGGAAAGTGATGTAATTATATTTGAATTGAAAAAAAATTAAAGATAAAGCAGTTAGCAGTGTTTACCCAGAACAGTAAAGGTGCGGTCATGGTATTGTTAGAAACCTTGGGCCTGCTCATACATCCTCAGAAACAGGAAAGCCAGCTTTGAGAGGAGGCAAGTTCAAAGCGCCTAGAGAGAGGACAGGAGATCTCTCTCTCTCTCTCTCTCTCTCTCTCTCTCTCTCTCTCTCTCTCTCTCTCTGCGTGTGCGTGTGGTTGTGTGTGTATGAATGTGAGTGTGTATTTTTTACTGATGACTTGACTTGTGTTCTGAAACTATGAGTCAAAATAAATACTTATCAAAAATCTTTTTAAAGCAATGAGGAATGTTAGGGAGCACAGCATATGTCGACATGAGTTTGTTGTGTTTTGAATGATGAATGTCCTCCATAGGTTCTTGTATGTGAACACTTGATAGTGTTGAACAGTTGATAATGTTCGGGTTAGTTATGGAATCTTAGGAAGTAGACTATTGCTGGAGGAAGTACATCATATTCTCATTCTTGATTTTTACTTCCTGTGCTCGCATGACATATTATCTCTCTGTTTCCTTCCTTACTCTTGTACCATCCTTATTATTGTAGACTTATTCCCACTGGAACTAAAGAGCTAAAACAAACCCTTTCTTAAAAAAAACTGGACATAATTGTGATTATTAGCCAGAATTTTATAACATCAAAATGCCCAGGAAAGTTTAATGTTGTTACTAAAAATACCGTTTGTCTGCATTATTATTTGGGATTCCATAGAAATTGAAAGCTTTGATCATAAATCATAATTACAAATTACTTAGGGCCATCACTACTTCCTTTCAATCAGCATGTATGTATATGTATTGTTGAAATTCAATTCTATTTTCCTCATACAGAATCTTGGACCGTGGCTACAGGGAGCACTGCTAAAATCAGCGGGGAGTTTCTTTAACATAGAGTGTAAACAACTATGCAGTAAGTCGTCATTGATTTTTCTCTTCTCTTGTATAGTCTTCAGAAGGATGACATTTTTACATGAATGAAATGTTTTTTACTATTAATATTTTATTCTGTTACTGTTTGTGTCCCATGTGCAATTCAGATCCTCATTGTTCTCAGACCAAACTGAGGGCTTCCTTCAGTTTCTATTCCTTGAGTCCTAAGGAGATAAGATGTAAAGGAGGCGACCATTTACCTGAGATTCTGTCTCTTCTTTAGTTAGCAATTCTTTTCTGATACTCAGTGTTATTCCAATACAGAGGATTCAAATGGAAAATCATTGTCTTGATAGCAGTAAGGAAAATGTATATTGGGTTAGAGGCAGAAGGAAAAGAGTATCTTTAAAGTCACAGATAATTTTATCTAAGATTAGGATCTGTTATAAGGAGGTTGGATGCACTAAACCTAGAATATCCATTGAGGGTATTCACGTTGCAAAGCAATGAACAGTGTGACAAGAAACTCAAGCTACCAAGCACAATTTGGCTACCACTTTGGTTCATACCAAAGCCCATACAATTCATCTCGAAACTTCAAAGACCCAAAGTGGGATCTGAGCTATTAAAAGTTTCTCTGTGGGTGATAGATTCCTTTTAGCTCCATAGTGTAGGCTTGCAAAGAAAATTATCAAAGGTTAGGAATGTTTGAAGTATTAAGTGCTTGTCTAGCCAGTGGGTCAAACTACAAATCAAGGGGGCAGAAGGAAGGGCTTCCTGTTCTTTAGTCAAAGTCGCGTGGGTTACCAGCTTTGAACTTCTGTTAAATTAAAACAGATTATAAAGGAAGAAGAAGAAGCAATTTGAGAAGTAGAAACAGATGACTCATGAAAAGTATCAGGTAATGGAAAATATTTTACCTTTTATACAACATGTAATTGTGAGTGGATGTGTGCGCTCAGCACAGCTGTTATAAAGTGCCTTACTTATGCATATACCTTTTGGGGATTTGGACTATCCTTATTCTGGTTCTTACTATAAACCTTTACTATTAATTCTGACTTCCATGATTTATATATTCAATACAAAGATGACTTGGATTTGCTACCAATATTGTCTGTTTAATCTACATTTTTATTTTGTAAAAGTTCAGAACTGGTTATAACTTGACTTTACCTAATGTTCAAGAACCACTCTCAATAGAATTCATTATTCCACCTATTAATCATATGAATGGATGAAATATATGTTTGAGGACAGAGTTCTAATCTTTTAAATGTAATCGCCAATCGCCATTTTTTGATATCTCATTGTAGAGTAAGTTTTAGAGGGGAAACCATATTCAAATATAGTAGAAGATAAATTTGAACTTCAGTAGGTAAAAAGGATAGAGAGAAAGAGAGAGAGAGAGAGAGAGAGAGAGAGAGAGAGAGAGAGAGAGAGAGAGAGAGAGAGAGAAACTCTTGAATGTTGGAATGCTGTGGAACAGTTTGAATTGATGTGCATCAAGTCAGTTCTCATTTCTTCTTTTTCACACAAACACACACACACACACACATATATGTTGATGCGTGTGTGTGGGGCGGTGTTGTGTGTATTGCAATGCAATTTAATATAATACCATGCTTGCATTTGCACATCGTCATAGTTTGAATGAGAATATTTGAATGCTTGGGCACCAGAGAGTGGTACTGATTAAAAGGATTACCAGAATCAAGAGGTGTGGCCTTGTTGGAGGAAGTGTGTCACTGAGGGTGACTTTTATAATTTAAAAAACCCATGCTAGGCCTAGTATCTGTCTCTGTCTCTCTCCTCTCCCTCTCCCTCTCCCTCTCCTCTCCCTCTCCTCTCCCTCTCCCTCTCCCTCTCCCTCTCCTCTCCCTCTCCCCTCTCCCTCTCCCTCTTCCTGTCCCTCTCCACCTCCCTCCCCCACTGCCTATGACTCAAGATCTTGGTCACAGCTACTTCTTCAGCATAAACTCTTGTCTGCTTTCATGTTCCCCTTTGTGATGATAATAGACTAAGCATTTTGCTACTGTAAGCAAGCCCCAATTAAATGTTTTCTTCTGTAAGAGTTGTCTTGATCATGGTCTTTCTTCTCAGCCATAAAATAGTGGGTAAGACACACATACACATAAAGTCAGAACACTACTAATTTTCTTATTCCTTAAATTAACTTGTATTAAAAAGTATGTCCTACATTATAGCCCTATGTAAAGTATGGAGAGCATGAACTAAATCAAATTATACAACAGATCCCCTACATGGGCTCACACACTTCTGAGGATGTAGAGTTGTTACCCACATTTTCTTTTTTTTTTTCAGATTTAAGAAATAATTAAGTCAGTGTAATAAATAAATTAACAAAGATGTCAGTGGAGCAGACAAAAGCAGGTGCTCACTATGCTTAATGAAGTCTGGAAACTTGTACCAGAGAACATATTTTAACTACATCTAGAAGCAGGATTCGGAAAGGTTCCAAGTGAGAGAAGGAGCTTCACAGATGCCTGATTAGCAAAGATGGAAAGGATGGGAATTTTACAGGGAATCAGGAGCTGTTGGCCCAGGTAGGCCATAAACACATGCCTGTGAGAAAAAGGTAAAATGTCTGACATATCCATGATGTCGTCACGAAGCTATCTGTCAAGACGACTGACATTGTGGTGAGGGACTGCAAAACTTTCTTCAGCACCTATGCATCAAGGTGGTCCTCTGTCTTTCAGAGATTTGCCATTCCGCAGTCTTCACACTGAACCAGAGTTTGTCTAGTCGTTTGAATGAGAATGTCCTTTGTTGGCTCAGGTGTTTGTTGTTGGATGATTTGGGAGTTTTAGGGAGTGTGACCTTGTTGAAAGAAGCATGTCAGTGGTGTCAGGTTTTGTGAGTTTAAAGACTCTGTTCCACTTCCATTTTGCTTACTCTGGTTTGTGATTGTGTTTGACAATATGAACGCTCAGCTTCCTGGTCTGGCTACCATGTCTGCCTGCTGCTAGGCCTCTTCGGTATAACAGAATCATATTCCTCTGGAGCTGTGGGCTCAGATAAACCCTTCTTTCTATATAAGGTACTTCTGTCATGGTGTTTTGTAACAGCAGCATAAAAGTTACTAATTCAAACTATATGTGTGAATAATTGAGTAAAAGTGATGAATACCCCTTTCTGAGATGAGGTCATTGCAGCCTGAACATGGACTTCTTTTTCCTTTTTTTCCTTCTTTTATCTTCTGTCTTTTACACACACACACACACACACACACACACACACACACACACAGAGAGAGAAAGAGAGAGAGAGAGAGAGAGAGAGAGAGAGAGAGAGAGAGAGAGAGAGAGTCATGGAAGCTATGAAGAGTTAATTAATACCTGCTGTGTTCAAGTTTGGGTAATGAAAGAATTTTTATTACAAAGCAATAGATATGAATAAATTACTCATTTCTATTTTCTAGGGGAGCAGAGAAAATACTAAATATCTTTGGATTTTTTACTACAGGCTATAGAAGACCATTGCAATACTTTAAGGAAGAATGCTATGTAAGTTATAGTGGTTTAGATTCACTGCATGAAGTTTGAACACAGGTTTTCCTATTCTTTTGCTTGGTCTCTTAATTTTTAGTTTTTGATCAGTCTCAGAGCTCTAAGAGACTATGGTACATATAGACCCACTGCCCATGACTGTTCTACCATCATCTTAAGACTAAGATGGAACCTTTGCCTTCTAAAAGCATTTTTAAATGATCTTATAATTTGCTGAGTATAGTAAGAGTCTCAGAGTAAGTAATTGCTAATTAATCAATATATATGGGATAAACATATATTAAGACAACAAGCTGGGTTAACAAGCTTACTGAAAAAGAGACAAAGGAATGAACTTTAGTCCTGCAAATAAAAAAAAAGAAAATAAGCTGAAATGAATAATTATACACACAACACACACACACACACACACACACACACTTTTACAGTTAGTTTTGAAGGTATGGCAATTTTCTTTTTTAAAAAAAAAATCTTTGTTTTGCATTTCAGTATTATGACAAAGAGTAAAATAAGTGATTCTAACATCTTAAATACTCTGGTAGATTCTAATGGTGTTTCTTCAAAGAAAGAGTTTGAAAAAGAAAAGAAAATAAAGTAAGATTGTTTGCTTTTCAGATAAATTCTTCTTAATAGATGGATATAGCAAAATTATAACCATTTTCAGTGTAAGCCAAGTTATAATTATGTAGTAAAGCACTATGCACACATAGTCTAGAGAAAGAAATCTTCTGTTCATCCTAACATATGCCAATGGCTGAATTAAAAAGAGAAGTGAATATAACCGCAAATTCAAAAATGATGTGATATTGCGTTTTTATACAATAGGAACCTATAAAATTGAACGCCCTCTGGACCCCTGGATGAAATTCACCCACATCTTCTATTGAAAAAAAAAATATCCTTCATAAAGCTACTAGTGATTAGTTGCTCAATTCTAAAACAAGTCAGCAGTTACCGTAGCAAGAAAAAGAATAAAGGTATCTCAAGAGCCATCTGTGAATACTATTTATTCAAGTAATGGCTGAGAAAAGGCATCCACAGAGCTCTCTACACTTTAGTTATTTCCATTTATTTCTACTCTTCTTTGGCCCCAAAATGTGATATGATGGTAACTGTTGAGATATGGAACCCCCAAGGGTGCAGTGGTGGTACACATACTTTGGCAGTAACGAGAACTCTCTAACTGTTCTTTTTTTTTTTTTTTTTTTTTTTTTTTTAGGTTTCTCAAGACAGGGTTTCTCTGTAGCCCTGGCTGTCCTGGAACTCACTCTGTAGACCAGGCTGGCCTTGAACTCAGAAATCCGCCTGCCTCTGCCTCCCAAGTGCTGGGATTAAAGGCGTGCGCCACCACTGCCTGGCTTCTCTAACTGTTCTTAAGACCTACTCATTCAGAGAGAAATCATGAGTCTTACAGGAGTCCTACACTACTACCTATGGATGTTGGCGCAGAATGCATAGCTGCCACTTTACTAAACTACAATAATCCCTTATTATATTCTAAATATTTATCTTTATACTCATAGGTGAGTTTAGGTCTCACTCCTCAAGAAAACTTATTTCAACAGAGGCTATTACAGAAATCTACAGCTGCTCAAAATGAAGATTTCATGAAGGTTAGTTACCATTGACACATCTAAAATGCAACTCTTGCACCCAAGGTTCAGTGATCACTGTGGAAGAGAGGACAGGAAGACTGTCAGAGCAAGAAGAACATAAAGATTTGCTGTGAGATTGTGTCTCCTAGATATTTTAGAAGCTGCACTCTAGTAGTCTTACTAACATGACGTCCTCAGTGTGATCTGACAAAAGAATGGCGCCAATAGTCATGCAACATGGAAAAGGAAGAACTCTGAAGGCCCCAACCCTAGATGGAGAACTACTGGCAACTAAGGAATGCTGAATAATAGGGAAAATAATCTTGCAGGGAAGAAAAATTGACTATCTAATATGGAGTAATCACTCCTGAAAACATAAATATATGAATAATATTATACAGAATGAGCTGGTTGTATTTATATATTTAAGAGCACACACACACAAACACACACACATACCACAACCACAAAAAGAACAATTAAAAGGCTATGAACTGAAAGAGAGAGCACAGGTGTGACATGGGAAGGCAGGAAGAACGAAAGAGAAGAAACAAAGGATATAATCTCAAAAGATATGTTTTTTTAACCTTTCATTGGTTCTTTGTGAATTTCACATCATGCACCCCAATCCCACTCATCTCCCCCTCTGCTCACACCCACTCTCCACCCTTGTAACCTCCCCACCAACAGAAAAAAAAAATCTCATTTAGCAGCTATTATGTGTTCCAAAGAACACCCTTTTGCCTACACTTCTTTGCCTGCAAATGTTCATTGCAATGACTCCATCAGGTACTAGGCCTCTGGTTTCTGCCACTCTAGTAATGCTGAAACTTCACTGAAACTCCTTTTGGATATCCTGTCGTTGCCCTGTGTCATGGAGACCCTGCAGTTTTGGATCATGAACTCCAGCAATTCTTTGATGAGCTAGATGTTGGATTGTGAAATTCAAAGCCCTGGTTCTGGGGCTGAAAGGTATCTGAGCTGGCCAGCCCCCGAACTCTCTCTGTCTCACCCTCTTGGGGCCTACTGCTCTCACAAGCTACCTTTAAAACCAGGACCAGCTTTATCCTACGGCCGAAATGAGGTGTAAGGCCTGTTCTTTCCGAATGTGGCAGCCAGTGAGGAACATGGCCAGTTCTCCCACTCTTATGACCCCAAGGCCAGTTTTCTTGCTTGCCATCAGCGGCAAGGGATGAGGAAGGGGAGAGGGCATCTCTTCCTCTTCCATGCCACACCACAGCAGACAACAAGCAGGGCCTGCTCTCCTGTACTCATGTCCTTGGGACCAGCTCTACTGTGCTTCTCAGAGAGATGTAAGAGCCATTCTCCTGAGTCTCCTGCCCCTGCCTGCAGCTGGCTAGGGGCAGGGTCAGCTCTTCTGTTTTCATGCTCCCAGGATTAGCTCTCCCTTGATGCCCAGGTTAGGGGTGGAGCAAGTTCTCCACCTCAGACATCAACAAGTCCCCACAGACTCCTTCTGCTGCAGGGCCACAAATCTAGGGCAGCACAGGCCAAGACACAACCATGGTCCCTGGTGGCTTCACTGGCTACTCACATCATTCTGTTCCTCACCACCCTCAGGTCTCTAGATGTGCTTCTCTTCATTGTGTCCACATCCTTCTGTTTCTCTTCCAATTCTCCTCATATTGATCCCTGGGATCTCTGAGTGTCTGGATTTATCTCAGAAGTTGTCTCAGGAGTGCTATGCCCCACTTGTGATTTACAGCACCAAGCAAGGTGCAGCCTGTCCACTCCCCCACCCCATCTCTGTAAGGCACCATCAGGGTCATCTCAGGCAGGCCTTTTTCAGGGAATATTAGGTTACTCATCACTCAGATGTTCACAGGTCAGAACATAGAAATAGCCTCTCTCCTCTTTGTCACCTGCTAGGGTTCTATGCATACCTCTCCCACACCTGGAATGCCCCTAAGAGCAGGCAAAAGATATTATTAAAAATAATATCAGAGAGAAACTGCACAGATTAATATTGGTCAGATTTCAAACCATATTGATACCAAATATATACTTACATTTAATTTTTCTTTTTTCCCACAGTATTTCTAATAAATGAGACATCCACTTTCAATTTTAACACAAACTAAACCATTTCATTCTCTCTCATTTAACTCACATTTAAACTACATTTCAGCTGAGATCTTTATGTTGTCTTTGAAGCCCTCACACTACTGCCCAATTTTTCCGTTACATGAGAGCCTCTCTTGTTTTGAAAAACTGGTCTCACTCTTCAGTTTATCGTTTAATTTTATGCACATCTACCTGAGCATCAAGAGTATACGTACGAACAGGAAGACAAAGCTGCTGCTCTGCAGCGATTATACCTTACATCAAAGGATGTTCATTTTCCTCTTAATCATTTGCTACCAGGACTCTAAGATCATCCCCTAGGATTATAGTCAGTTTCATGTCACTCAGAATTTTTTTTCTTTGGGATTATGGAACAGAAATAGTCTAATTCTTCAGGAATTATCCCTAAAGAAGGGTTAAAATGAACCCTGGAAGATTCTGCTAGCTTGATTAAAATATTCATAACTTTTATTGGCCTTCACAGCTACATTAATGAGAATTCTTTTCTCAGTGGCAAATTGTTACGCAGAGGGAGAAGAAAACAAATCGAAAACTAGGATGCTAAAGATGATTGCAAATGATTAGCTAGGCAGCCTTCTCAAGCTGTTTTACTCAAATGGTGGTCTCTCTCTCTCTCTCTCTCTCTCTCTCTCTCTCTCTCTCTCTCTCTTTCTCTCTGTCCCTCTCTGTGTATGTGTGTGTGTGTGTGTGTGTGTGTGTATCATGATATCATCTCTATTTATCTATCTACCTAATCTATATCTATATAATCTATAGCTATATATCTATACGTATATGTATCTATATCTAATTTATATCTAGATCTGCTCTATTTATTTGTGGCATTATCTCTATAGCTATATATAAGATAAAAGTATTTTATATGATACTTTCTAGAAATCTTAATAGGATGGTGAATGACTCTTATGTCTTACTTTATTTGACTGAAGAATGGGCTGGGTATGCAGAGTGTCTTCCCACGCCATGGAAGGTCTTTGTTGTGTAACAATCCTTTCATCACACTTAGCTCATTACCTTTAAAAAACAATACGTTGTATTTTATTCTTCTTTCTTATCTTATAGTCCTGGGTTTATAGAAAAAGTTGCCTGAGCCAGCCATGACAAGGGGCAAGCTAGTAAGTAGTAATAAGAAACTAGCTAGTAAGCTAGTAATAAGAAACAATCCTGCATAGTCTCTGCCTCTAGGTTCCTGACCTATTGGAGTTACTGGACCTTTAAATGGGAGTTATCTGGGGAGTCACATACTCTCCTTTCACCAGCCTCCCCCTTCAAGGACCCCATTAAATCCATCCACTTCTGTTTTCTATATTGTCAGTGCTACGAAGGGCAAGCAGAAGACAATTTCAAAAATTAAAGTTTACAATGTCATTATATAGTCTACTTCATATTTAGAGGCTTGAAAATTAGTTTAGCCCACAGATCTCAGCATATTTCCTAAACATGCTTTTGCTGAATCACAGTAAATCTTCAGCGTGCCTATAGGCTTTGATTTCAGCTCGCCTTGTACCTGCTTCACAGATAAGTGCTTTCAACAAACACGCTCAGCAAGACCTCAGTGTCTTTGGGAAAATAGGCATGAAAGGATCACAGGACGTATTGTTAATAGTCCTGATGCTTTCCTCTAGTTAGGCATTTTGCTTTCTTCAAAGCTAAGCAAAGGCATGATTTGCATGGCTAACAGTGCATACAGCCAGGGTAATTTATTAATAACTCTAGTCTTTCTCCCTCTTCTTTACCTTTATTAGTGAAATTCATTGCTGAATAAAAATTAGAAAGTGAAAAACACCGGCTGGCAAATTGCTGCATCTTTCCCCATTATTTTTCTTGTTCAACCACTTTCTTAGGCATTTTATGGTCTGTGTCAAGTTTCCTCCCTCTTCTGCGTGGTGGCTTGAACAGATTTTCACAGGTTTCATTCTTTGTACTCTGCATTCTCTGTATTTTCCATCATCTTTGTATTTTGACAATGTATTGCGTATTTCCGAAAATCTTTGAATCAATGTGTCTTTGTTTAAGGCATTCAAAATGTCACCCGGAAAAGTACTTTAATTAGAATGTTATATTGAGAAATACATGGGGTACGTTAAAAAGATGTAGTCTCACATGGTTTAAGCACTGAGTCTCTCATTCTCCAAAGTAATTAAAGTATATTTTTTATCTTTTGAGATAGTATAAATATTGCATGCATGCTTAAAATCAAATCATGTCTTTTGAAATAGTCTGATTGCAAAGTTTTAGCTATATTAAAGAGGTTTTTGGAGGGAGGGGTTTGTTTATGAACTTTACTGCTATCTGGAATTAGCTTGGCTCACCATTGCTCTAATGCAATTTACATATTTATTTATATCTTAGATCAATCCTCTGATATGCTATGTCTGTTCAGATTACAAGGAATTACGGCATGGGAAAGTTAGTGGAACATTCCAAATTTCAGCATATCACGTTGTAGTGTTAACACTATGAACAAACAGACTCAGTAGTCAATGCTTTTAAGCATTTCCTGTGCTTAGTTATTCGTACACTGCTACCACTTCTATATCAAAGGGCATACAATTAATTCCATACAGTTAATGTAAAATTAATTCCATACAATTAATGTAAAAATTAATTTCATACAATTAATGTAAAAACTCAAGGTGATGTGTTGGTGTCTTCAGAGACAAGGTTTTCATCTGGCAATTTACCTTGTCTATATTTTCCAGATCTTCTTTGCCAGCCATAACCTTCATTCTAAATATCCAAAGGAATCCAAGGCTCCAAGTTCTGAGATATTCCAGGTATTAGAACTCTGGGTTATTCTAAAAAGCAGCTTCCTCCTTGCTCCCGTTTAAGACATATGTTAATTTCTTTCCAGTCTTTCATTTGGTTTTTTCCTCTTCCTCTCCTTCTCCTCCCTCCTCTTCCTACCTCCATCCTCCTCTTTCTTCCTCTTTTTCCTCTTTCTTCTTCTTTTCCAGTTCTCTATGTCCTGGCTGAGTCCATAACACTACCATTAGCCAGTCTGGTTAGTATTTGGTGTGGTTTTTACATATAGAAATGTATGTGAATATTTAATTGATTATATTTACTTGAAATTATAAAACACACCTTTTTTTAACATGAGGATATAGTCAACTGTCATGAAAATTGTGGCCTCTGAAATCAGTCCAAAACACATGTGTATGTGATATAGAGATGTGTGTGTGTGTGTGTGTGGAGAGAGAGAGAGAGAGAAGAGAGAGAGAGAGAGAGACAGAGAGACAGAGAGAGAAAGAGAGAGAGAGAGAAATAAAACTGCAGTGTGGATTTCCTTTCCTCTCCCCATATGGGGTTGCAGGTGATTTGTGTTGGCTCTTTTTTTTCCCCTTAAAGTCTAGAGCTTTCAAAACTATGTATGTATGTATGTATGTATCTATCTATCTATTATCTATCTATATATCTACCTATCCATTATTGTATGCATATGAATGTTTGGCCTGCCTAGACATCTGTGTATCACACACATGCATGCTTGGTGCCTGAGAAAGTAGTGAGCCGCCATGTGGTTGCTGGGAATGGAGCCAGGGTCTTTTGCAACTAGAGTCCTTAACCACTCAGCTTTCTCTCCAGCCCAGTGCCCTGGCTCTGAGCCTCATTAGCGTTTGAGTCCTCCCTGCTTTCCTTGGTGGCCTTGAGCCCTGTAGTGACTTTACCTATCCCTAAGCTTCCCTGGGAAATATGGGGATGATGTTACCACTTCTATTATAGTCCTGAAAAACCTCAAGACCCTCTAGTTGTTCACATGCTAAGGACAAGGTATATATAGAAAATTTTACCAACTATCTAGTTCCTCTCTTCGTATCATTTCCACCAAAACAGCTATACACAAGGTAGGCACTCACATATCCGTTAAGTGATTGGAACATGGTAGTAATTTGGGGTCCAAGAAATTTGTTTGTGAGAGGGCAGCATTAAGTAGAGGGAAGGAGGAGTAAAGAGATTGAAAGGATTTTGATTTAAGTGATGACCACCTTCCTCTAAGAACGCTGGGAGGAATAAAACACTCTGTGGGTGAGTGGGAAAGGTGTGGTGTCTTGCTTCTCAGTTAAGGAAAATAGCTGAGACGGACTTAAAGCCATTTTTTTTTCCTGTCTTGCATTAGATTTATGCCTGTACCTTTTAGCCTTTATCTCCACAATACTTTCTCCTTGCAGGATCATTTGTTTATTGTTTTTTAATTTATGGTCCTTTACAGGGTCAAGGACATTCCACTATTTCTCATTTAAGAATTTGGGATACATTATCTTTACATGTACAGCTTCAAATACAGTGACGCTACGATAGAAATAGAGTGTGCTTGGCAAGATCTTAAAGCAAAAGATCGTGACTTTCACGTAAGTCTGAGAGAAGGCGGGTCCTGAAGAAAGTTGAAGCCAAGCAGGAAAATCATCGCACTTGTGTTTTGAATTGTCCCAACTTCACCTTTCTTAGGAGTCATTTTATCTTCTGCTTTGTTTGAGAATAGCCTTCTGAGACGTAACCCACACGTTACACAGTTCATCCTCTCGAGGGGATGTCAGTGTCAGAAGTCATTTGAGTGACTTCTAGTTTTTTCAGAGTTTTGGTGTGGTTACCATATTCGATTTAAGAATATCTTTATTACCCCAAAGAAATCTTGCCACGATGTGTTCTCTCAGAGTTTCAGAAAAACTCCAAAGGGGGTAATTAGAAGGGACGAAATGTTCCAAGTCCTTTGTATTCCTGCGTCTAAACCCTGTGGAGTGGACAAGCAGGTGCCTCCAGGTCCCAGCTTGGCTGCCTTCCCTAGTGGCCAGGCCTGTCAATCACTCCTGGAAACACTCCCTCAACCCTGCTGGGTAACCCTCCTTCCACGCCTCCTCTAGGTTGGCAGGAAATCCTGGAACAAACGATGCCCTGGAGCTGCCTGTGGTTTTAGTAACTAGGGTTTGAGTTGAATTTTAAAGAAAGAAATAAATGAGTAAAAGAAAATAATATCCCAGAGCCTCACTATAATGTTCAAAGTTACGTGATTTTGCTTTAGGACAGAGATACACACTTTATTTTAAATGAGTCATTGGGCCCTTTGGCCTTGTTCTAGGTGTCCTTGTGCGTATCTAAGTCTGGAGAACACTCGGTCAAATGACAAGCGGCTGTCATGGGCTGGAAATGCGTGTAAGAGTTGAATTTAGGGGTGATGCAACTCAACCCCTGTAGACTCCTGCCCCCTTTCCCCAGGACTCCGCTCCAGCCTGTTGCTTTCTTGCTGGCTCCAGGTCGGTTTTTATCGCGGACTTCAGTTTGACTTCTAAACTTCGGGGCTAGGGGCTCACCTCCTGATTAACCCCGCCTCCTGCAGGCTCTCCCTCGGGGGCAGTGCCACAGTTGTTAAGACAGCAAGCTGCTTGGCCTGCAGCTAGGGACAGAGAGAAAAGTATGAAGCCATCCTGGTTGCAATGTCGCAAAGTAACAGGCGCTGGGTCACTTGGGGCACCTCTGCCAGGATCCCCTTCAGTAAGAGGAGCCGGTGTGGCCCGAAGGGCTTTGATGGCCGGGTTCGGGGGCAGGGGCTGCAGGGCTCTGACGACCGGCAGTGGTGGCGAATACAAGACCCACTTCGCAGCCTCTGTGGCAGACCCGGAGAGATTCTGGGGTAAGGCTGCTGAGCAGATCAGTTGGTACAAGCCCTGGACCAAAACGCTAGAGAGCAGATACCCGCCTTCCACTAGTTGGTGAGTGATGTCTTAGTCATTTCCACTACTATCTCCTAACTTCTTAGATGCCAAGGCTGGAAGGTCTGGGACCAGGAATCTAAAGTTCTAAGAAGAAAAGAAAATCAAAAAGTACGATGCCTTCAGCTATTTCTATTGTTTGTTGGTTTCATTCTCGTCGCTGTCCTACATTCTCCTTTTGAAGTTCTTGGTTATCTAGAGTGATTCCAGTTTCACACAGAGATTGACTTGCTTGCCCTGTTTGGCAGTGGGAATGTTGAATGACCAAAACAAAGGCTTAGGAAAACAAAGGCTCTCTGCACATGGACTCTGCTGACTGGAAAAGGAGATACTGTGTAAACAAATACAGAGTATGTAATAGACTAGGGAATTATGGACCTGCCAATTGTCAGGAGGGAGGGGGTGAAGTAAAAGGTAACTGAGC
Source organism: Mastomys natalensis (assembly GCA_021653895.1). Lineage (NCBI taxonomy): Eukaryota > Metazoa > Chordata > Mammalia > Rodentia > Muridae > Mastomys > Mastomys natalensis. The sequence goes on from JAJTUV010001282.1 coordinate 26,117, forward strand.
AAGCTCTGGAAGGATTAGACCTCATTATTTCAAAGCCGAAGTGATCTTATTATCAAAGTTCAAGGGGGTATAAGACACCAGAAGTAACTGACACTGTAATTGATTAGCTGGCGAAGTGAGAGAAAGGAGTTGGGATAAAAAAAAAAAAAAAAAAAAAAAAAAAAAAGAGGCTTACATAGTGTGCTAGACAGCTGGGAGAACCGTAGGCTTGTGTATATGAAATTTAAGGATTGCCCTGGGTCTGATAGAGGCCCTGTGACCTTACCAGTCATGCTAGGAAGAAAGCTTTCATCTTGATGTTTCAATTATAAGTTTCAATTATAAATACTTTTAAACATTGCTTTTATATTATAAAGAGAAGACACTGTAGAAAAGATCTTTAGGCTACTGAGAGTGAGGGAGGCCTACAGGTTTTGGAAAACTTAAGTGGAGTTTCTAGGTGCCTAGCCCTTTAAGGATATGGTTGGTCCGTCAGCTAGTTATTAGGGAATGATATTATCTGTAAAATTTGAAAAAAAGAGCTTCTTAGAAGATGAGGGCAATGCATTGGTCAAGATGCCCTTTGGCTGTTTGGTGGATGACTTTCCTCTCAGAGCAGAGAATTTGTAATGAGACCAAGAAGAGTGTGTTCTGTGTCTTCATCATGCCTTGTTCCCTAATTGTTTTGTTTGTGGGAAAGTTTCCATGGTGATTCTTTCAAATGTGAGTACATTCTTCCCCCTCCCCCAAGTTAGTTTCTTATTCTAGTAGTATTTGATCCATTCATTTTTTGTGTGGTGACGGTGAACCAGGCAGTAAGTGTATATATAGCAATGGGTGAATGACAGTGTTTGCTCTCTGGAACACATTGCCTGGTTTGTGTTCTCTTCTCTTAGTTACTGGGCTCACAGTCAAGTGACTTAATCTCCATGTTTTTTTTTTTTTTTCCTCTCAAAATCAAGTCATTAGTTTGAGGATTAGCTGATTAAAGAAATAAGACTGAGTTACCCTGTGGATTAGAGTGTAATTGTTATTAGAAGAAAGGCTATCTTTTTATTGTCATATTACAATCATGGTAGGAACAGGAAGCTTTTCTAGTGACCTTCATATTGCAACAGTTATTATCACCGGAGGTTGAGGTTGTTCTCAAAGCTCAGTGTTTTGCACGTCTGTCATAAATTATTGTTCTCTAATAGTCTTATGTGGTCACCTTTACCACAAAACCAATATGCAAAGATTTCAGGTAAGTGGTCATGGGGGCTGGTGAGCTGGGTCAGTGGGTAAAAACTCTTGATGCCAGTATTGATGGCTTGCATTCAGTCCTGGATGCTTTCATGGTAGAAGAGGAGAACAGACTTCCAAAAGTTTTGTTGTTGTTCTTGTTTTGTTTTTTTGGATATCTGTATCTATGCCATATAGTGCACAGGTGCACACACACAGACACACACACACACACACACACACACACACACACACTAAATTAATGCAGTTAGCACAATTTTACAAAGAGGTCACTGGGGATACTGTAACAGAAAACTGAAGATAGCCAAATAAACCTTGGGCAACGACAGTGAAAGAGACAGACTGACGTGAGTCCAGAGGTCCAGCATGGGTCAGTGAAAGCCCAAGAAGCAGCAAAGAAAGAAAGAACGAATGTATGTGATGAAAGGTGACTTAAGATGCAGGAACCCCTTCCAACGAACTATTTTTCTTCTTCAAACTCTCACTTTTATTCGAAATTTTCTAAAAGTTGTGCGAGTAACACATTACTTTCAACAAGAACTTTTGAAAAAGGTCCTTGTATGTAACTCATTTCAATACATGGCAGATCACTAGCATTTGCTAATGCTGCACCTGAATTATTTATTCATCTTTGTACTCTTCGAGTCACGTTCTCTTATCTCTTTGCAGGCATCCTAGAAGATCAAAATGAATAATAAAACTTTTTAGTTTTCTCATTAAGTTCAGAGATTTCATTCAGTGTTACTGAAGTCATTTGGTTGGGATAGCTGAGTTGAAGATGTGGGCAGAGATGGGACAGCAAAGTTCCATTTCATTCAGTAGATGGCTTTCTTTTGAGTTACTGCTATTATGCCATATTGTTATATAATTTGCGGATGTATTCCTATCTTATTAGTGATGACCAAGAAGGTCAAACACAAAAGAAAGGTGAGTGTTCTACGCCCTCCTATATATCTCTGTGGCTACAATAGAGCTAGCATATATTTTTAAAGATGATAGCCAAATAGCAGCTTTCTTAGGCAAGAGGAGTTTGGTTGGTGTAGTTGAATAATCAATGAGCATAACCATTCGTTGATGTGAGGTAACTTCCGGCTTCTTTGCCAAGCAGAACAGAGGGGTTGCTATAGGGTACTTCAGGTCTCCAGCGGTGGCGGGCATACTTTGGCTCAGTGTCTGATTCCTGTGGACTCACTGAAAGCCCAGTGTATTCTCTTTCCATAAAAGCCCATGTCGTCATTTTCCTAATCGTGAAACCTTTCTCATAATGTGCAGGCCTATCAAATCGCTTAACACCCATGGCACAAAGTCTCCAATATCTTATATGCACAGGAGTATAAACACAGGATATAAGTCTTGAGGATGTCATGTCCCTTTTGCAACAGAAGAGACTCACTGAAACTCATCTGTAGCTCTGTACTCTGAGATCTCTGAACAATGAAGGCCAACATTAAACTGGTGGTTTAAACTTGCAAAACCAAACAACAAACAAACAAACAAACAAACTGCTCTCCTCATAGCGTGGTCGTATCTTCTTGATGCTTTGCTTTCTGGGTAGTAATGTCTCTATCTGAGAGCCTCACATGGAACATTATAATCACAAGAGGGAGTAACTGGAAATGCTAGTAATGTCTTTAATCTTGGAACATAATAGTGTTCTGGGTTCTTTTTCTCTGAGAAAGAGACATTCTTTTGCCTAACCTGAAATTGAAATGTTACTGCCCTTCTCTCCAGTATTAGGGAATTTAGTTCTTTATTTCGGATTGTAGTTTACTTTCTGGGCTATCAGTTGATTCTTTTCTATAAAAAAAAAAAAAAAATCACGATTCAATTTTATCTTAGCCTTATTTAAACGACGTGCAGTGTTAGGGGGTTGGGGGGATGCAATGACTCAGTGAGACTAGGCACTTGTCACCCAATATGGGAAACCGAGTTCAATCCCTGAAATCCATCTGTTGGTAGGACAGAATCAACCCAGCAACATTGTTTTTTGGTCTCTGCAGGTACACCTTGGTGTGTTCCACAATAAACAAACAAACAAACAAATAGCTAAGATTCTCAGATACTGAATCAGAATCAAATGTGCATTGTTATAAACTGAAAAGTATTATGAACTAAAAAGAGAGTATATAAGCTAAATACGTGTTATTATTATAAACTGAAGGAGACTAAATTTAGATTACTAGAAAATTATTTAATTTAGATTGACATTCCCCTCGTGGAAATAGTGTGGTTTGGCAAGGAGCAAAGTGTTCATTTCCTACTTGGTTTTAAATGTACAATACTTTAATCCTGCTAAGTCTTAAATTGGCTCAGAAGAGTTTAAGGATATCAATCTCCTACCCACTGTGTTTTCACTATAGAGGAAATGATGGAAGAGGTAACAGAAAGATTCAAGATGATGCATGCGGGACATCATTACAAAACTATGATGGGGAGGACTGGGTGTGTCTGCCCTGCAGAGAGCAGAGCAGACATTTTTATGAGCTAGTGTGCCAAAAGGAGGATTTAAAGAAAAATAATGCTAGAGATGGAATTCTAGATCTTTATGTAGAACTCTGAAAGTTAGCTGGGCATTTTTGTGTGGCAAACAGCACAGTAATTCCATGGAGATAAGAAGGTCTTAACGCCCTTGGAAGATAGTTATCAGTGTACCAGTTGCTTTTAGATTTTTTTTTTTCCTGAGTCAGCAGTGCCTGATTATTGAAGGCAGTTGCTTGGCGGCTTCAGAAAGTCTGGAGTAGCAGCAAGCAAAGTCATTTATAGCTTCATAAGCTCTGGGTCATAATCATGGGGGAATCTGCAAATAACTGGGACTGGCTGAGGTGACGTTTTATTTATTTGTTTGTGTGTGTGTTTATTAATTTATCCTTTTACAATATTGTATAAGCATATTATACCTTCTGGTTATAATTCTCCCTCTACCATCTCTTATTCTTAATCCTACTCTGTCAATTCCCGTTTCTTCCTACCAAGCCACAGTCCCATTTTCACAGTTTTAATTTCTCCTCGTGACCCAATGCATTTAACTAGTGCACACGTATGAAGCTATCTACCGGAGCATAAGTAACTCCACAACAAGTCTCTGTGGAGACAATGGTTTCTTCTCTGCCTTCCCACAACATTCATGCCATGACTTTACAGGTGGGACAGAATCCTGTGAGCCAATCCCTCCCTCGTCTATGATGAAATGTTTGTTTACTACTTTAGTCTTGTACAGACACTGTTCAAACAAGCGGGACATTTGCGAGTTCATGAGTGCTGTGGCCCATGCCCCACTCATAAGACGACAGCATTCCATTATACTCTTTTCTATCCCTGGGCTCTTATGCTTCTTCCTTTATGGTCCTGGAGCCTTGACGGTGCTGCTGCTGCTGCTGGTGGTGGTACTAACAGTGATGGTGCTGTGTGTGTTTCAAACTGTGATTATCGTTTAAATATTTGGCTATTTTATCTTAAATTAAACATTTCTGCAAAGACTTCTATGTCTGGGTTTCTCTTTTAAACACCCCTAAACCCCACCCCTAAGAAACAAAAAAGAGGGAGAGGGATCGAGGGAAGGAGGATGGGCAGGGGAGGGGAAGGGAGAAAGGTGAGAGGGAGAGAGAATGATTCCTGGACACTGTTCCCACCTCTATCGCATCATGTTCTACTTATGAACGTTGACCATGGTAAGCACATTTATTCACACTGTCTTCTGAGGTAGAGAAGATCTAGGGCAGTGTTATGCTTAAGGCTAAAGGGATAACATCATTCTAGGTCACATTTGACTTTCTATTTCGGTAGTTCTTGTGTAGGTGTAGAGTACAGAGGTTAGAGCTATCAGAGGTGCCTTAACCTGAAGCGGTGGACCCAGTGAAGCCAGGAAGCAACAGGAGGAATGAAGACAGTAGCTTTGGGAGCATCAACTGAGAGAACGGAGGCTTGGAAGTGAATTTGGCGGAAGGGAACGGGTTACCATAACCCGGGAAACCGAGCCAAGCATCGAAGTTTAGGAATTGATTGAGGAATGAAAAATAATTAGCTGAAAACAATGAAATAACTTAACTGGAATTTTAGATTTGAGTAAAAGTTGAAAAGTGATGATATTTTAACTATTGAGGGAGGTTCAGGGAGGAAAGGGATCAAGGGGTAGGGAGGGAGGGACTGAGTGATTGACAGGGAAGGAGGAGAACAGGATGGGAGGGGGAGGGGAGGGCAACATGTAAGAATTAAACTTTGTGAAGAAGTACAAGAAATAAAATTGACTGTCATGGGAATGGATGAAAACTTGTTCCAGAAAATGTTAGAAAAGAGAGAAGTGTCCTTTAATTTTATGATGAATAAAGAAGGGATTAATTTAAAAAAAATGGGGAAGTCTATAGTGGTCAAGTATTCTAGACCTGTTTTAAGAATATCGGATTGGAAGATATTTAATTCTTACTCAGAAACACTTGGTGATGTTTAAGCAGGCGATGTCCACAGAGAGAGCCGTGCCAAGGGTGGAGCAGTGTGTTGCAGAGTGACCTGCTGGCAGGCAGAAAAATTCTGTGGACTTATTTGACAGTGACAAGACTGAGAGACAGAAAAACAGCTCATTGAAGTTCCTGTGTCAAAGGAAAGTTAGTTACTTCACTAGCTATCTTGTTCCTTCTCTCCTCCCTCCCCTTTTGGAGAAATAATGTGTTTCGAGGTTGAAGTGAAGAAACCAGGAAGGAAAGGAATTTTGTTTATTTGGAAACCCATTGCTTCAGAACTCACTGATTTTGCAAGCTGGACATTTTGTGCTTTGTTTTTTTGTTCTTTTTGGTGCTGGAAGTTCTTGGAAGAAACAGGATAGCAGAATCTAAAAGATGAGATTCAGAGCTACTTAGCCTATCTTTAGGGTTTTTTTTTTTTATATTTTATTATTATTATACCCTGTAATGATTCTAATGAGCTAGATAGCTAAACATTCCATTATGATCCTGGCAGAGAAGATAAGGAAATTGTTTGTTTGTTTGTTTTTTAAGGAAATTTTTTTTAATGCATGCTCTCTAAGCCATGGACTATACAAGATGTCTTTTCGTTATTGCTTTACTGGGTGCTACAGAGTTAGGAATGCTCTTGTTCCTTGCACATAGGAGGGGTGGAAGCCAATCTTCCCAAGAGGCCAGTTAGTGGAGGGCAGAGATGGTTAATAATAATAACTGCAGTGGTTCTGAATCAGAGCCCAGAATCTTCATCTACAAATACTTAGGCAACTGTTTCAGAACTCAAGTGCCAAATCTTGAATCATTTCAAGGAGTATTTGGACAGAGAAAATTGTTCTAAATTAAAGGAGAATAAAGAGACTGGAACTACTTGCAATAAGTAATTCAGAATTGGATATTGTTTGTTTTAATTGACTTTTTCTTTTTTTTAAGGACAATTAAAGAACCTGACCGGGATTTGAGGATTATGTAATTGTCATATGTCCGTATGAGTTACTTCAATTTGATGTTATATCTTGGCTCTCCAGGGCAATGTCCTTGTTTGTAGCGATTAGGAGATAATTTATTCTGGAGTCATTTGGCAATGTATCATGAAACTGTTGGGAAGCAAGCTCTCTTGTGCTTGCAACTTTTCTGTGAATCTGAGTTTATTGCAAAGCAAAGAGAAAAATAATACGATAGTAGACAGTGATTTGTTCTATCTAATGAACTTTGCCTATTTGTCAAAACAAATCTAACTACCATTAAAGTATTGGGGGACATTCAGTCATTTATTGTATGTTTTAAATGTAGGATTATATAAAATGTTGCTCCTGTTTATCAATTTTTATGACCCTTTCAAGTTATATGTCTTGATCATGTGCACGATTTTCTGAATTATGTACAAAGTGAAGAATGAATAAACTTAATTAACATAAACACTACTTCATGGTTGTGTGTGTGTGTGTGGTAGGACTACTTGACATCTACTTTCAGCATTCAAGAAAATAATATATTCAAATGTTGTCAAAATCATCTTCAATTCTAATTTTAAATGAGAGTTTTGTCTAAGGGTGAGACATGTATCCCCTCCTGACAAGCTTTAAATTAAGCAGATTTATTCATAACATTATGTCCTGTACAGGTGTACTTAAATTTTCAAATGAACCATCTTTAGAGATATAAATATATTTTAAGAAGGCACACGGTCAGCATGAAAAATCACCTATTAGAAATAATGTCCCTCAAAATAACCTCCTCAGGAAAGACCAATTTGAAAAGATGGGCCTTATTTTGTATTCTGAAGGTCAGGAGCTTGGAGCTGTGCAGTATCTAATTTTCTCAGCCGTCACACTCCTGAACCTCCAGGACAGAACAGGGCGAACTACAGGAATGCTGCAATTACATAAGCAAGGATGGATTGCCTGGCAAAGGCACAATCAATGAACAATGGAAATTCAATCAGCTGTGACCGATCAACTCCCAGGTGTGGGAGAAAATCTGAACTCTTAGTGCCTCCTGCAAGGGACCTTACTTTTCCTTTGTTCCTGCCGTGTTGTTAGTTGTGAGAGAGAGAGAGGGGGAGGGAGGGAGGGAAAAAGAGGGAGGGAGAAAGGAGAAAGAGAAGAGAGAGAGCAGAGAGAAAAAAAACAGAGAGAAGAGGAGAGACAGAGAGATGCAGTGGATACAGTTACTTGCTTCATTTTTTTTTTTTTTATAAATTCACTTTCATAAACAATTAGGAGCCGTTTAATAGAAGAGATCCTTTCTTTCCCCTGTCATGAGTCAGTGAGAAGAATGTGTGGGAGGCCATGGGACTTTACAATAAATATATTTGAGCACACTAAGACTCTTTAAATTACAGTGGTAAGAAGAACATACAAGTGTAGAGCTCAAATCCTTTATCTAAGTCACAGTGCAAGGGATTGTTATTCCAAGGGTACTAATTATATTTGCCTTTTATGGTATGGTTGCTGAATGAGGTAAGTTGTGGTGGATAAAAAGAAGTTAGTATTTTAATAATAGTTAAAAAAAAAAAACAACTAAATTACAAGAGCTCTGGGTGTGAAAGAATCCAGCTGAAGAAAAAGAAAAACAAATATAAACAAACAAACAAACAAAACCAGAAAAAACCATAAAGACTTTCAAACACTAAGCCAGAAAGGGGTAGAGTGTAATTGTATGTCTTTTAGACAAGTAGTCAACCTTTACTAACTTAAAACAGCAAATGAACAAACTGGATACAAAACCAGCTAAAACTGCAAGTTTTGGATAATAGAAATATCTTCTGTTGAAGTTTGGTTATTAGGATAATAACACTTCCCAAACATAATCTTTTAAGATGTGTCTTAGAAGCATATGCTTCAGTGAGGTAAAATAATATCTTATCCTTGGTAATATTTAAAAGAAATATTGAGAAGTGAAAAATAAAGGATTCTCAGTCTCTCTTGTCGATCTATATGGACAGTTGTAAAAGTTAACTAAGATGGAATGATAACATTTTTCATTGCTGTGGAGACATAAAATCTGTATTATTGATCATTTGCTAAATAACATTGTGCTAATGAATGCATAGACACTGAGGACTAAGTCAACATTTTATCTAATGTCACTTTGTGTTTTCTCTATCTTTCTCTCTTTTGACTCTCAATTGAGAGCTAAACTAACTTTTCTGACTCTCTTCATTCAGTCAAAATGAATGAAGTAAGCAATCATATTGATGAGGAGTTCTGATACCCTAATTTTGGTGGCTAGCACAAAATAAAAGTAAGAGTTCAGTGGTTTAGAATTCATGGTCTAGAATCCTGGATCTATTCTTTCAACATTGCCCTGTCCCAAATAATTATAAAATGGGACAATTGTAAATCGCATCTGTGATACTCTTCAGTGTTTGATGTCTTGTGTGTTTTCTACCTTAGACTCCACAGAGTGCAGGGGAAAGATTGGGCTTCTCTGGACAAGTGTGATTGTGTGATAAGCTTTGGATAATGTAGTAAGTGGAGTAAGACTTGTCGCTTGAATGCGAAGCAAGTCATTGCTACAACTTTAAGCCTTGTGGCCAACCATGCATGCTGGATTGAATAAACGTAGATTGACTAGCAACATTGAATAGAATGCAGTGCATTGGGGAATCAGAACCAAAATGTGGTAGCATGAGTGACTGAGATTCTGAAAATTTTTATTATGATACAAGTCATCTCATTATTGTTGGTTAAGAGGAAATGATTTATAGGATGGTGGCCATTGTTAAGTGTCTTAATGAACACAGTGTTATAACATTAAAACTGTCAACTTTTGTTGTAGTCACAGAGGGACAAGGCACAATGCTGAATGCGGTAACCTGTTTAATATTATTACAACCATATGATGTAAAAAAGCTTTTTGCCCTTTATATGGGTGTAGAAATATAGGTACAGACATTGTCAGGGTCTGACCATGTCCAAAACTCTGAAGTAGATGACAAACCTAGATTTGAATCTCGTCTCTTTTTGTTGTAAATACACTAGATTGCTTCTATACCAATTTCAATTAATTTTAGCATTTCTTTCTTCTTGTATCCGTTCTCCTCTGAAACATATAATTGCTGACTTATTTATGTATATAAGACAAGTGGTATAGGAAAAATATAAAAAATTAGATTTGTATCTCAGAAATACTTGATAAATATCATTTTAGCTGTATAGCAACATATGCATGCTAAAAAAAAACCAACAACAACTGTATTTTACTGTGCACAACATACCTAACAGTGGGAGGGAGCTTTAAATCAGCTGACAATTACTGTTTCCAGGAGAAAGCAGTATTAATCTTCATCCTAAGAATTCCCCATTAGTTTCTGGCTTAAGGAAAATCTATAATGACCGCATTATTCATCATGTGCAGCATGCTTTAATGTTATGTTTTATGAGACGATGGTGATAAATAGCTTAATTAATTCATCTAAGTACGAATATTTGAAATTTTTTCTTCTAAGCACTCATTAAAATGTTAGGACTCATAGTATGCTTGTAGTTATGAAAGTTGTTGTTTTGGTTTAACTTCGAATACATTTATATGTAGTAGTCCTTCTTGCCACCCCCCATAATTCTTTGTCCTCATTCATGCTTTCTTCTGCATATACAAGAGGCAAGATTCAAGCCAGACAGACCATGATAAATGGCATACTTAGTAGAGTACAGTGATATATTTCTCAGGAGTCTTTATAATCAGTTTTATTTTTTAGTTTCAAGAATATCTATCTATCTATCTATCTGTCTGTCTGTCTGTCTGTCTATCTATCTACCTACCTATCTATCATCTATCTATCCATCCATGTATCTACCTACCTGTCTGCCTTCCTGTATATGTATGCATCTATACATCTGTGTATCTATCTATGTATCTATCTATGTATCTATCTATGTATCTATGTATCTATCTATGTATCTATGTATCTATCTATCTATGTATCTATGTATCTATCTATCTATCTATCTATCTATCTATCTATCTATCTATCATCCATATATCTCTATCTATTGATCTACCTATATCTCATCTATCTTTCAGAACTAGTTGTAGCATTTATCATTTTTCTGTGTTATTCAGTCAAAATCGTGGCAGTGTGGGGAAATGAATAATCTAAAAAAGGTGAGATACTTCATTTCAATATGTTAAAGATGAGCCAAAATGGGAAGCAGGTTGCTGGAGTCCTTGATCTAGTGAAAAGGAAATACATATGCAATTATTCTCTAAATTATTCTCTATTTCATGACTGAGCCATGCCTCTTTTCTGTGCTGTTGTGTTACCTCTCAATCATGACAATCATCACACCATAATTACACCAACAAACAATAGCAAAAGTAGCAATTATTGAGCTCATGTTTTGATCAGACTCCTTGCCAAGCCTGTCCCTTTGTTTTCATAGAGCTGACTCACACACTTTCTTCATTTTATTTCCTTCTAGTGTGACTAATGATTTTTAACCTAAAATCTTCAGTGGTTATTTCCTAAAAAATACACACCAATCTTGGTATCCTTTGTGTTAGTTAGGCAAAGGGAAAGAAAAAGCTTATTGTGTTCATCTGTATTTAATCATAGACATCTGCTGTGCATATGCTCATGCCCTTTGGTGCTCTTCTCATACCAACAATTTAAAAAATCAATGCCAGGTAATAGAATGGTATTCAGATTCAAGTCTCTCTCTCTCTCTCTCTCTCTCTTCTCTCTCTCTCTCTCTCTCTCTCTCCCACACACACACACACACACACACACACACACACACACATACACACACATACACAACACACACATACACATACATACACACACACTGTAGATTGTTCAGGGTACATCAGTTGATAAGATTTTAAGATGTCTTATATGCATATTTACCTTCTATATCATTTCAGACATCTGAGCTCCAATATAAATTATACACTGATAGTATTTGAATCTTTCACTCAACTAGATTTTCAAATGGCCTGTATTCCCTCTCTAAAGATATCTAAGTATAAAAGTTCTTCATGGGTTTAAGCTTTATTCTGAGTCAATTGGCTCACTTTTTACTCATTACCTAGCTCAGTTTTAAGGTAGAGGGTATTTTACAGTCAACAGGTATTTATGTTCATCAAGACCAAATGTACCTACTACCTAAGACAATCTCACTTGTTTGTGTTACAATAAGAAATGAAAATGCAGTAAGAAAGCAGGGTGGAGCACAGTGGTTCTCTACATGTGGGTCATGGCCTCCTTGGTGTTTGCATATCAATTACCCTACATATCAGATATATACATTATGATTCAAAACCGAAGCAGAATTACAGTTATGAAGTAGGAGAATAATTTTGTGGTTGAAGGTCACAACAACTGAGGGTTATCATATTAAAGGGTCACAGCATTAGGAAGGTTGAGAACAACTGCTGTAGTATAATAGAGTACAGGGATTTAAGAGTTCAGAGCTCAGTTGTTACTACGTTATTAGATCACTCTAATATAGAAAAAGTATTAAATGATTTAAAATTATCTAAGGGCTCACACATTTAATCTTTGTACTACAGAGGTTGAGGCAGGAGGATGTCCACAGTTTAAGACCACTCTGTGTTAGAGTGTGAGGCACTGTCTCAAAAACCAAACACCACAATAGAAAAAGAATTAAAATATTAGTTTTATATTTTTTATAACAGGTTTGAAATAACTGTATATTGTGAATTGTTTTATAGTTAGAGGGAAATAAACCCTACTATCATATATAAAAAGTTGATTTAAAAAATATCAAGTTGTTTTATTTTTGTATTTTTTTTAATTCTGCACTATAACATTTCCATGTGTCTACGGTAAACATTTCATTATCTATAAAATACATTTAATATATTATAAATAATAAGTCTATAATTATAGGTTAGATTTCAAAAATTACAATTATAAACTTTTTAGGTATAATGTGATAAGTTTTTCTGAGGTTTCTTTGTTTATAAAATGCTTAGTTTAAAATTTATAATTAATGAAAATAACTTAATAATGAACATTATATTTTCTTATTAAATACCTAATCATTCTAAAGGGCCATAGTTTCTGGAAATAATAGAGTTCTTTGATAAAATTCTCTTCAACTAGAGCTTCTTAGTCTTCCTAATGTTCTGACCCTTTAATACAGTTCCTCATGTAGTGACACCAAGCATAAAATGCTTTTCATTGCTACTTCATAACTGTAATTTTGATACTTGTATTAATCTTAATGTAAATATCTGTGAGTTTTGATGTTCTTAGCCAACTCATATATAAAGATTATTCATTCCCAAAGGGGTCATGACCCACAGGATGGGAAACTCTGTCTTACATAAAAGTTGAATTTCCCATGCCTTTATATATTTATGTGTCTGCTTGTGTAACCAAGTATGTGTTGTTTTGCATGTGTATTAAAGTGCTATAGGATTCAAAGCATATACTATAAAATCAACAATATATCCTATAGTTGTTTAATTTTTCAATACCAGACAATGTTAAAAAGTCAGTTCAGGCCATTTACTTAACTGACTAATGTTCTTAACCTGCAAACTCACACTTGTTAGATTGTAAGGTGCATCAGGTTCATTTTGTGTCATATTGACCTGGGTAATCCTACTTTATATATTTTTAATTTATTATAAATAAATGTCATAATTTTAAAAACAAGTCAAGTGCACATATATCTGCATACATACACAAATTTGTACTTATATTTGTGTAATGTTTATAGGCATGACATATTCATGAGAGTATTTTTCTTGACTCTGTAATTAACGTATTCCTTTATTCATCTCCTTCTTCATTTGTACTCATCAAATATTTACCAAGCAGTTTTATGAGCCAGGTAGTATAAATTTGAAAACAATCTAATATATTAGAGAAAAAGTATTTTGTTTATAACCAGGCAGCTAAACAGATGAGCTATTTAATAAGGTAAGAATATTATAGGTGATAGGGACTCTCTAGTCATTAACTTGTGAAATTATGGGTAATGAAGTCCATTTCGTTTTATAACCAGCTTTTGTCTGAATTGCCTTTGACGGTTGAAGTGTGAATAGTATAAACTGATTCTATTCTGACGGACAGTGGCTGTTTCCCATCTAATGGGTCTTTCAGTAGATAAAAGAACCAAGTCATTTTCATTTTATCCTTTTGGGGAGTCTCTCCTTTTTAGATAGAGGTGGTAAGAAGTGGGAAGGTGAGAAGAGATAGGTAGCAAAAGAGAGAAAAAAGGGAAAAATGCCCTTAGCTAGCACCAGCTGAATCATGACCTCTTGGGAGAATTAAGTGGGCTGCACTGTATTAAAGCTTCAAAGTATTGACTTGTTAATGGGAAGTGTTTCATTTGTGGATGTGGCCTGTGGAGAGTTAACAAGGACGTAGCAAAGAATCCTGTCTGGCATTATTCTCTGATGGTTTCGGGATGAAACTAGAAAAAAAAATGACAGGATACAATTTTTTTCTATTTGCCTTAGTAATTTAAATTGTAACCAATAATTAATCCAGTTATCTTTGTAACTTTGTATGTTCTGTTCATATCTAGGTGGAAGGTCATGTCCTTGCGAGGAGGAGGCTGAATGGAAATATCATGGGATTTAATTAAAAGAGGAGAGGGTTTATAAACATAATCTCTTAGGTTTTACTGCTTAGGTTTGATTTAATTTATATTGACAGTGTTTTACTGAGAAATAATCCTGGCTGAAATTTATATCCTTGCCTTTTATTCCACCATAACTTTAATATTATTTTAAAATTTAAGAAGACAATCACAAGAAATATGAAAATGGTGAAAAAATACACTATGTTTCAATATAAAAATGTACTCTTCTGTCTTCCTTTTCAGTTTTTATCTTGAAGTACCTGTAGACTCACGAGACATCTCAAAAATTGTACAGATAGGATGATTGTACCACTACCCAACTTTCTTTACTGGTAACCTTTTCGTAACCATTAAAACCCAAAGATTTTGGGGTGAAACCACTCGGTTTTATACATTTTCTGTAGATTCTCCCGTTGTTACATGAATTCACACTTTTACATATGTGTGTAATGCTTGCTTTAAGATGTAGGTTTTATATATGATTGTAGCACATTTCTCTTCCTGTTGATTCCAGAATTATTATAATTATATCGTTCTTGTTATCTGATAGTTCACTTTCTACTTCTAATTAATTTTTCTATTCCATGATTCAAGGAAGCTTTGATTTTATGGTTTTGGTATAGCTGCATGCCATTAAAAGTCTTTTCTTTTTCCTTCTTTATTTTTTTCTATGTTCCTTTGGCAGAAAATACAGAACTAGGTTTTTCTATAGGCCCATGACCTATCTAATCTTCCTCCCATTACCTCTAGGTCTTAATCTTTCTGCCTTCTTTTGGGCACAGCCTCTTTAGCCTCGACCCAGAAGAGTTTGATGAAGATAACCTATTTTGGACTGAGTGCTGCAAAGTCACATTCTGCACATTGCCAAATTATGGGTCTCTGTGTTAATTCCCATCTACTGCCAAAGTAATCTTCTCTGATGTGAGTTGAGTACAGCACTGATCAATGGACATAGCAATATGTCATTTTTGCAATAGAGTCTTTATTGTTGTTGTTGCTACGTTCCTTTGGCAGAATAGTAGTATTAGGTTCTCCCCTAAGCCAAGACCTATCTCATCTCAGGTTATGGAGCAGTGTCAGGGATGGGTTCCATCTCATGCAGTGGCTGTTACTTCCAATGTAAACAACAACAACAACAAAACAAACAAACCTCCCTCCCAAAAGAATAGTTGGTTATCCTATAACATTTGTGCAACATTGCAACAGTATGTCTTATAGGCAAGTTATTGTTATAAATGTAGGGTTTGTAGCTAGAAATATTGATGATTATCTTTCTCCTTCTGGGAGTGTGCAGAATGTCTTCTAGCACCGTGAATGCTGATCATTCGCTGTGAAACTTCTCAATTTCTCTGTGTTTTATGGTTAAGTAAGTGTTGTCTTACACAATAGGGCCTTACCCTCATGTTGTTGACAGAGATCAAGGGCTTTGTCAGTCACCTGTGACATATAGGGGTTCCATTGGCCAATGAGCCAACAAGTTGTAACATGCTGTTGACAGTGTAAGTTTTACTTTGTCGTTTTTTTTTTAGATAGCTAGCTGAGACATTATCTCTTTTTTAATTTGGGGACTTTGTTTGAATTCCTAAGGTATATGTTTATATTTTAAGGGACCTTCTCAAGTAGGAAGTTTCCACATGACTTTTCAAATCGTCTTTAGTTCAATGTCCCTCTCTCCACATTCCCTCCTTTACCTTTTCTGCCCATTCTCATTCTGACTAACTCCTCCTATTCTAGTTTGTCTTTATCTTTCTACAACATTCTATTTTGCCTTCCTTCAGGAATTCTCTTCTAACCCCTTATACCTTACTAGTTAACTAATCCCTGGGTTATTCACTTTGTAGCATACTATTAAAACCTTTAAAGCTAGCATCCACATGGAAGAGACAACATGCAATATTTCTTTTGAAAGGACTCGGCATCACCTTACTCAGAATGAGTTTATTTCCTAGTTCTATCCGTTTACCTGAAAGTTTTATTTTCCTTTACAGCTAAATGGTATTCCATTATGTGAATGTACATTTTCATTACAAATTTATCAGTTTATGAACATCTAGGCTGCTTCTAATTTCAGGCTATTACGAATAAAGCAGCAATAAATAAGAATGAACAAGGATCTTCCTAGTAGGATGGAGAATCAGTTGAGAGTATGTCTAAGAGTGGTATAGTTGAGTTATTAATCAACTCCCAGATTCCTGTGAAACTGCTGTATTGATTTCCATAGTGTCTATACCAGTTTGCCCTTCTGCCAGCAATGAATAAATTGTTGCCTTCCCTGCGTTCTCTCTTGCATGTGTTATCATTTGTTTTATTGATCATGGTAATTTTGCATGGGATGAGATTAAATTTCCAAGTAGTTTTAGTTTTCATTTCCCTCATGGCTAAGGATGGTGACCGTTTCTTTACATGTTTCTCAACCATTTGTGTTTCGTATTTTTAGAATTCTTTGCTTAGTTCTCTACCCCTTTTAAAATTGGGTTGTTTGTTTTCTTGGTAATTAGATATTAATTTTCTAACAGATATAAAACTGGTAAAGACCTTTTCCCATTCTGTAGCCTGCAACTTATCTGGCTGATATGTCCTTTGGCATGCAGAAGCTTTTCAGTTTCATGAGGTCCCATTTATGTTTAATCTAGTGACTGTGCTACTTCTGTTCTGTTCATAAAGTCTTTTCTGTGCCAACGAGTTCAAGACTCCTCTTCCCACTTCAGATTGAGGGTGTCTGATCTTATTTTCAGGTTCTTGATCTATTTGCAGTTAAGTTTTTTACACAGTGATAGGCATAGATTTATTTTCATTTTTCTACGTGCACCCATCAAGTTTAACCAACACCATTCGTTGAAGATGCTGTCTTTTCTCCAGTGTATATTTTTGCCTTCTTTGAAAAAAAAATTCAGGTGTCTGTAGGTATGTGGAAATATATCTTGGTGTTCAGTTTGATTCCATTAATCAATGTGCCTTTTTAGAATGCAAATACCATACTGTTTATATTACTATTGCTCTGTAGTATAATTTGAGATCAGCAATGGTGATGCCTTTAGCAGTTCTTCTATTATTAAGAATGACATACTGGCTGGTTTTGTGTGCCAACTTGATACAAACTAGAGTCATCAGAGAGTGCCTAGGTAGAGGAAATTCCTTCATAAGATCCAGCTGTAATTTTCTCAATTAGTGATCAATGGGGGAGGATCCAGCCTACTGTGGGTGGTGTCATCCCTGGGTTAGTGGTCCTGGGTTTTATAAAAAAGCAGGTCAAGCAAGCAATGAGGAGCAAGCTAGTAAGCAGCACTCCCTTATGTCCTCTGCATCATCACCTGCCTCCAGGTTCCTGTCCTGTTTTCTTTCAGTGATGACCAGCAATGTGGAAATTTGAGCTGAATAAATGGTATCCTCCCCAACTTGTTTTTTGGTCATAGTGTTTTGATGAAGCAATAAAAACCCTAACTAAGACAATAGAAACCCCGAATCAGACAGATGGTTTTAGTTACCCTGGTATTATTGTTGTTGTTGTTGTTGGTGGTGGTGGTGGTGTGGTGTGCGTGTGTGTATACATGTATGTATATGTGTGTGTGTGTCTCTTTCCATGTGAAGTTGAAGAATTCTTTTAGAATATGTAAGAATATTAATAGAGATTGTATTGAATCTCCATTTTCTGGTGTCTTCAATTTCTTTCTTCAATGCCTTCACTTTTTGTTATACAACTTTCTGATTTGCTTGATTAGAATTATTCAGAGACTTTTTAAAAAGGCAATTGTGAAATGTACTGTTTATTTTCCTATTTCTGTTTAGGTATATTTGTAGTCTGTATATAGGAAGGCTATTAATTTTTGTGTGTTAATTTTGTATCCTACTACTTTGCTAAAAGTGTTTCTTGGATGTAGATATTTCCTGGGGCAGCTCTTCATTTTCTGTTTATAGTCTCTTCATCTCCTCCAGTTCCCTTTTTGCTCTACTGTGCGGGATAGGTTTTCTCTTTTTCTTTACTTCATTGTGATAAACTCTTAGAAGATAACTGACTCAAAGTTAATTGTAAGTTGTTAATTCTTACTAAAATTTTCTCCAAAACAAGATCAGTTCTCACAGTCTTTAACAGAGTATTTCACTTTTACAAAAGCAAGAAACTCTGAAAGAATAGCTATTGGCTTTGGAAATCTAAGCATTCTGCCATGTTCATATGAATCTTTTTACCATAGACAATGAAACAATATGGCAGCAAAGGTCCTTGTGTATCTTTTCAAGTTCACAATCGTTTTAGAACAATTACAGAATATTATATAAGGCTCAAGGGAAAATGTCTGTAGGTATTTGAAATTGATGGATCACAATCTTCCTCTTTAATAAAAGCTTGCACCCACTGTCTCTCTGGATTTCTCTAAATAGTGAGCAGGATGAGTTAACAAATAGGGGTTGCCTCTGGGAGCCCTGGTTGTAGAAGATAGCCTCATCACAATATTAGAGTGTTCCAATAATTATCCTGGACAGAATGATGATATTTATATACTTGTGACCTCCTTTTGAATATCACACTCTAGGAACAATGCATGCCTCAAATTAGATTTCTCTTTATGAATCTTATCCTGGGAAAGGACACATCTGAAAACTGGGTCCAGTTAGCATGGAAGCCTGATCTCCAAAAGAGATTTCACATACTTTTGGGCATCTGTGAGATCAACTTTAGAAGAGATTAGTGCTGAATCAATGACAGATCAGCCATGAGAAAGACCATACCTCAACTCAGACTGCTCTGTATTTAAAATGCAACCTTATATCATGACCCAAATCACAGATTTGTGAGAAGTAGCCCCTGACCTCTCTGTATTTTTTCCCCAGTGTGGACTTATTGAGTAACTCTCTTGTTTCCACTTGTCTCTGTTACTTCTCTGTTACATTGGCTTTAATTTCTAGGGCTTTCACTGACCGTAACAACTTCACTCCTATAATTCTCATGAGTTAGGACCTTAGGCAGCAAGCAATTCTAGAAGACTGCACATTACTCGGTAGAAAATTTATTTTCATCTCTATATAGCTGCCCCGCATTTCACTTCCAGTTCTTAAGAATACTGTAACAACAAGTAAGTGAGATGGACTCTTCCCTGGTGCCGCCAGGATTGTTTTTCTCATCTTCCATTTCCCCATTCTCTCCTTCTTCCTTCATTTCTTCATGATTCTTACTATCACTGGGATTAAATGCTAGAAGGCATCTTCCTCTTCCAACAAACACACATCAATATTGATCAACACATCTTGCCCTCAGACTGCTTTTTATTTCTCGGGATTATTGGCAACTTCTTGCAGGATGCCAGCTTGGAATCTCTGTAGCATCGTGGGGTGTAGGTCTTCTTTTAAAAAACAACTTGTTCAACTTTGCAGTCTTCCCCTCTGTGACCTCATGACTTTTTATTTTCTGAGTCAGTATGGGGAAGACCCTGTTCCTAACATATCATACATGTTATCATGGGAAGGCTGGCTTGAGGAAAGAAGTTTGCTCGCCCTTAAGGATCTA
Source organism: Mastomys natalensis (assembly GCA_021653895.1). NCBI lineage: Eukaryota > Metazoa > Chordata > Mammalia > Rodentia > Muridae > Mastomys > Mastomys natalensis. The sequence goes on from JAJTUV010001282.1 coordinate 45,853, forward strand.
CTTTACAATGTTCATTTGGCTTATGGTTCATTTCAATAAAAACATAATTTATAATTTAACTGTATTTGGTCTTACTGTTTACTTCTGACCCTTAATATCGAGTTACCTATAACATCTTTCTTCCACATTGAACCAAATCTTCTTTCTCTCACTTGAACTCTCGGTTCTTCCTGCATTTACTCGTAGAATGCAAATGAACCATGATAAATTTGTGTCCTCACCTTCTTTTCTGAATTTACTGTCAGGCGTGACTCACAGCCTGAGAATCCTGGAGATCATCCATTCATGCCTTTTCTCCTTGCTGACAGTGGATTCAGTTCAGATCACAGGTATTGATTTCCGGAAAGCCTTTCTTTCTCTTCTTTTCACCTTGGGATGCATTTCTTGACATTCCCAATTCGTTCACCTTTCATATGATATGATCTGGCTGGGGTGGGATGTGGGCGATGTCCTTTCATGCCTAAGCGGTCTAGTCCGTGCTCAGAACTTATGTGATAGGTTTGAGGTTGGATACTCACGGAAAAGGATAGGGATGAATAAAGAGCATCTCTCTATTTGCACTGAGTTTCTTTGCCAAACTAATTGTCCTTCAAAGAGAAGTTCTTTCCAAACAATTCCACAAAAAACCCAATATCCCTAGTGGTTACATTAACATAAGGTTATTACTCTGCTGCTAGTAAGCAATTACCCAATTTGGAGGGTTTCCTGGAACAGCCAGTTGCTACTGCCCAAAGCCAAGTGCCTGTAATTTAGATAGGATGTCAGTGTGTGAATAGAGCAACATGATGCTCTCTCAAACGTGCTTAATGTGCTCTTTGTTCATGTGTAATAGTAGTCTTTTGAGCTAGCCACTGTTTCTGTTGAATCGCAAACTTTAACTCATGAGACTCTTTTCTTATTTGTGTTAATGTGTCAGAAGAGTACTACTTGATTTATACTCATTCACACCTGTAAGTGTTTATTTAAAAATAAATGTGGACCTGGCGATCCATCCCATATACAGTCACCAAATCCAGACACTGTTGAGGATGCCAAGAAGTACTTGCTGACAGGAGCCTGATATGACTGTCTCCTGAGAGGTTCTGCCAGAGCTTGACAAATACAGAGGTGGATGCTCACAGCCAACCATTGGACTGAGCCTGGGGTCCCCAATGGAGGAGTTGGTGGAAGGACTGAAGGATCTGAAAGAGTTTTCAACCCCATGGGAAGAACAACAATATCAACCAACCAGATCACCCCAAAAGCTCCCATGGACTAAACCACTAACCAGAGAGCACACATGCAGGGACCCATGGCTCCAGCCACATATGTAGCAGAAGATCTCATTGTTTGGTATCAATGGGAAGAGAGGCCCTTGGTTCTGTGAAGGCTTGATGCCCAATGTAGGAGAATGCCAGGATGAGGAAACAGGATTGGGTGGGTAGGTGAGGGAGCACCCTCATAGAAGTAGGGAGAGAGGGATGGGATAGCAGGTTTATGGGGGGGGGGAAACCAGGAAAGGGGATAATATTTGAAATGTAAATAAAAAAAATTTCAATTAAAAATAAAGGAAAAAATTAGTGTTGAGCATTTTACCTTGTGCCATGAATGGGTTACCACAGGCCTCTGGTTGTAGGAAGCTAGTCGTCTACCAGAACACGAAGGTTAAATAAGTACCGCCGAGAGACTTAAAACTGGAAACACGTTCATAGCATTTGCCTTCAAGCCAGAAAACGTACATGTTTCCGATTCTAGAAAATAGATGTTTCTGAGATTCCTTCCTCTCTGCAAAATGGGGAGACCATTGTTTATCTCCAAGGATATTTGTACATTAGATAATTTAATATGCACATAAATTGTAAAACACAATAAGAGTATGAATAAAATGTTTGTATCTCCTCTACTTCAAAACTGTTTCTTTTTATCCTTGTTCCTGCTCTGAAAAGGGCATACGAATTTGATATTTGTAGATCATAAATTCCCTCTCTCTCTTTGATAGCAGCTTCCATTATGCTTGTAATTTCTTTTCATTCGCCTCCTTCACACCCATGCTTTTATTTCTTATTATGACTCTCTGTCAGTCAATAGATCCTTCCAGATCCCATTTCCTTGTTTATCTCACAAGTCTTAACATTCACTGTGATTTCCAGGACTTCTCCCTCAAATCCATTTCTGGAAAGCTTTTTTTCCATGCTGGAAACTCTTTCTTGGATTTCTGTTTATAGACAGAGGGCTCTGGCTTTGGAGAGGAGGGTGAGTCTTGTCATTCCTGCCTCAGCCTGAGGACTCCAGTCTCAAAGGAACCCCTTTTCTTGAGCAGCACTATAGCACTTGACCTTCCCAAGTAGGACCTGATCTTTTCCCTGTTTATATTCTCATCTCACTTAGATTGGGCACTAAACAACCCCATCTATCCCATTAATTTTCAGTTCCTCTCTCCTGAGCATTAAACTTTCCATTTCTTTTTGCTGGAAACCAGGTAATAGACTTGTACACCATGAAGAGAAGCCAACCTAGCCCAGTTTCTTAAGCATCCTCACTTTCAGAACCTCAGTTTCCACTCCAGTTCTCATCCTGAATCAACCCATCCATGGCTACGGGGCAACACAGTCTATCCTCTATGTAGAGTCATCTCCCAAAGGCCATCAATACTTGTCTGTCATTTAATCCAGTGATTGAATCTCACCATGATCTCTCTTCTGAACCAGGAAGTTGCTACTTTCTTGAAATTTTCTATAACTGCGATATTCTATAGGTCTAGTGTCATAAAAATTGAAGTAAAATTAAATGTCATTACTTAAGTGTGATTATTAATAAGTACTTGATTTAAGTGTGATTATTGGTAAGATACTAGATAAGTAGCTAGGGTGGCTGAGGATACCTGTCTCTGATGCTCAGTAGAGTAACCTGACCCTTTAGTGACTGGACAGAAATGGGTGGTAAAGCACAGCTTACTGACTAGAATTCCATAGGCTGTACCATGTTTCCTTCTTATAAAATAGGATGGTGTCATGGAATTGAGAGACAGAGTTTATATTTGTTCAACTAATCTTTCTGTAGCAGGATCATTAATGCTATAACTTAAATGCTATCTATTTCCCATTCATATAAAGGATAGTATTTTTAGGGCTAGAATTATAGTATGTTTTAAAATACTTAAATAATAAATGAAAATTTACATAACAAAAGATTTTGGAACACAGGGAAAGAACAACATGACATCATTGGGAGGGGAGGTGCTTGGTCCTGTGGCGGCTTGATGCCCCAGAGAAGGGGGGATGCTAGTGGGAGTTAGTGTGTAGGTTGTGGAGTACCCTCTTAGAGGTCAAGGGGAGGGTATGGGATGGGGGTTCATGGAGGAGAGACTGGGAAGGGCAGTAACATTTGAAATGTAAACAAATAAAATGATTAATTAAAAAAAGAAAAAATTATGAGAGGCAATTTATAGCTACAGTTTTAGCTTTACCATTGACTACTGATTGAATAGAATCAACTGAATAGTATATTTTTTCATCATTCAACACATTTTATAAAAAAAAAAAAGTCAGACCTTTGGGAAAGCTCAAAGTGTAACGCTAAATACAGTGTCAAAGTAACACATTATCTTTACAATGAGCCATATTTACACTCTGAAAGAGAAACAAAATTCTGTGAAGTGTAATTTTTGGTGTATTAGTTATTTTTATAAATGGGAGAGACTGTCATTTAAAAGCTACCCATGGATTTAGAAGTGGCAGTAGCGAGATAGCATGTAGCTTTTCAATTGACCTTTACTGAAGTGGTTTGATTTAAAGAGAAATAAACATCTTGTCATAGTAGAGTAATCAGGATCTTGGAGCTGAGAAGTCCCTCGCAGTTCACTTGATTCAGTCATGCACAGTGCATCCATCTCTGTGTTTGGCCAATTTGTGCTGTTCCTAAGACCTACATCCCCCTGCTATTGTGGCAGCACAGTTCAGCTGAGCATTGCTTGCTAGCCCCTCTTCCTCTTCTGGATTTTCTTCCTAAGTTCTCTGGAGGACAGACAATATGAAATTTCTTTAAGCATAGTCTTAAAAGAAGAAAGTATATAGTTATAGCAATGTGAATATTAAGCTATTCAAAATTTAAATACAATAGGCAAAAATCCAAATACAGTGTGTATATGTGTATTTGTATCTGTATGTAAGTTTGTACGTGTGTGTGTGTGTGTGTGTGTGTGTGTGTGTAAGTTTGTACATGTGAGAGCACACATTGAAGTCGTATAATGACTTTTAGGAGATCATTTTCTTTTTTCACCTTATTTTATGTTTATAAGATAGAATCTTATGTAGACCTGCTGGTTTGAATTCAATATGCAACCAACTTAATCCTTTAATAGTACTGTTTCTACCACCAGAGTCCTAGAATGACACAAGAATATCACCATGCCATGTTGGGATGCAACCAACAGCCTTGTGCATGTTAGGCAAGCATCTTATGAATGAAGCTACATCTCTAGTCCCTCTATTTGGTTTAGGAGGCACAGTCTGATTTATTTCTGCTTATTCCAGTCTTGCTGACCCACAAGCTTCTGCACAGTCCTACAATCTTACCCTTGAATTTCCACTTAGGAATGCTATAGTTACAGACATACCACTGTTTTGTCCATGTGTGCTGGGGATTACAGGTTATTGAGTTTTTTGTCTCCGAGCTATCTCATCAGCCTTTTGTTGTTTTAATGGGCCTGTGCATGTGAAGAATTGGCCTATGAATACAGATTAAATAAAAACTAAGGGCTTCTGGTTTTGAGTTTAGGTAGAAAACGCACTGAACCTTCTTCTTTAGGTTGAACAGGATGAAAAACTAGAACTTTATAACTCATGTCTAAATAGGAAGACTTCTGACAAATGAGCACAGCCAACTAAGAATTCAGGACCATAGGAGTGGGGTGGGAATGAGTTCTCTATGTTTTCTTTGTGCTTCTATAACACAGTCTGTTTGCTGGAGAAGCTGACAACCTAGAAGGACCACAGAACATACATTTAAAAATGAACTACAATCAGCACTTCTCTCTTGGGGAAAAGAAGCAGAAAATAGAAATCCTACCTGTACCGAAAACACTAAATGATAAGTGTCCTAATCTTTTCTAACACTACAGAAAACATTGGTTCAAACAGAGTCCTCCCCTGGAAAACCAGAGCAGAGTATCTAGGGATCTATTTTTTTCCAAGGCTGTAAGGAAAAAAACTCAATAGTCCTTTCTTCTCTACTGATGTCTGGCAAGCTTATGAGCTAGTTAGAGCCTTTATTCTAGTTAAGTTAAGGAGTTCACATGAGAAAGAGTCATGTAGAGCCATTCACTTTCTCACTGGGGATAGGGAATGAGAAAGTAGTTGAATGTTGAAATTTCATCTTAGCTAATTTCCTAGGGGTGTCAAGGAATTCTAATAACAACCAGAACCTAGACATAAGTTGGGGACAAAGTGTCTCACTTTCCAACTACACTGTTCCAAAATAAATCAGAAGATTAAAATGTTACATTTAAACAAGCTACACAGAGATGTAACACCAAATCCATGGTGTCCAAGGTATAATCAAAACATGCTATTATAGGGATGTCACAGGGAAACATCAGCATGCATGACAATGACGATCAAATAGATATGACATTTAGATGGCTCCAATATTGGACTCACCTCACAAGGATTTAAAGCATCCACCATTAAAAATGCCTCAAATAATTATCAACACATCGGGAGGAGGGAGAAGTCTACAGCAAATTAAGTAAAGAGAAAACAAATGAGTAGAGTTGTGAAACGTAAAAATAGATAAAAAGAAGCAAGAAAAAATATTAACCACCCTGCAGGATAAAAGGATAGAAAAGATTTTCCAAGGAAATGGAACTAAGAAGCAAGTCAGAGTAGCCGCTTTAATATCTGACAAAATAGACTTTAAATCAAATTAATCACAGGAGATAGAAAAGGATGCTACACACTTACCAAAAGAAAAATCTCTTGGTGTTCCTAGGTCATTCTTCTCTCCATTTTGTTTTGTTTTGTTTTGTTTTGTTTAAAAGGGGAGAATAAATGTACCTGGATCCTTCATGGGATTTTCCTTGAAGAGTGACTAACATTTTAATTTACTCATTTGTCAGCTATTCACAGAGTGGATAATATATGGAAAGTTCAAAGGAGATCATTGGATCAGTACTATGACATGGTCTCAGCTCTCAGGGGGTTTATAGTACAACAACAAAAACTATACGTGGTAGACCTATTGTTAATATAATGCGGCAAGTACTGTTGCAGAAATATAGATGTGGCATTTTGGAGATGCTTGCAGTTGGTTTGTATTAGCATGAAGTATAGACATGGAAGTGTTTCCTGACTGAATTTAAGAAAATACCAATTTTTAAATCAACATGATTTGATTGTGTAAATTCAGTTAAAGGAAAAAAGAATCAAGATAAATGAATCAGTTATTTGTGTCATCTAAATTACATAATTGTATTCCAAAACTTAAGGAATGATATTTAAGTATTTTAAGTGTCACTTCAAGAGCAACTGAGGGTGTGGGGTGACCTGTTTGAGAATGCTCTTTTATGCCTGCCTTTATCTTCCAATTTGAATACATCAAACTTTATATACAGCACCAGTAGTGTCCAGTGTTTCCAGAATTTGATTACTGAAGCTCACAAGTACACTGAAGCGCCTGCTATGTATGTTCTTGTGACATGGTATTAGGCTAAGCACAAAACTAGAGGAATGACAAGCAGTGATAGTATCTACTAATAGCCTATTATTAAGAGTACTTTGTTTCCCCAGTGGCAGTCAATTAGAGAAAACTAAATTTTCATTTGCAATTGGCTATCAATTTGGAGACAGCTTCTTGGTTAAGGACCAGGGCATGTGGCCACTCCTCCTTTCAGTTAAAGATCCCATCTGGTGCAGACTTACTACAATTTCTTATGTTCCATAAGTTTGGGTATGTTGTACATTCATTTACATTCGATTTTAGGATGTCTTTAATTTCTGTCTTGACCTGTTTTTCATTGAGTAGTGAGTTGTTCAGTTTCCTTGAGTGTATAGGCTTTCTTTTCTTTTTATTGTTGATATCCAGCTTTAATCCATGATAACCAGATAGAATGCAGGGTGTTATTTCAGTTTCCTTGTATTTGTTGATGGTTGCTTTGTGTGTAAGTATGTGGTTAATTTTGGAGAAAGATCCATGTTGTGCAGAGAAAATGGAATATCATTTTATTTTGGGGTGATATGTTCTATAAATATCTGTTTGGTCTTGTTGGCTTATGACATTAGCTCCAGTATATCTCTGTGTTGAAGATGATATTTATAACGGCGGCATCCGATCTGGCTTGTAGTTACGGGCAGCCATGTTCTGGACTAGGCAAAGCCTTAGGCCATGAGCAGCAGTGGGAGCACAGCACTGTTCGGCTCAGCCTGCCAGCTCAGGTGGGCCAGAACACCATCCCTGGTACCTATGAGACGTCAGCGTGGGAGATGGCTCTGCCAATCTCGCATGCTGTCTCCACAAGGCTGGGCTGAGTCCAGACCATCCCACCATCAATGCGGTACCCGGTGGAAATGAGACTCTAATGTTTAAAGATTATCCAATAGCTTTATATGTTTGGTAATGCTCAGTAAACAAGATGCACACACAATTTGAGGAGTTAACCAATACCTAATCTAGGTATTACAACTACCTTAGACTGCTGGAGACATGTGCACATCCTCTGCCATCTTCCCCTCTCTCCTCCCGTCCTCCCCTCTTCCTCTCCTCCCGACTCCTCCCATGTTACCGAGTTTATTGTGAAATATCCAGCTATATCTCTGTTTAGTTTTTGTCTGGATGATCTGTCTATTGGCGAGAGTAGAGTATTGAAGTCTCCGACTATCACTGTGTGTGAGTCATTATGTGTTTTAAGCTGTATTGTTACTTTTATGAACTTAGGTGCCCTTATGCTTTGTGCATAAATTTATAGGAACTGCAAGGTCCTCTTGGAGGATTTTTCTTTTGGTGAGTATGTAGCGTCCTTTTTTATCTCCTCTGATTAATTTTGTTAAAAGTCTAGTTTGTCAGATATTAAAGTGGCTAATCTAGCTTGCTTCTTAGGTCCATTTCCTTAGAAAATCTTTTTTATCCTTTTATCCTGAGGTGATGTTTGTTCTGTTAGGGTGGGTTTCTTGGATGTAGCAGAAAGATAAATCCTCTTTTCACACACATTTTGTTAGCTTGTATCCTTTTATTGTGGTATTGGGAACCTTGATGGGAGTTATCAATGAGTAGTATTTGTTGATTCTGTTATTCGCAGTGTTTGTTTCTCCTTCTGATGTGCTGGTCTGATATTCTTTTTTTTTTTTTTTCTTTTCAAATAATTTACTTATTCTCATTTTATGTGCATTTGTGTTTTGCATGCATGTTTATCTCTGTGGGGATATTAAATCCATGGAGTTATAGATAGTTGTAAGCTGTCATGTAGGTGCTGGGAATTGAACTGGGGTTCTTTGGAAGAACATTCAACCATCTTAACCACTAAGCCATCCCTCCAGGACCTTGTTCTTTATTCTTTATTCCTTATATTTGAGGTTGTGGTTAACCTCTTCATGTTGATGTTTTGTTTTTTACTTGTGATCTCTGTAGGGCTGAATACTGCTTAAATTTGATTTACTGTGGAATGTCTTTCTCCTTCCATCGTGATGGAAAGTATATAGTATTAGTAGTCTGGGCTGGTATCTGTGGTCATTGAAGATTCTACAGTGTATCTTTCTAGAACCTCTGGCTTTTAAAGTCCTTATTGGGAAGTCATGTATTATTCTAATAGGTTTGCCCTTATATGTTATTTGGTCTTTTTCCTATGTATCTTTTAATATTCTTTGCTGTATGATTATTATGTGCCTAAAGGTATTTCTTTTCTGGTCCAATCTATTTGATGTTCTTTTTCTTTCTTTCTTTCTTTCTTTCTTTCTTTCTTTCTTTCTTTCTTTCTTTCTTTCTTTCCTTTTTTTTTTCTGTACCTTGATAAGCACCTCCTTATTTAGATTGGGGAAACATTCTTATATGATTTTTTTGAAAATGTTTTTCTGTTATTCACTGATTTGGTCTTGCCATACTGTCCCAGATTTTGTGGGTGGTTTTTGCTTGGATTTTTTTTGGTCTGTTTATTTGCTTTTTTCTTTTTCCTTTTTAAGTTTAACATTTTTCTCGATTCAAGGTATCTGTTTCCTCTACTCCATCTTTAACATCTGAGAGTTTTCTCTTCCATTTCTTGTTTTCTGTTGGTGAGGTTTGGCTCTGAGTTTTCTACTGTCTTTTTTCATTTCCAGTTTCTCCTCCCAGTTTTAATTTTTTTTATTGACTCTTATTTCTACTTGAAAAATCTTAAATGGTTTTCTTCATTTCATTCTGGTGTTTTTCTGTGTTTTCGTAGATTTCTTTAAGGGGTTTACTCATTTCCTCTTTAAGGGCCTCTGTAGTATTCAAAAAGGCTATTATGAAGTTGTTGTCTGGTGCTTCATCTATATTGTATTTCTCAGAGCATACCATGGTAGGATTTTTGGGCTTTAGTGGAAACATTTTGTCCTAGCTGTTATGTTTTTATGCTGTCTTCTAGAATCTTGGTTTTTATTTGTTGAAAACTAGCTGAACTTGTTTTTGTTAGATTAGTATCCCATTCCTGGGTTATTGGTGTTCTTTCTGGTTCATAGTGTATTGTGCTGGCCTGGTAGAGAGGTTTCTGAAGCTCTGGTAGGTGTGATCACAGGGGTTGCTCCGGGTTCATCAGACTGTGTTTTGCTACTGGAAGATTCCACTTAGGGATGGAGATGGGATAGAAGAGGGTATCTGAAGGGGTCTCCATGAGGGAAGGAGTCAGGATATGACACCAGGATCTGCTTAATCCTCTGGGATTGAGAGCAGAAAGAACAAGGAGGCCACAGTTTATAGTATGCTACAGAGATGAGGTTGAGTCTTGGAAGACTGGGTTTTGAGGTGACAAGAATTACTGAAAGTCTGAAGAGCACCTATCTGACTCACTGGCCAGTGTGGCCTGTGAAAATGGTTTATTGGGGGCAGGTTCTAGTCCATCGTAAAGAGAGTCAAGGCAAGAACTTCCAACCAAGAGCTGCAGCAGAGACATGGAAGAGTTCTACTTATTAGCTTGCTTTCCCTTGATTGCTGTCTTAGTTAGGGTCTCATGGCTGTGAAGCGACACCACAGCCAAGATAAGTTTTATAAAGGAAAACATTTAATTGGGGGTAGAGTACAATTTCAGAGGTTTAGTCCATTGGCTTCATGGTGGAAAACATTGCAGCATGCAGGCCGACTTGGTACTGGAATTCTACATTTTGATCTGAAGGCAGCCATGAGGAGAAGACTATCTTGGTCTGGCAACCGGGAGGGTCTCTCTTTCCACACTGGGCAGAACTTCAACATAGAGAAGTCAAGGCCCACCCCCACGGCGGCACATTTCCTTTAACAAGGCCACACCTCCTAATAGTTTCACTCCCCATGGACCAAGCATATTCAAACCATATTTCAGGTCCATCTGACCAAAGATGGTATAGTCTGCACTGGGTTGAAAATACTACAGTTAGTTAACACTTTTAAGCAATGGCCCCACAAGATATTCCAATGCAAACAATCCATCAGTAAGTGTTCTCTCTTTCTAAGTGTCTGTTGACAGTTGAGCTAACTATGATGATATATTCAGAAAACTGCTTTTGCCAGTGTTTGTCTATTTGTAATAGCTAGCACGACTTCCACCATATGTCTGCCATTTTCCTATTCATAATCTTTAATGCTTCTGCAGCACACTTACCAGGATTCATTGTACCTCTATAAAGTATATTATTCAGGTGCTGTAGACTACACTTTCATCCTAAGCAATAATATCCACAAAGCTGTCAGTTGAAAATGCGAAGTATATTTTTTTTCTGCTATACATTAATATACATCCATATTTATTCAAGTAAAACTGTTCTCCGGGTGTCATTTTTAAAAATGTGCTTTACCACCCTCATTTCCTGACACAAAGTGCTATAGAAAACACTGTCCTAAGGAAATCTCTGGCAGCGAGATATGCAGCAAAGTAGTTAAACAAAAACTATATTGTGAAAAGAATCATTCATTTTTTCTTTCCACTGTGTTTCAGGTTTGTGGAAGGGATGCTGAACATTTGTTACAATGCTATAGATCGGCACATTGAAAATGGCCAAGGGGATAAGATTGCTATCATCTATGACAGTCCTGTTACAGACACCAAAGCAACTATCTCCTATAAGGAAGTCTTGGAGCAGGTAATGTCATAAAATTTCTCTCCGTATCGGTTAGTATATAGAAGTTATGTAGATAACATACGTTCTCATTATATAGCCATTCTAAATATATGTCTTAGCACTTTTTATAATCTTTGAAGTTAACACTGATGTCTGTGTGAACAAGTTAGATATTTTTCTCTTAATTCCTTGGTTTGTATTTTATTAGCACCAAGAAGTGCTTGTTTTATTGGGAGAAGTGGCCATGTGCTCAGAATAATTTTAAATGCTTTTCTTGCCCTTGTTGTCCATCCGCATTGCCCCTACTGCAATTAAAAGAGTCTATTCCTCATTTTTATATGATTGATGGTCTCCTATTCTCTCCCTAAGCAGCACTGCTCATGTCATATTATCATATAATTTTTTCTTTCTCATTTTCTTGAAAATTTCAAGGCAGTTTTAATTTCCATTCATCTAATTACTAAGGATATTGAACGCTTTCAAATTTATTTCTTGGCTGTCTTTATTTCTTCATTTGAAAATTCTCTATTGAGGTCAGTAGCCCATTTTTAACTGGGTCATTTCTTTTCCTACCTCTTTGGTTTTGAGTTCATTGTTCATTCTGGATATTAATCTTTTATCAACTGTTTAGCTGGCAAAGAGTCTGACCCTGGGGATTGGCTCTTCTGTTGATTATTTGGAAAGGCTTGATGGTAGAATTGAAAGGGAAGAAAAGATGTAAATATATTTTAATTACAATGTATTTTTTAATCATACTGTTAATTGGAGAGTAAAATCCAGATTCCCATGGTGGAAAAGACACAATCTCATTTCCTATTTATAATCTAATATTAATTTCCTAATATTCTTAGCCATTCATACTGTTTCCTCCTTTTCCTTCGCGCCTTCCTTTTTCTTCTTGTCTGTGGTATATGGATGTGTATGCACATGATAGTGAAGGTGCACACGCACATTGGAGGCCTGAGGTTGATTTGGGTGTCTTCCTTTGTTGCTTTCCTTTGTTTTTGAGACAGGGTCTCCTTGCTAATCCTGAAGATCACTGCTTTGGCTAGATTTTCTGGTTACCAAGATCCTGGGATCTTCCTTGTCTCCTTCCTCCCAGTGCTAGGTCACAGACATGACATGTGTCCACATAGCCAGCTTTTAAGTGGTTGCTGGGGACGCTAACTCAGATTTTCAGCCCTGTGCTGCAAGCCCTTTATATACTGACCCATCACTGTGAGCAAACTATCATCCATTCCCTCACCATTTGTGTCTTTGAAGCTCTGCATTCATTCCTTCATTGAACTCACTCTTTTTTATGTGTGGTCTTAGGTGAATCATGTTGTTCATAAATGGATGACAATATGCTTTCTGCTATTGTTAAAACATACATAAAGTAATTATAAAGATGTTTGAGTATTTTGGAGGATTGGAAATTATTCCAGCCTTGTGGGCATTACACTGTAGATGTTTTTAAGGGGAAAGAGAATTGTAGGACACTATTTCTTATCTCACTATTGGCATTTTGCATCAGAAAAAATTTAATGGGGTCAGAGGGGAGTCATCGTCTACATTGGAAAACGTTCAGAACATCCTGACCTCTACTTGCAAGTTGCCAGGAGCAACCGTGCCTGGGTTGAGATGAATACATACGCATTCAAACATTGCTAATTACCTTCCTTGGCAAAATTTCCCCAGATTGTGTTGCATTGGCCAAGTAGTCTAACTGGACACACTTAGGTCACACAAGAAGAATATCTGGAAATGGGGAGGAAATAGTTCATCCTCTTCATTTTATACTATCAGTTGGGACTCTGCCTCACTCTAGAACGCTGGTCCTCAACCTTCCTAATGCTGTGGTCACCCACAGGTATAAAATTATTTTTGCTGCTACATCATAACTGTAATTTCGCTATTGCTATGAATCATAGTGTAAATATCTGATATGCAGGGTATCTGATATTCAACCCTTGTGAAAAGCTCCTTCATCACCAAAGGGATCATAACCTACATAGTGAGACCCATGGCTCTAGAACATAAACAAAGGAATTTCAGTCCAGTCAAAAAGACTTTACATGCTGAGTAAGCCAAGACATGGCAAGAGATAAAACCCAAATGGAATGCTACACTATATTGTTTGGTGTATTTGTTGTTCTGTAAATAGAAAAATCTGTATTTGTGAAATGAAATACACAGAGTTGACTGTGGAATCAGGCAAGAAAGTTACTTTATTACCAAATGTATTTAAAATATATGAGAGTCACAATGTTAATATAAGACTAAATAGAAACTGTATGAAGTTCCACATACGTTATTATAGGTCTGCATGGACACATTGTAGACGAGGTTTTTATCTGTGATCAAAAGAGTGTTCCTATGATTTGGGCATACTGTCACAATCTCAGTTTGAGAATTCGAAAACTAAAAGTAATTGTACATTTTAATTGATGTTAGACTGTACAGAATACGATGTGTTTATTCATACACTGTAAAGCTATTATCTCTATTAGCATATTGAATTCAGTAGATATGCACACATTAGAGTTAACGAAAGATCTGTAGGGAAATTTTAAACAATAAGACTGGTGTCTTTTTCTGTGGCTTTCTCTTTAAATTATGTAATTGTCTAAGATCATCACATGCCGATGATTATCTCAGAATTTTTCTTTTCTGCTAACTCATCTTATTTTCACATTATCAAATCTGGACTCAGACTCTTTACTTCTGTGCTTCACTGGTTTCAGTTAAGCCTGCCGTAAAACTACTTTTACTACATAAAACGTCCTCAGCCGCTGACAGCCTCTGGTTCTCTAGGCTTTCTTCTCCAAAGTACCAAAGTATTAAAGGAAGAACTGTTCCACAGAGAGAGGGGCCCGATGTTCTGCTGCTTTGATTACCTGCTCCCAGGTCCCCATGGTCTTTATTTTATTAAGTGAGGAAGACAGAAAGATTTAATGAGCATTGCCTTGAGAACAAATACAAAGAACATTTTTTTTTTTTTTTTTTTTTTTTTTTTTTTAGTACCTGGATTCATTTAATCTACTGTGCTTCATTTTCACTTGGCGTTTCTGGATAGATGAAACTTGATTTAAATTTCTTAATGTTTCTTATTTAATTAACAAGCTGCAAATTTTAAGCTAACTCACCTGAGTGATAGGAATCTGACAATTTTAAAGGAGGAGCCAGAGCCTTCCAAACTGCTGTGTTCTCTGCAGATTTTAAATAAGCTAGCTTTCTGTAAGACATTTTTCCAGGGATTAGAGTCCTGCTTAAGGTCTACCTTCCATTCAGTAAGATGCTTACGTTTTTTGTTTTCACATCTTGCTTGGAACAAAGGATGCCTTATAACTGGACTATTTTCTTACTGTCAAGTGCTGAGAATTTATGTAAATTCAATAAATAAAATAAATATGTAAATTCAGTTGTAATACAAGAGTCAGAGTTGGGTGGAGCGATGTACTCTGCAGGAAAACTCATGGAGAAGCACTAGTGTTTGATGTTCCTTCCGCAGCTGTAAACTCTGCCGTGACTGGATGTGTCAGGGTAGGTTTGATACCCAAGGGGCCCTCCTCCTTCTCAGAGAAGAAGCTTAGGGAGCATGGGACAGGGGTTGTGTGTGGTAGGTAAGAGGGGGGTTACGATCAGGATAGAAAGTGAATGATGAATGAATGAATGAAAAAATTACTGGTGATAACTAATTTATTATTTTTTCTTTTTGTAGCTATCATTTTTCTAAGTGTATGTGTGTTTTGTCTGCATACATGTGTGCACATAGGCTCTCAGAGGTCATAAGAGGGGATAGAATCCTCTGGAAGTGGAATTACAGACCATTGTGAGCTGCTCTGTGGGTACTGGGAATTGAACCTGAGTTCTCTGGAAGCTTAATGCTCTTAACCACTGAGCCACCTCTCCAGCTAGCCCCTGTAATAACTCATTTCTTAAGACAAAAGGTTTATTTGGGGCTACTATTCATCATAGCATGGACCTATTTATTTGGGCCTGTGATGTGTAAAGGATTGAAGTGATGGAGAATTTGTGTCGAGGCAAACTCCTCATGGCTGGGACTCAGACATTAAGCTCCATAAATGCCATAAGCTTTTCTGTAGTCAATTATCAGTGACTGAAGGAGTCTCCACTGCTGTTTCCGGTCTGTAAGGCTTATATGGTTAGTGATGTTTGTTTTATCTGCAGAATGTTGCCTGACACATAGTGAATATTTATTGAATGATGAACGCATGAATGAATGAAGGAATATACTATCATTTGAAAATATAATGTCTACCATATTGACTTGAATGGAATTTTCTAAACTACATTACTTAGAGAACTTGATCACCTTTCCTAACTTATTTTTATTCTGCTTGGTTACCCAAGATATACGGATTCTCTTCTGGCTCTTCAAAATTAGTATCTGAAAACTCTGAATTCCAGGAAGCATCCACATGCTTATTTTACTCCTTTCATTTTAATTATATTCAAGTTAACAGATAATCATATTAAACCTCAGTGCAATGTAAGGCACCTGAGCTTGTACGGGCACACATACATTATGCAGAATGTCACTAATTTAACGTTGAACTTGTCTCTCCGTTTGGATTTCGGTTTTCATTATCCCAGCAATTATGAATTTTTATGTTTATTCACCAACTAAAAAGGTGACCTTCCATGAAGGACATCTGAGGATTTTCATGAATAAAAGTGTATGAAGAAAATTGATAATACATAGTGTGTGTTAAATTTCCCTGATCTAATTCACCTCAAAGTGCCTATTATCTTTATTAAAGGTAATTTTTTTTTTGCAATATAATTAGAGCTGTAATTATGAAGGCTTAGTCATTTAGCAGAGGAAATTACTCTGAAATCATGGGCTGTGTTTCGTGAAAAGTCCACTCCCAGCCCCTGCTCTTCAGAAGGCTCTCCTCAAAGTATAAAACCCATCTACTCAGAAATAGTTTAGAGAAGAGAAATCTTCTTTATCATAAGAACCAATATTCTTTTAACAGACACCCTCTCCCCTCAAAAAAAGCCACAGTACAGTATTATATAATCAAATCTATCCCTGCTGGTGATGGAAAAGAAAGCAGTATTTCTTCTATTTTCTATCGTAAGTTACCCAAATAAGTATTAAAAGCCTCATGTATATTGCAGTCAACTCCACAAAATAGTGTAGATATACAAGATAAATTATTGTTTTGATCCTTGGTAAATAGATGTGAATCATGCTGATATATGTATGAATTGTAACCATTCATGTAAATCCCCTCCCACGGTGCACTGTGTTTAGCCTTATATACAGATAACATATATTTAAATAAAAATAAGAATGATAACCACATGCATTATTACAAATCATATTTATATTGAACTAGATCAGGAAGCATAGTATTCCAAAGCTAGCAGAAGTCCCCATTATTGATTCTTTAGTTATTTCTCATTTAGTTCCTATAAAAGTACAACTCTGACATGTACAGACCATTCCTGAGATATGCCTATGCTTAAACTTCATACAGATTGAATAATGCGGTATTGTTTTATGTGTATAGATTTTTCTCTCTCAGCTTTCTGTTTGTGACATTCATTCCATCCCCAGAGGCTGTGATTTAGATATTTGGGAACTCTCTGGTTAAGAGCATTGCCAACTTTAGTGATACTATGTATTTGGATCGGGATACATTCAGGCATGAGGTGTTTAGTTCAATTTTGGCTCAAGTAGAGAGTGATTTAATTCACATTGGTAGTAGCAATTACCCCCTGCTGCATGGGAATATAATTTTTCAACACTGCTGATAGAAACATGCCTACTTAAATTTAGATCTGTGTGTGTGTGTGTGTGTGTGTGTGTGTGTGTGTGTGTCTGTGTATGGTACATTATGGCTTTAGTTCATTTTTCCAAGTTGGGGATGAAGCTGAGCCTTCTTATCCAGGATTTCGGGTTCTTTCCCATCCTCTCTTCAGAACCCTCGACCCAGAGTTTCCACCCATCTGCTCTTGTGCGGGATTGTTAGTCTTCTGTGACCTCAGGTTTTGGGGAGAACCATTTTCACAATTAATAGGAAGTTCTGTCCATATTTTTAATCCTCTAGGAAAAAATGACAAAGATTTTTGTGGCACAAGTTTCAATTTGTGTGCTTTTAAGAATCTGAGGCTAAGCCGGGCGGTGGTGGCGCACGCCTTTAATCCCAGCACTTGGGAGGCAGAGGCAGGCGGATTTCTGAGTTCGAGGCCAGCCTGGTCTACAGAGTGAGTTCCAGGACAGCCAGGGCTATACAGAGAAACCCTGTCTCGAAAAACCAAAAAAGGAAAAAAAAAAAAAAAAAAAGAATCTGAGGCTAGGGAAGATATTCTTTTCTATTTTTAAGGTAACTAAAGGAAAAATAAACAGAAATCTATACCATGACAGTTCTCCTTAGCTGTTCTTTGAAATAATTTGGACAGAAATATTCTCCAGCAGAATGTCTTGAAAGAGGAAGTTTGAGTTCTAGTCTTTAAGGCAGAAAACAACACAAAAAAAAATCCACAAAGATTATCCTGTTTTGATTCTTTTACTAATTTAAAAAATGTTCAAGAGCATTGGAATTTCTGTGATGAGATGCATTGATTCAGATTGTGATACAGTTAGGAAGGAGATGTTTGGTTTGATGTTAGCTCAAGCAAAGAATAAGTTGTTGTGAAATGATTTTGAGTGGCCAAATCCAAAACTTCTTACATTGTTTTTTTTATGTTTGTGAGCTCTTTTTATGATGTACTATTATACACACTATTACATATTCATTTGCTATGAACAAGTCAATTCCACAAAATCACAAGGCTCTTTTATTCATTATTCTGGATTAAAATGTTGAGATACAATGTATTTTTGCAAAGCACACAGGGGCTGCCCATATATTGATCCCTTGGATACTTTATGAGGGACAATAGTGAATGATACCGGCACTGTACGCAGGGTAAACACTGTCTTTTAACACAATCATGTGTATTTAATTTAAAACAAGTTATACTCAACTAAATACTAACTTGAAATGCTTCAAAACTCTTTACAACTTAGAAAATTTGTTAGGGCTGGAGATTATTCAAAATAAAGGAAACAATTACAAGTCCAATTATAATAGACAATACAGGAAACTATTAATAAAACGGAAGAAACAATGATGTGATACTTGCTAGCTTCCTGTTTTCAATATTTGGAATCACTTTTTCTGAACAAAAGCTGTCTGTTATTTTTACATCAGTCTAAAATAGCAGCAATACAACCAATCTCCTTCAATTTTCTCAGCTTCGTTTTTATAGATGATGCTATCCATGAAAGCAAGATTACTGTTTGGAATAAAAACTAACTTCTTTGCACTTCTTGCCATGCCAGATGCTATTTTACCACTGGGAGACTGAGAGCACCTTCCTCGTAATTTTCTCCAAAGGACTGGTTTATTCTCCATTTTTACTCTACTTGCTAATGTCCTAATGTGATCTCTTAGATGGAGAAAAGACTCCTGTGGGTAGGAGCAATATTCAATTCATCTTCTAACCTTCACAGTAGCGACAGCAGGCCTCCCACAGAGAAGGATCATATCACATACCGATAGAGTTCAGGAATAGAAATTCAATAACTTCATTAAAAAGTAAAGACAAATCTAGTCTGTGACTAAGAGAAATAATTATTTCTAAAAATATCTCTGTCCTCCCACATTTTAATTTCCACTCGAGGATTTTATTTTTAATGGGGTGAGCATAGTCCTGTCTTAATGTGTTTCCTAACTTTGAAGATCTATATCTTGTCCTATTTAAAGCTCTACGTATGACATTTTTCTTATGCTGCCATCTTAAAGCCTGGAAAACTAGTCTTTATTTTGTATTTTCTTAGGGAACATACCCTATTCATTGGTTGGTAGAACCAATATATTACTAAATATATGTCTTCAAGGTGGTTAACCTCTGAGCTATCAACAAATCAATTCAACAAAGTTACAAGGCTCTTTTCTTTAATTCACTATTCTGGACTAAAATGATGAGATATAATGTATTTATTTATGCAAACACACATGAACTACCCATATATTGATACCTTGAATACTTTATGAGTGTCAATAGTGAATGATACTGACTTTGTAGGCAGGGTAAACACATTTTTGGAGGCAAATAGATCATGAAGATAGAAGATAATCCACTATAACAAATGCCAAGGAAGAAGCAAAGACAAGAGAGGAACTTAGGCTGCTCCTTTAGATAGATATTAAGATAAATCTGAGCCAAGTCATGAATACAATGTAGCAAATAACATTTAAATATTTATGTGAAAATTTTATCATGCAGAGACTATGAAACAAAAGTAGACCTGGCCTACTGGGAAATCTAGGGAGTGGTAGAAGGTGATAGTGGGAAACCAAACTGTGTAGAATCTTATAGACCAGGATTTTATTCCTAGTATAATAAAAGAATCTCATATTGCTGAAGGAGTCATCTTGTCTTCTCAGTAGAAGCACGTGAATAAATGGGATGGAAGCAGATGACAGTGGTTCAGCAGAGAAATGCATAGGAACGTCGATTAAATGATCCCAGAACAGCAGCTTCCAGTGACATATAGACAATGGGGAGACAGAGTAGAGATATTTTGTGTCATGGCTTTCTGCTGGCTGTTCTACACATATATGTCATCTTGAATTTCTACCTACAGCTAATGCATTTGCAAAAATCTCTGATCTATCTGTTACTTGCATGTGCTTCCTTTGCTCTTATATTTGAGGTCTTGTTCTTTCACCATAAAAGAATGCTTTTTTCTATGTAATTTTTCATGTAGAATCATTGGAATGATGACTTATTTTTTATTTTGTTTTTTTTTTTATGTATTTATTTCTTTGATATAACATCATATACATATAATATGCATGCTTTTCATAATTTAAAGTGTTTGTAAGAATTTATGCAATTCATTGACAAAAGAAATATCTTAAATGTTGTTGTCTGATGGCCAAGCACCTAAAATTTTAATATTCAGGTTTCCTTTGTACTTCGTCTTGGACCTATATTTCCCATTAACACAGCCAGGACATATTCTTGCCCCTTCCACCACTGTGCTTTCCAACAGTGAAGCTGAAGAAATCTTTTCTTTTCCTCATAAAAATATGCTTGTACACTGGTTTAGTTTATTTTACTTTGATCCAACCCAATTTCAGTAAATCTTATTGTACCCTCTTCATCTGTTCTTCATGGCTGTCATTTGTATCATTGAAGTTATAATGAAAACTCATGTGTCCCAACTCTCGAAAAGGTAGGTAAAGGTATAAACAGACTCAGATAACCTTGCTAGATCTTCCATTTGACCATTTACCCATAAGGAAATCAGGAGAATAGAGTGTATTCAGGTGGATTGGATGG
Source organism: Mastomys natalensis (assembly GCA_021653895.1). NCBI lineage: Eukaryota > Metazoa > Chordata > Mammalia > Rodentia > Muridae > Mastomys > Mastomys natalensis. The sequence continues at coordinate 66,435 of JAJTUV010001282.1, forward strand.
AGAGTTACATATGTCAACTGAAGAGAATTATTTCATTGTTTAAACTAAAGATCTTACATTTAAATAATTACTCTCTATGAACATCAGTAAATAACAAGTCTAAAATGAGTTAGTGCTGAATACAGAGTATAATTTGATGGCTAGTTATAAATGAAAAATCCATTTTGCTGCAATATTCTTAGAGATATAGTGCATGGTTACTTATATATCCTTAATTGTATTAGGCAAAGAGATTATAAAAATGAATACATTATAATTCTTCAACCAAAGTATTCTATTGTTTTCCTGGTGAGCAAAACCCAAAACCAACTGAATATATTGTGATACTGTTGCAACAAAGCCTTTTATAGTAAAGCACTAACAATCTTTAGTATGAAGAAGGAACCAACTCAGGTTTAGCAACTCCCAAATCAATACATACATCATTTGGATCGTGAAAGGTGTGTAGAACTACATGTCTCTTACCTTAGTGACTCTGCTAGAGCTTGTGCAGATCCTACCAAGATTTGCCTTTGCCATATTTAACAATGATGGTACGTATTCTGAAGCTAAACTACCTTGCGGGTAGTAGTTCTAGATCTATGCTCATGATGAATTTAGGAAGATCAGAAGATGTGTAATGAGTGTTGTTAGAGAATAACAGAGGAAGAAAGACCAATGTCAATGTTAAAAAACAGCAAAGTATGAAAGAAAAATACTTTTATGACTAGAATTACAAGAGTTGGATATAATTATGCCTTTTCTCTGTTGATTAGCACACGAATCTACTATATACTCAATAATAGCACAGCTGAACACCTCAGCAACTCGGTTTCTGACCTTTAATAATTAACATGGGAAATTAGAAAATCATCTTACCTGACATAAATGTCATACGAACTAGAGGATAAAGTTCATTAACATATATTGAACAACACTAAGTGGCTAAAGCAGTGGAAGTAAAACCGGGGAATAAAGTTGCCTTTTGAGTATGTGAAACAGAATTCTTTATGAGTCTTTTTCAATTAGAATAATATCATTATGAAGATGATGTTATCAAAATTATTTAAATTAATTTTATTTGAATCATTTGTCAGTTTTATGTTCATATTTATGCACATTGTAGAGCTATATCATAAAGTAAATTAAATTTGAATACAGCAATGGAAATTCACAGTCAATTAAATAATTTCAGGATTATAGATCAGGGGAAATTGATGGTTTATTTTATCATGTCATATATGATATTACAAAGCTATATGATTTTATTGTATGTGGTTTGTATGGGAAATTTTGTATATATAAACATTTATGGCATGTTATCATCATATCTGCTTTGATTATTAGTTAATGTATGTTTTATATCTGTGCTTTAACCTTCATTTAATTCTACATAGAGTCTTTGGTTGATTGAGTCAAGTGTTATTGGAAAATATCTAACTACTGAGGTGGTTGTATATCCTTATCTCATTCCTTATTCTTTATTCTGATAGTTTTCTATGAACACTTTACAAGCATTGGTTGACTTTCAGGATGTACCAAGCAACAAAATCATGAAAGTCGATAGAAACATAGCCTAGTGATGCAAAATGTACTTGATATGTCCTGAGCAATGGTCATATTGTGTACTGCTGATGGCGTTTGTTAATTATTGTTTAATTAAATAACGAACACAGAATTGACCTGAACAGGCATGATTCTGTTGATGTCTTTGTTTATTTTATACCATCCTTTCTTTAAAAACAAGAGAAAATAAAAGAGTATAAATAAGGTTATCAATCTTTTTTCTTCAAAATCATGAGCCACACAAACATTTTATTAAAAAAATTGCATAATCTTTTTTTATTGACTAGTTCATTTTAACATGGAACTAAACCTCTTAGTCTCTCTGTTTTTTTTTCTTTCTGATAAGTAAGATAAAAGTAAACCCACAAACAATTAAACTACTTACCATATTAAAATATTAATTTAACATAGTGAAATATGTCTCCCTACAACTAAAAGACAGAAGTGATACAGGTAGCTTTGACCTTGAAGACATTATCTCTTCAATGCCTAAATACTTGAATCACATATTGGTGACTGAATTTCAATAAAACTTTTGGTTATAAAATATTTCATGATGATATTGTCTGACTTTACAAGAGATTAATAAAATCGTAACACACAATTAATTTAAATGATTGCCTAAGAGAACCCAAATATGATTCTACATTAGTGAAAATACAAACATTTTCTTACAGAAAAATGAACTTTGAAAACATTTCTATAGATACCAGTTAGAGAAACCCTGAATTGAACATTTCATTAGGGCAAGGGAAGAGAAATTTGGCTTCATTTGCATCGTAGTTTAGTATATTTAATGTTCTTCATTAGCCAATTGTGGTGGTTTGAATAGGAATGACTCCCATAGACTAATGTGTTTGAATGCTTGACCACAAGGAGTAGCATTATTAGGGATGTAGCCTTGTAGAAGAAAATGTACCACTGTGGGGAGGGGCTTTAAGTCTTATATGCTCAAGATATAACCAGGGTGACACATAGTTTCCTGATGCCTGGGTTCAAAATGTAGAACTCTCAGCTCCTTCTGCAGCATTACCATGTCTGTCTGGAAGCTATCATGTTTCTCAATATGATGGTAATGGATAAACTTCTCAAACTATAAGCCAGGCCCAATTAAATGTTTTCCTTTATAAGAGTTGCTGTGGTCATGGTGTCTCTTCACAGCAATAAAACCCTAACTAAGACAACAATGAATTTAAGGTGTGCAGATAAAGAGAGGATGCCTTAAAATAATTCTTGCAGAGGATGGGGAGATGGCTAATTAGGTAGAGATGTCTGTATTAGAATGAGAACTTGGGGGTGACAGCCTTAACATGAAACCCTAGAATTAGGGGATAGAGGGCAAAAACAGAATCTTAGGGATTGCTGGCCAGCCACCCTAGTAAAACAGTCAAAACATTTAGTAAGCTCCATGTTCAGTGAGATACTTTGTCTCTAAAATAAGATGGAGAGTGATGGAGGCAGACACTACATATGTAGGGACATACACATTTATACACACACCCAAGTACATGTGCATATACATGTGTACAATAAATGCAATTAAACTAAATAGCATTTCAGTTTGTTATTGCCTAATAAATATGTAGGGTTAATATTGCTAAAATATGCTTTATGGTCATCAAGGGAATATAGTCTTATCTAGAATAATTACATATAATTTAGCTTAATTGAATAGCATTCATTAATATAATAGAGCCTATACCATTTAAAACATTGATCCAGAAAAATATTATATGTCAAACACAGTATGGTAGAGTATTTGAGAGTGTATGCATAAACATATATGAATGTACAATTTTGAGAACTAACTTCTGTAATAGTTAAATTTTCTGTTTCATTGTAGTCTTAATAGATAATATTTAAAAATTAAAAAAACATTAGAAGATGTGGGGGATTTCATTTTTAAAAGAAAAATGCAGAAAGAGTGGAGCTAATTTTAAAAATTCATTTGACAACTTCAGTGGGAATTCATACATTATTTCTCAACATATTCGTGAATAGTTACTTTTGAGTATTTAAAATGTTATCTAATCATTTAAAGTAGTTTGAATGAGAATGGCCTCTTTCTTTCCTGATGTTTTAGTCATTTCTCTATTGTTATGATAAAACCATGAAGTCCTTGGTCTGATATTTAAATACTTGGTTCCCAGTTGGTGGAACTTTATGGAAAGGGTTAGGTTTATGGAGGAGATCTGTTACTGGGGGCAAAGCTTTGAGATTTCAAAAGACCATGACATTCTCAGTTTTTCTCTCTGCCTCCTACTTGTAGATAAGGATATATACTCATAACTATTGCCCCACTACCATGTCTACCTTCCTGCCTACTGCCATGATCCCTAATAAGATGGTGTCATAGTCTCATCCTCAGCAACCATTAGCTCCTGTGGTGGTTTGTATATGCTTGGCCTAGGGAGTGGCACCATTAGGAGGTGTACCTTGTTGGAGAAGTATGTCACTGTGGGAGTAAGCTTTGAGACCCTGCTTTGTAGCCAAGCGGAGCAGGTTTTCGCCTGTCTGTCTTTGGATCAAGATGTAGAACTTTTGGCTCTTCCACCTTACATCTGCCTGGGTGCTGCCATTCTTCCCACCTTGATGATAATGGACTGAATCTCTGAACTTGTAAGCCAGCCTCAATTAAATGTTGTCCTTTATAAGAGTTGCTTTGGTCATGGTGTCTTCTCACAGCAATGGAAACTCTAACTAGAAAAGAAGTTGGAACCAGGAGTGGTGTGTTCCTGTGATAGGCCTGAGCATGCTTTTGTTTGGAAGACTTTGGATTTACAAAGCAGTGGAATGCTTTAAGTGGAGCTTAATGGGCTATTGTAACAGGAACATAGAAGACTTTGTTGCTGAGGATGACTTGAACTGTGGAAGCCTGGCTCTAGAGGTTTCAAAGGAGAAGAATTTTAGGATGTGGCTAAGAGATTGCTCTTGTGATATTTTGGGGAAGAATGTGGCTGCTTTTTGCCCTTGACTGAAGAGTCTGCCTGAAGCTAAGATAAAGCGAGTCAAATTAATCGCATTGACAAAGGAGGTCTCAAAACAACCCAGTTTAGATTCTATGCTGTGGTTTAGTCTCAGGAAGAATGTTTAGATGAAGTGTAGTAAGTTTAGAAAAGGAAAAAAAATACTACATGTATGGTTTAAGTAATCAAAAAGGCACCAGGAAGTACAATGGAGCTGAATGCTATGTTCAAGGAGATAAACAGACTAAGATAGTGGTAACCTTGGGGCAAGATCTCACCCAACTAAGCTTATTTTTTGTGTTTGCGTTTGAACAAGGAATAGTAATAGCATTATTATATGGTTATTGTTTTCATGTAGACTTCTAATCCGGAATGGACTACAATTCAGAAATGGAGAGTACCCTTGTGATACTGATCTTGAGACTGGAAGACAGTCTTTTGATCTGGATCTTGAGGAATAGTAGCCATGAAAAGTAGGCCATACCTTCTCCTGGAAGCCTATTAAGGACAATGGAAGAAGGAAGGGCCTCTCTTCTCTGCCTGCTTGCACTTACTTGCCAGCACATCTGTTGGAATCTATTTCTTCAGGATTCTAGCTTATACAGAAGACTAGCTAAACACTGAGTCTTGTGGAACTAAACAACTCTAGATTCTTTGATTACCCATTAGAGCTGTCCATTATTGAGCTAGTTGGACTGCAGACTGTCTGTCATTCCAATAATTTCCTTTAAATATAGATTCATTCCATAATTTCTGTGACTCTAGAGAACCATAATACAGCTCTCAATTCAATGTTCTATTTTATAAGTAGCCTTGGTCAGGTATTCTGTCCTGACTATGAAATTATTAAACATTTAACTCATAATATAGCTGAAGTGCTATGTGTTAAGTAATGAAAATTATAATACAATTAATAAAGTTAGAATAACTAGGAGGAAATGAACATAAATGCAGGCCTTTGAACTCACATTTCTAGAAATGTATAATTAAACTTATTGGGCAGGGGATGATGAGGTCCAGGCTTACAGTTCCATCATGGAGTTAAGAATCAGTTTTTGCCTCCATTCAAGGGATCTGACAATACTGGCAAAAGGAGCTCCATGGTTAAACAACAATAACAAACATCTAACCAGATGAGGTGATCTGAAAGATAAATGGTCCCCTTACACTCATATGTAACCAAGGGCTTTTCAACCTGTGTCCCAGTTCCCGAAATAACTGCTCTGAGACTTAATTATATATGAATAAATACCTAGGCCATAAGCTTGGCCTTGTTCCCAGACTAGTTCATAACTTAATTAACCTATTTATTCTGTTCTACGAGTGCCACATGGCTGGTTACCTCTTTTCAGTTTCATGCATCTCCTCAGAATTAGGCATGAACTTCTCCCGTGACTGACTCTATCCCAGAGTCCTTTCTCCCTATTGGAACTCCCACCTCATATTTTCTGCCTCTGCTCATTGGCAATCAGCTTGTTATTGACAGGTAATACTTCCACAGCACAAGACATTCTCCCTACAGACTCATATATATTTGAATACTTGGTCTCCAGTTTGGTTCTGTTTGGAAGGATTAGGAAGTATGGCTTTGTTTGAAGAGGCATGCCACTGAAAGCGAGTTCTGAGACTTAAAGATTTCTGCCATTCCTTGCATCTCTCTGACTTATGACTGTGGATCAAGGTGTGAGTTCTCAGCTGTCCTTTCATTCTGTCATCATGGACTCTAATTCCCTGCAGTCATGAGCTGAATTAAACACTAAAAAATAAATAAATGGTCTTCATTATGTTGTTCTATTTTAGCAATAGAAAAGTAACTAATACTCTAGGGTAATGGAAACGAAGAAGGAGCCTTCTGTAGTGAATATATATGATTAGAACCACTAAATTATACTGTTTTAACAATATTGTGCCTAAAATGCAAAGTGTTTGAAAGCATGATATGCTTACATTACTTAAGAACACCAAAAGCTTTTAAAAATAACCACATTAAAAGTTATGAAATCTGATTTCAAGTTTTCTGCATGCATTTTCTAACTTCAATCTGCCATCCCCACCCCACCCTCCAAAAAAAAAACCAAAACAAAACCAAATTATAAAATTCTATTGTGCCTCAGTTTAAGAATATCTCCACAGACATCTTTGTTCATTTTAACTGCATGGCAAAATTGAAAACTTGAATGAGTTCTGTTATTTCCATTTTTACCCAATGTGTCCAATACTTTGAAGATAAAAGAATCACTAGTCCACCAAAGTCAGTCCTTCCCCAGTTAGTCTCCCAAACCTCTGGAATTTTCATGCCGTCTTTAAATATTTTTTTTAAACCCTCTCTAATAAATTTAACTTCATTTTAAAACCATTTTAAACATTCGACCTTCCCCCTCCAGGGTGATAGGAAAAATTACTTCAAACCCAGGAGCCATGATTGAAACTTTGTAATTAAACTTACAGACTTTCCTGTGGCCACGTGTTCTTCATATGTTTCTCTCTGTTCACAATTGTCCTTTCTTTGGGACCTGAAAAGCAATCTTTGAGATCTTTCCCATCTGTTGTTCTCTTGAACATATGTAATACGAACCAGTGCTGGGTCTTCCCATTTAAAACCATGCTTTACTGCACAGGAGGATTGTCACAGGCACATATCATAGATTGTGCAGTTCTCAAAGTGAGATTATGAATGTCGTCACCACAAAGAAACTGTGTTTGCGCAGTTAGATGTTTAACATGATTGTATCAGTACACAATGCTCGCATGTATTGAAATATCATATGGATCTAGTTAGTAAGCACAATGTGTGCGCTTTTATATCAATGAAAATTAATTCAGATTTTAAAAGTAACTTTACTAGTTAATTTTTAAATGATAGCCAGTGTGCTTTTTCCTGTTTTTTTTTTTTTTTTAAATCACATTCTTCCCTAGAACTCTCTAAAGTATTTTGCTTCTGAAGCTACTTCAGATAAAGGAATAAACATCCTATTATTTTAATACAAACACACAGTTGATATTTTACATCATTTCTTTGTATTTTATGTTCTTGGAAACTCAGCTCACATTTCTGCCTACCTCCATTTGCATCCTTCCTTGGCACTGTGTTCTCTCCTTGTTCTCTGTGTGTTCTCCCTGGCCCCTCCTTACCACTCCTTTAGGCTTTCTCCTCTTGGCTTTGTACATCCACCTTGCATGATAACCCCTGACCTCATGACTTCTGTTGACAATTTTATTGTGTTCAGTAGTTTCATACCACCCTATATCTTTCTCCAAACACTTAGATACTTACGGGATGCAAGCAGGGTATCCACACTTGGTACTTCATCTCCACTCAGTCTTAAACATGCCAAGTCCACCCTTCCTCTCTTTGAATTGACACTTTGTGATTGATAGCATTTGGCAGACAGTTATTAAAGATGAAAACCAAGTCCTATTCTTAACTTTCTTTCCTTCTACTTCCTTGAATTCATCAATTACCCTTGTCTCTACTCTATAATGAAAATTTCTTATTAGTTTATTTTTAACCACAAGTCTCACAGCAATAATTCATGAAATAACCATCATGTTTTAAGAATCTATAAAATTCTTTCAATTATTTTACCTTTTCTGTTTTGGGCATAAAGTATTTCATAAGTCCTGTGTTATGAAAGGTTGGAGTCCAGAATGACGTATGGGAGAAGCTGTGGCTCTTTAGGTAAGGCGTAATGGGTGATCATTGGAAATGTGCCCTTTAAAGGCTTATTGAACTCCAATATCTTCCTGTCCCTCTGTAGCTCTTTCTATCTCATCTTCCCACTAAATGTGCTACTCTGCTTAGAGACTCAAAGCCTCGGGTCTGCATATTCTTGAACTCTAAGTTCCAGAACCCTGAGGTGAAATATTTTTGTTTACACGTTTAATTCCTCAATTATTTTGTTTAGAAGTTGAAGCTGACTAATAATACAACATGATTCTTAGGACAAGTCTGAACTCAAGGGCCTTAACAAGTTTGCATATTTGGTATTCGTTCTGACTTTTCTAAGCATCTCATATCCTCATGGTGAAATGTTGCCATACCATTCAGAACTGCTTTGATGTTCTCAGGTAGATGACACAGACAATGAGAACTAGTGATTTGTCACACATTGTCATGGGAGTAAAAGTGGGTGAAAGTTATAATTCTTGAATTATTAACACGTGGAGTTCAGAGATGTCACACTGGGTATAAAACAGAGGAAACCGAAGACCTACTCTTTGTCTGTGTATTTCTTTTCCATTTTGATCCATGCACTGTATTCCTGCTGTGAATATGATAGGCATAAATTACCTTCGATTCCTGAGCCTTGGATTTCTCTTTGGTGTCGAATTATTTTCTCTATCAATAATGGTCTGTTATATAACAGGACTCTTTTAAAATTAACAAGGTATTATTTTCAAGGTGTGATGAATTCTAATTCTGTATGTGTAGGTTTCAACATGTACGTATTATAAAAAGAGAAAAATATATCATCTTCCTAGATTGTGAGCACATAAATATGCAGAAATATGAGATTGAACTAATTTTCTGTGAAATATAGTATGGAATTCACATTAGTTGAAATGTGTTGAAAGCATACAGATTATTGAAATTGAAGTTATTTCAGGCTTGAATCAAATGAATTGAATGATTTTTAATTACACTGCCTGCAAATGCATAGTATTAAAATGGCTAAATATTGATAGAAACTCACATGCGAAGAAAGTGCAAATGAGAAAAATTATTATCAGTGATGATATTTACTTCTTCACTGGAGAAAATTATTCTACAAGAAGAAACATTACAGTAAATGTTTCAAAGAGTCACATAACTGTTTTAAATGGAATACTTTACAAGTTTTCTTCCAAAATCAGTGTCATTCTTAAATATTAAGTATTCATTTTTTTTGCTTTAGAAAAATAACAGTAAACGTCATTCTTGAATATATATGGTATGATTACTGTTGGGAAATTGTTATAGTAACATGTCCATTTCTGCTGTTGTAAGATAGAGACCTATCTTAAAACTGATGTAATAATGTATAGTACCATGTTCGCTTTAAAACTTGTTTTAATGTTGAATATAGTAAATTCCCATTGTCTTCAAAAATGACTTTTCTAGAAGCTTAGGTTATAAGAGCAAATGCCCATGCCTAAAATTTTAGACAGCCTTGTCTTAATTTCAGATATTAAATAGTTTTCAAATAGTGAGTGTTCATCACTATTTACCTGGATACTCAGTTGAAATATGGCCAAACAAAAATCAATCATGAAAAATGAATACTTGTGGATGCATTTCCTGGGGTGCAGGGATACATGATCAATGATCAATATATGATCTAAAATAAAACAAAGGTATTTTCAGTAATTACATATTATACTCAGAAAGTCTTCTGTCCCCAAAGGTAGTAGTAATATGTTTCTTCAGGTGCTATTTGTTAACTTGTACTTTTGTCATAGATTTTTGATTGAGACTGCTTGTGTGTGGCTGTGATAAAACACTCTCATCTAAAACAACGTGGAGAGGAAAGGATGACAGCTTTGTAGGCTGTCATCTATCATTGTGGGAATTCAAGGCAGGAACCCAGAGCCACAAGCTGAAATAGACCGTGGAACAATGCTACTTACTGGCTTGCTCCCCATGACTTACTCAGCTGCTTGTTTAATACCGAGAACCACCTGCCCAAGGGTGAAACTATCCACAGTGGGCTGGCAGCTCCCATCCCTCCATAAAGAAAATGCCCCGATAAACAAGCCCACAGGCCAATCTAATGGATGCATCCCTTCCTCAAGTGAGGGTCTCTCTTCCAAGGTGACCCTACTTTGTGTCAAGTTGGAGAAAAAAACTAAGTAGCTCACCTTTGGATAAAATATATATTTATTCTCCTTTTGGTAAATCTCTTTTATTTTTTATTTGAAGTTCGTGAACTCTTCAAAACTCTGAATGTGGAATATCACTGGTGTACCTTTGGTATTGAAATTCCAGTAGCTCCCTTTGTGTGAGCCATTATAAACTCTTAGATGACTGGAGTTTCCTGATGGTTTGCATTCTGTTGCTCATTATTGTTTACACATATCTTTTAAGAAATTTTATTTGCATTTGAGACAAGATTCCTAGGTGCTCTGTTCTGGACCTTCCTTAAAAATTTGTTCTAGATGAATTTTATTAAGAAGTAGTAAATTATCTATCATAAAGTAATATATATTAAATCAACATACATTTACTTTTATCGTTATGAACTAATATTACATTTTCATAAGCTATTTGTTAGAAGCCTCACTATAAAATTTCTTCCCATATATTTTTTTCTGTTAGAAACCGATTTAAAATTTCAAATTACAATGAAAAACTTAAAGAGATGCTTGATGTTTGAAAACTATTTAAAAGAAAGTATCTTTATGTTTCTCATGTCAACTTTTGTTTTGTACCAATTCTGGTGTAGTGTAGTATCAAATAAAAGGCAACAGGTAGGTCAAACGTACTCCATCTAGTGGTTTCACAGAATGTTACATCTTAATTTGATGGAATGTCAATCAAAGCAGTGATTGACACTGTAGTTGCTTGAAGAAGTTAAGCACCTATAATAAATAGGTAAAGTGTGTAGATAATGGAAAAATCAGTTCTTGGTGTCTATTGAACTTTTTTACAGTTATGACACTATGGTATAAGATCCCAGTAGAAGCATATATGTACTCAGCTTTTTGTAGAAATTATTTTAAATTTAAATGATATCATATATAATATTTATATTAAATACCCTCAGGAATAATAAGTGGTCCTCAGTTGATTGGTATCCTTTAGAGCACAGGCCTGGTATTATGAAACCCTCCAACTTTTCAGAGAAGTCACTGGGTTCTCTGCATTTGCATATTGTCTTAGTCCATTTTGTCTACGACAAAATATTTGAGTCAGGGTAGCTTATACAGAACAACGTGAGAGAGAAAAGATCACATAATGGACAGGAAATAGGAGAGATTCATAGCTTGGGAGAATTCTTTTTATAACAGTCCACTCTCACAAGAGCCAACTTACCTCCCACAGGAACCTCTTTTATCCTTGCCAACAGTGATGTTTATAATGACCTCATTTTCTTATCTGAGACTTCAACACATAAAAGACCTGTTACAACTCAAAAAACAAAACAAACAAAAACAAAAAAAAAAAAAAAAAACAAAGGAACCTATTCCTGGTTCAAGGCATCTTATTTGATATCATATAATTTCTAGTTTGGCCTGTCTCTCCTATTATAAGGAAATGACACTTAAATTTGTAAAAATTTCCTTCCTACTAATTTTAGGAAGCTTCTCCATTAGAAGATTTCCATCATTTTTCTGTCTTTAGCCTTTTTTCCCTGACCAGAGACAGGATAAAATGCCATTGTCCTGTGTTATCATTATGAAATAAAGGGAAGCTCGCACAATGTATGGAGACCTCGATGTCCTACAGATGAAGGAAGAGGATGTCCCCAAGTTCCTTGTTACAGAAACCGACCTACATGGCACCAACTTTGACTAGATGGAGCACTATGTCTACAAAATAGAAATGATGTTATCTAGTTCGCAAATCTGAAGAGACCTTGGGAGAAGTCATTTATTGACCGAGGTCAAACCATTCTTGCTGTTGACAATCCTGCTGATCTCCACCAACACTGGTCAGAGAGCTAGGCTGAGGTTTACTGCTGCCACGGGAGCCACTCCAATTGCTGCCAGCTTCGTGCCTGGGACCTTCACTAACCAAATTCAAGCAACCTTCAGAAAGCTACGGCTTCTGGTGGTGACTGATCCTAGGGTTGAACATGGCTCTGTCACATAGGCCTATTATATCAACCTGCCCACCATTTCTCTGTGTAACACACTCCCCTTTGTGCCATGGACGGCCATTGCCATTCCAGGCAACAACAAGGTGGCTCATTCAGTGGATCTAAGGTGGTGGTTGTTGGCCCATGTCATTCTCCGCATCTATGACACGATCTCTTTGAGTACCCATGGGATGTTAGGCCTCATCTCTAATACTACAGATATCTGGGAGAGACTGAGAAGGAAAACAAGTGGCTGCTGAGGTTCTATCCAAGGAGGAATATCAGGGTCAATGGACTGCAGTAGTTCATTCCTACGCTCACTGATGCTCAGCCAAAGGCAGTAAACAGATCTGAGTGAACTGACTGACCAGCGGCTCCGACTGCACAGACCGTTTAGTGGGTTGGAACTACCTGTGTGTGGTCCTGAACAGCACTGAAGACTCTTGAGTAATGAAAAGTAAGGTAGAAGGAAAATAAAGTTTGTATAAGCTTGGGGAAAAAGCCTTTAGAATTACTTAGCTTTCCCTTACTTTACCCTGCCCTCTCACCCCTGACATCTTTAACCCTCCTACTGATTTTCCTATTTATCCCTTTACAATAAATAACACTAATATCCCCTCTACACTGGCCCCTTGTGATCTACCTACCATCTATAGATACTCTAAATGAATCACATATCTGAATCTTAAAAGAAAATATCCACATATGAAGGGAAACAATGTTTTTGTCTTTCAGAATCTGGGTTACCTCACTTAGGATGATTTTTTTTCCTAGCTCCATTTACCTGCAAATTTCATTTTTTTTAAACAGCTGAACACATTTCATCGTGTAAATGTACCAAATTTGCATTATCTATTCATCAGTTGATGGGCATTTAGGGTATTTCCATTTTCTGGCTATTATGAAAAGAGCAGTAATGGACTTAGATGAGCAAGCATCTCTGTAGTAATGTATCTTTCAGTATATGTCCACGCGTAGTATAGCTGGATCTTGCAGTAGAGAAGTTTTCAGCCTTTTGAAGGTCCTTCAAACTGATTTCCTACTCTTCTGTACTCCCACCAGCAATGAACAGGGCTGTCACGTTGTCATGTTTTATTGGTCTTGCTTATTCTGACTGGGAAAAGATGTAATCTCAAAGCAGTTTTAATTTTCATTTACCTGATGACTAAAGAGATTGAACATGTGTTGAAGTGTTTCTTAGTATTTGTGCTTCCTATTTTGAGAACTCACTGTTTAGTTCTATATTCTATTTTTAATTGGGTTATTGGTATCTTGATGTTCAGTTTTTAATTTCTTTACAATTTCTAGATATTAACCCTCTGTCAGATACGTAATTGGTAAAAAATTTTCTCCATTCTGGAGGATGACTCTTCCTGAATGATGGTGTTCTTTGCTGTTCATAAAGTTTAGATTTTTTTTTTATCCTTGTAAGGATCCATTTATTAATTGCTCATTATATACATAATATATATAATAACACCTAGAAATATACATTATGTATTCCATTTATAATGTATAATACCTATATTATTAGGCTCCTCTTCCAAAAGTCCTTTTATGTGTCAATGAGTTCAATCCTATTCAATACTTTCCCTTCTGTCTGACTCAGGCATCTGGTCCTACTTTGAAGTTACTGGTCCATTTGGAGTTGAATTTTGTGCAGAGTAATAGATGCAGATCTAAATTATTCTTTTACATGTGGCTATCCATATAAATCACTGCCCTCTAAATTGCAGGCTATAGGCAATGTTATTGATTACCATCTCCTAATGGGAAGACCCTACTGATGTTTCATCAAACATAGAGAAATTGAGTTGGTGTTCAACAATAATCTCCACCCCTACTGCCTAGCATTTAGTGTTTAAAGGTAACATATATGCTACCAGAAGAAATACTATAGAAACTATCATACTGACCTACCCACAAGTACAGTTGTGGCACAAATATTATAGGAATTACCGACCACTCTTTATTGAATATAAGCAATGTTCCATAAGATGAAACCCACACCTGACACTTGACCAGAAATCAAGAATCTGAGACTAGATATGTCACAGACCTAGGGTAAATATATGTATTATATACTTACTGAATAATGCCTCACTCAATGCACATCAGAGAAGTTTCTTCTTGCAGTTGCAGTAGAGGATAATTTATATAGAAACCCACAAATAGATGTAAGATATTGGAGTACTCACTGCTAAATGACATGCCCTTACTGTACCTCTACCCTAAAGCCTTAGGGATTCAGGTGGAAAAGTAGGAAGACTCATTTACACACCAGAGGTGGTGCAAGATTATAACAAATAGTATTTAGCAAGGGCAACAGGACCAATGCGCACAAGCACTCATAGATACTGTGGCTACATTCAGGAAACATACACCAGCTCAAGTTGGACAAATTCCCATGGAGAAGAGGAAGTGAGAACAAAGTGTCATCCTTAAATAAGAAGTTATTTTAATTCATAGTTGTTGGGAGAGGGAAAATCAGTTTTTTCAACAGAGCAAGACTGGGTATATCAACGACACTCCAGGGCAGACCTCATTCTCCAGAAGAGTTGGCCAACACAAAATAATACTCTAAAAATAAGCTTTTTGTGTGCTTGTTTTCTTTTGATTTTTAAGAAAGAGAAAGAAATGAAGTTGGGTGGGGCAAGAAGTGGTAAGAGTTACTGGGAGGAAAAAGAATAGGATCAAAACATATTATATGACAATTTAAAATATAAATAAAAATAAGATAATAAACTTTGGCCACTTCACATCACCATGGGGAACAAATTACTTTAAACGGACTCACCAGCTCACACTCAAACGAGAGAAAATATGAAGCCTAGCAAATTTTATACATTGCTTACTTGTTAATATCTGATATAATTCCAACTGAAATTCATTGTGATGCCACATTAGGCCAATTACTCATCTCTATGAGATCTAGGATTTTAAAACTAAGTTCTCAGGTCTCTTGATTTTATTTCTTTCAGTAGACAGAAACATTGTGGGCATCTTCCAGCTGTTTGTGAGTGAGACTAAAATATCCAGCTCACGACATCATTCCTAGATCAGCTCTTATTTGAAGAACATTTTCATTCAATAGCAGACATCATTCGAAATGTTGATGCTAAACTTGTAAACAAGCAATCATATCCAGAACTCTACTCTAAATGGTGTGTACTGGGCAGTGCCATGCCATGCCATGACGATTACATGCCTACAACTCCCTAGTGTTTAATTCCATTTCTGAGACTTATACGGAATATAAGTTTGGGACATAAATATATATGTATGTATTTACTTTTGTATTTTTCATATAACTTTCTGCTGGGTATCACTCCACTATCAGATTTTTAGTACTTTTAGTGCTGGGAAAAATAAAACTCTGGTTTGTCTTGTTTTCTGTTTGTTTGTTTGGTCTCCCTTCTCGCTTTTTATATTTAACAAAAAATGTTTTTAACTTATTCACTCTACCTTCAGCTCACTGTCCCACCTCCCACAATCTTTCCTCCATGCTCCCTTCCTTTCTCCTCTGAGCATGTGGGGGGTCCCCTGGGTATCCTCCTCACATTTGCACTTCAAGTATCTGAGAGGCTAGGTGCTTCCTCTCCCACTCCCACTGTGGGCAGACAAGACAGCCCAGGTGGAAGAACATATCCCACGGACAGGCAACAGCTTTGGTGATTGCCCAGGAAGGTCAAACTGTACATCTGCTACATATGAGAGGGAGGCCTAGGTCCAGCCCATGTGTAATCTTTGGTTGGTGGTTCAGACTCTGAGAGCCCCAGGGTCCAGGTTACTTGTCCCCTTTCTCTTTCATGAAAGACCTTCACATTAGAGAAACATGGTGAGAATTCAGAGTTGTTTGAACTCATCAGAAAAGAGAGGTTGAGAGAAGTGATCAGAACTGCCAACAGCTGTGTGTCCCAGTTCCCTCTCACAGTCTTCCCTTGCTTATTTTTTGAAAAATCATTTTTAAAAAGCGATAATCCCTGTGGTTGTCCCCTGGGCCTTTCAGGTGCCTTAGCTGTGACCTCCTCTGGCTCTCTCTGTCTTAAAAAGCATAATTATAGATATCTACTTGGCCTTCTACATGTCTTTCCTAAAATGTGGCTTCCTTAGGGATGTCTCTACTCATTGTTCCATTGGCAGCTACTCCTACCTCTCTCAGGAGACTGATGATCTTTGAACAAAGCACGTGCACTTATATTTAATTACAAGTTTTCATTCTTCTAAAATTAAATACCTAGAAGGTAGTGTCTTCTTCTATTTACAGCTCTGATCTACCATCTAATGAAGAGTGAGTGTGAGAGTAGTGGGGGAAGGGAGATCAGACACAGTTTCTATTTTGGTAGAAACATTTTTAAGGAGAAGAACAGTTTTTAAGGGATAGAATATTAAACTTATACTGAAGTCTGGGCACACAGCCTGCTGTAATTGGGTGTGGAAAGTTTTCTTGCAGTAAATTACACGTGCTTATGAACTGTTTTGGAATATTTTTACTAGAAATTGCAAAAAAACGTGTTTTAAGAGAAAAGACATTTTTATAATTCATTCCAAAACACATGATAAAAGTGTAAAGAGGCTCGTGTACTTGGTCCAAAAGGAAATTACTCTGTAATTATTTTTGTATAAACATATAGTATAAAAATATAAAGAAAAAATGGACTGAGTTATTAAAAAAGCCAAGAAGTGGTCAGTAACCCTGATAATTTTATCACAATTTCATTTATTAGCTATATGACGTCTGTTTAACTGTGTATTACCTCTGAGCCTTAATTGCCTAACCTATAAATGGGAAAAACAATGTAGTAAAATCTGCTTTGAGTTTATATCTTTAGCCATGTTGTCTTTCTGAATGCATTTATTTTCACAGGTATCCCACCATATGTCTATATTTATAGATGGTCATTTATTTTCCCTTTTGCTTAACAAACTGCTTAGAATGTAAGTTCTATAAGGAATAAAATCTACTTTTTTTTCAATGTAAATATTAAGTCAGGCATGGTTAGTTGCTTAGTAAATATGATGTATGATGAGTAAGCAAATGGAAGACATGGAGTTTTTCTGATCCAGTGATGGTAAACCTTCATACACAATCATTTAAAGAGAAGCGACACTATTGTTACCCCATCTAAACCATTATCTTCATTATCAAGTCCATTCTACAAGTCTCTTTAGTTTGCCACAATGGAGACTGCCATCTTCTAGATTTCCTCCCTCAGCTTCAAATTTAGTGAAATAATACAGTTCTAATGATTTTTCAAAACAGGTCTCTAAGCTGGCTGGTGTCTTGGTCAAGCAGGGTGTCAAGAAAGGTGATACGGTGGTCATCTATATGCCCATGATCCCACAGGCAATGTACACCATGCTGGCATGTGCACGGATAGGAGCAATCCACAGTCTCATATTTGGAGGATTTGCATCCAAAGAATTAAGTACACGCATTGATCACGCGAAGGTAAGTGCTTTCTTCAGGACCAAGTTGTTCAGCTGCCTATAGCATGCCACTTAACTGTGGAGGACCTATCTAAGCATTATTTTACTATTTGGTCTTACTTTAAAATGGAATACTCAGACGTAGTGTTTCTTTTTCTTACTATCTTTCTTTTTTCTTCCTTTCTTCTTTTCTTTCTTTCCTTCCCTCTTTTCCCTTCTTCCTTTCTTTTTCTCTTTTATTTTCTTCCTTTCTCTTTCCTTTCTTCCTTTATTTTTCTCTTTCTTTCGTCTTCCTTTCTTCCTTTCTTTCTCGTTTGTATTTATCTACTCATCATACACTTATTTTGGAGTTAGTGCCATATCAAACACATCCTGCTAAGTGCTTAGGGAAATATAAAATAAGAATTGAAGCATGTGCCTTCCATGCTATCTTGTTATGTACTGAAATGTATATGACACCTGAGAAAAACAGGTGATAAGTTATTTCCTCCCTAGACATTTCTAAATCACTGATACTTTTCTTAGAAGTGGGCAATAAATGATTATTATAGAGATTCATACATAGCTACAAGTTTTAGAGGGAACATTTGGGAGATTGGTGTCATGTGATTAAATTTAAGTACTAAGATAACAAACTTCTTAAACCTACTTTGAAAAATCCTAGAGGTTTAACCTTAAATTCTCTAGTACATGATTTTTGGCTTATATGAATAAAAAACAATGGCTCTTCATTTTATGAATTGAAGATTTGTCACCACACACTTTTCTGTAAGCTGTCACACAGTAAATATTTTAGGATTTTATATGCCACCTCGTTTCTGGTGCAACCATTCAGCTGCTAGTGTGGCACCGAAGTAGCCACAGAGAGGGATGAAGATGTCTGTCACAGTAAAACTTGACAAAAATAATCTAGCATATGCTTTTAATTTAGAAGTAGGCAGCTGAAGAGGAATTCCTGGAAAATGGAAATATTTAAATGGAATCTTGACTATGATATCCTGGTTGATCAGGATGAGACAATGAGATATTCAAACAATTCCAAACCAACATCCAAAGCCAAGAAGGAAGAAGAGTAACTCGGGAGAGAGTTATGCATATTAGTGTGTCAGGAAATAAGACAGAGCTCCCTAAATCGGATTCCACTGAACCTTCAGAAATAACAGTGAAACCTTTAGAGCAGGCAAGTATTGTATTTTAGGTGATTTTAGAAGACAGCCTTGTGGTGAGGGATACTCTGGGAGCTTGAACAAGCATCTTTGGTACATATCCTATTTGCTAAGCTATTGTGCATATGTGGGGGAAATGGTGTTGGGAAGATCAAGAGAAGAAGGAGATGCTTCCTTACATACACAAGCCCCATGGGACACTCTGGGAGGACTAGGTGTTCGTATATTAGACATTGGGAAGCAGACATGGTGTAAAGCTGTGTATTTGCTTCATCTGAAATCATGAGTTATTAGAACTGGGAGATAATTTGTGAATTAAGTACCCGAGTTCGTTGCATTTTGTTGTTTGTTATTTGTTCTTCTTTTAAAAACATATTGAGTTAGGCTCTCAACACACAAACAGCAACATAAAAATGCCTAAGGATTATCATCACTGTATCTTGTAAACGAAGGAAAATGAGGAGTCTGTAGACTTCAGTGTTTCGAAACAATCGACACCTTTTTGACAATGCATTGGATGCATACTCGCTTTAATGAAACTTGTAACATATAAGAAAATTAATAACAAGTCTGTTTGTGCTGTATCATCGGAGGGGTTTCATTAACAACACGCATGCATGCTTACTTAGCCTTACTAGTGGATTTAGGGCACAGTGCTGTATTACATGCAAAGCCATTCATCATGTCAAATTTAAATAAGTTTCATGTGTTGAAATGCCGTTTCATATTATGATTTAAAAAGTAGGATAAAAATTACTTTGATCAATAAACATGGAAAGTGTGCATTCTGGGAAGTCAGCCCAAACAGTCAGTCCAAACACTTAAAACCTAGTAAACTGATTTATGCAAATGGGAAAAGGGTTAATTCCCAGAGCAAGAGTCTAAATTTGACTTACTTTAATTGTTCACATGTCGTAAGTTTACAGTGTTCTTTATTCATTGTATTGCTTACTTTCATTTGTTCCAAATTCTAATCTTAGAAAATGCCATCAGGTACTCTGCTCATAAACATTAAAGATAATGTGAACTAAATAAAATATGTATCACTCCAATTTAGTAAGATGAATCAGAATTGTTTCTATTTTCTATCTCCATGCTTTTTCCAAAAAAAAAAAAAATGTCAGTTTACTATAGTGGATAGAAGTGTTCTGAAGTCAGACAGAACCAGGTTCCAGTGCCTCCACCATCTCTAACCTGAGGAAAGTTTTATAGCTAAAGTACAATGAGCATCTATTCCATGAATATTAAGTGACATTCAAAATGCAACGCTGACTGCATGAGCATGTATTTGACATAGTCCAAACCTTCCCGAAATGATCTATATTGTAACCAGAAGTCACAATTCAAAACAGATGCAATACCATGGAATGACTGTCTCCTGATTATCTATTAACCTGGCAGCTTGTCTTAGAACAATATACTATCAAAAATAAGGATGGACTTATTCCTATAAACTATTGAAAATTTTGGTTTACATTCAAGGTTGCTATTGATACAGTAAGCACTCTCTTAGGCATACAAGACACAAAGACATTTGACATCCAAATGTTTAGTTGGAGTACTTACTGTGTTAGGAGGTGAAGGGATGGGTAGACTGTAGTTTCATATCTGAGGCATATCCAGCATGTTCCAAAGGAAGAAGACTAACAGGGACATTACAGGGATATCTTTCTGTTACAGCTAAATATGTAAAGGAGTCTTCCTAAATGACAGGAAGAAGTCCTGAACTTGCAGATCTAGACAAGTTATTTGGCAGAAAAATAATCTAAGGCAGGTCTAGTGGCCCACCCCTTTAATCTCTTCATTCAGGGGACAAAGACAGATCTCTGAGTTTGAGGGTGTCCTGCTTGACAAAGTGAGTTCCAGGACAGCTAGAACTACATAGTGAAGCAGTCTCATAATAAAAATAATAACAATAATTATTATAATAACAATAATAAAAGACTATATCGTATGTGCTAGCACAATTACGTATTAAGAATGAGGAAAGGATCAATAAAATCTAGTAAGTTTTGGATTGCCTACTTTGTAGGATTTAGGAAGTAACATTCTTACAGAAAACCTGATTTGTGATTTCTGCTTGGTTCCTACTTGCCACTTATACTCCTGTAAACAAAAAGACCTCTCTCTCTGACTCCCTCTCCCTCTTTCCCTCTTCTCTTTACTTTTACCTACCCCCCCGTGTGTGTGTGTGTGTCTGTGTGTGTCAGTGTGTATGTGTGTGCCTGTCTTTCTGTGTCTGTGTATGCATGTGGGTACATTTGGGTGTGTATATATGTATATACTTGTGTCTGTATGCATATAACAGAGCATTTTACTAGATGACAGGTGCTTTACTTGGCTTAATGAATACTCTGGAAGGTATTTTATATAGTTCATATTTATGAGGCTTAAGTATCATTGACTGCATAATTTTGAACAGGGGAGATATATGTATAAGCAGTTAGACTTATAGACATTTACAAAAAGGACTTGGTGGTTTTTTAGGCCATTTGTTTAATAGCAAATAGAAACCAACCATTTCTTTCAAAACATTAAACTGACAGTCTACACTGAAATATTGTGTCATCATCTTCACTATGATTGTTAATCTTTCTTTTTTTTTTCCTTCTCATTTTAGCCTAAGCTGGTTGTTACAGCATCATTCGGCATCGAACCAGGAAGGAAGGTCGAATACATCCCACTTCTAGAAGAAGCTCTAAAAATAGGACAGCACAGACCAGACAGAATTCTCATTTACAACCGTCCAAATATGGTAACTTGAAGCTTTAATTTCTTCTTTCTGATGGGATTGTGCCAAACATAATTTTAGTTTTAGATTTTTCAAAACTCCAGTTGAGTCCTAAACAGTTCAATAGCCTGAATAGAATTGCAGTTATGGGAGGGAATAGAATATGATAGTGTGTGTGGAGAAGTAGGTGTAAATAGCTAATAATGAGGCATACAAACAAATGCAGGTGAGATCAATGTTTTGGGCTTGCGTATGGTTCTCCTGAACTCTCGATTATTACTTCAAGTTTTATGATAATACTAGTAAATAGTAACTATCTACTATTTGGTTTTCAAGATAATGTGGAAATCTTTTTCAACATTCTAGTAGAATTAAAAAAAACAAAAACAAAAACAAAAACAATCTATCCCCAGAACTGTGTGAGTTAGAGAGTGTTGTACCTCCTATTTGAGGAAGAGGAACCAATGTATGTTAAGATGAACTACCCTGCCTGGCATTCCTGATTTGACCTCAAGCACTTTGCACTGTGCGTGTCTTCTTAAACCCTCCACTGCAAGACCTGTCAGAAAAGTCTGATTAGTTTATATGCAAAATATCTTTTAATAGTTAAGGAATTTTTTTTTTCAGCCAGAGATAGATTATCCTCAGAAAATTAAAATTTGACTATTCTACACAGATAAATTGTTCTATAATCCATGAACAATGAAAGATTATAATAATAAAAATATTCCTTATAACTTCGACCTGATGCTCACCTTATATATATTCACGGTCAGTTCTCTAGCTACATACCAAAGGAGTAAGTTAAGTTGTTAACTTTTTTAAAGCAAATTATTACTCTTTTTGCCAACGATAAATTACAAAGTTACAAACATCCACGTGCCCTTTGGTAGACCTTTTGAGATCTTTTCAGCAGAAGGTACTTCATTGACATGCTTTGAGACTAGCCTGCTAAGACTGTGTCATTTTGATGAGTCCATAATAAGAATCATTGCCACATTATATTCTCCCATAGAGTTTCAATGTCTCGGTGCACGAACTGCTACACTCCGTGAATTTAATGTCGTTACTATCTTGGAGAAGAATGCTCAGTTTCTTTCAAGCATATATATTTTTAAAGGATGTTTTGTTGCTATTTAAATCAAGGAACCCAGAGTCAGCAATTCATCAATCTAGCCAAGGGAAGGACAGGAGAAAGGCAGAAACATGGCCACAGAAGTGTTTGAGTCTTTACTAGTTACCTGTAGATATGAATTTCCTTAGGCTTTGTGAAGGTCTTACGTTAGCCTGGGTGCAAGGTTAATTGCTGTCAAGTACCTTTATTCATTTAGTTCTCACAGGTCGATGGGTTGGGTCTTATAACTGGTTCCATTTTACTACTGAAGAAACAAGAGTCATGAATCAGTAAATACCCACAGTCTTGCTAAGTGACAGAGCAACATTCAAAGTCTGGTTTGATAACTTTTAAACAACGAGATATATGTTCCATCTTCTGCCCCATTCTCATATCATGTTTATATATAAAATCTCTTTATTACCATTTTAATATGATTCTCTTCTTTTGATAGCATTGTTTTAGCTCGTCACCCCACATGACTTTTTCACCCCCTGCCCCTTGCTCTTTCTCTGTCATGCCTCTATAGAGATACAGATGAAGGCTTTTCATATAGCTTGTCTTTATATGAGATCTATTGTTTAGGCAATAATTAAACCCAATGGATTGGGTTTACTTTGAATTTAAGAGAAAGAAATGATGAGGTTGGGTATTGCATCTTATTAACTAGCATCCACATTTGCCAAATGAGGTAAAAGTTTGGCTGTTTTTCCTAAGCCTCAGGCAAACAATGTCAGAACCAAAGGAATACTACTTATCACCCTGGTGTTTTCCATACTGGCAGTTAAGAATTCTAATATCTAAGATGAATTACCTATAGAAATACAAATACAGTCACACACACACACAAACACACACGCACATGTGCATGCTTGTTTTATATAACAAATGTTAATGTTGTTACTCCCCTCTCTGTTTTCTCTGATCTTTTGTATTCACACTTACACTTTTTTTTTTTTTAGCCTAAGGAATAATCATTTATTCCAGTGCCCATTTCATTAGAGGCTTGTAAAAATCAAACATGTTTGTAATCACGATTCAGTTTTCATTTTGCAGTATGATGATTTTTACAGCTCTACAATTATGATATTAAAGCTTTGGTAGTTTGAAATTGATTATTTTTATCTCATGCATAAAGAGAAATGGAAACATGATTTGCTCACAGTTAGCTGTTCTGTTTAAGTGACACCAGCCACTATCTATCCAAGGGAAGCAAGAGAATTCAGCTATGCTTGAAATATAAACTTTACAATTGGTTTCAGTTCAGATTTTTATCTACAAGTGAATATATCCAGACATATTTTATTTGTGATACTGCCTTCATGCATAATTTTGTAAATGTGAATATTTAAATGTGTCACAAGTATTTATAGCCTGGTTAATAGTAGGGGTCTAGAAAACTGAAATTTTATTTTTTTTATTGTTAATTTTTTTTATGAATGCCCTAGAGCCTATTAGAGTCGCCCAGACATCACCTTGATAATATCAATAGTTACATACATGTCTGGCTGTGTTGCTTATTTACTCTACTGAACTTTGTGTATTGGGTTCTGTTTACTATTTGTTCAATATAAACATGCTGATATAACCAGGTGCATATCTTTAATCCCAGAACTCCTCAGCCAAAGGCAGGCAAATCTCTCTGGGTTTTGAGCCAAGTCTATAGAAGGAATTCCAGGCCAGCAAAAGATGTAGAGTTTTACCAGGTCTCCAAGCCAAACCAAACCAAACCAAACCAACAACCAAACCAAACCAAACCAAAACCCAAACCAAACCAAAATCCAAATCAAATCAAACCAAAACCAAAGAACACCAATGACAACAACATACATTTCTTCCCCGGCAAGGAATATGCTATTTTAAGAAGTAGCCAGCACGGTGTCTTACCTCCATTCATGTATTTTTCCATTGGAGCAACTTTTCCACGAGCCCACTCCTCACTCTTCACCTTTCTTCCCTCTTAATGGCTGTTTAAATTTATTTAAGTCATATTCATTTATGACATGGCTGTTATCACAAAATTTGTACCAATAAATTCTTGTTCTTAAGGAAGGAAAATGATTTTTTTCCTCACTACATTAATGACTGAAAAGGAGAAAAACATTTGACTCTGTCATATATTCTCTTTAATTTTAAAAATTGGTTTCCCTCTTGAGCAAACACAAGTGGAACTCGTCCTTATCTGAAGGTGAATTGAACTGCCCCTTTAGAAAGGCAGCTGTAGTGTTACACTTAAATCTCCCTATATAAAAAAATATTTGAATGTATTAGATGATATTTCCTGGTAAGAACAGAGGACCCAAATTAAAAATTCAAGCTGGAACTTAGTTTTTCAAGTTACTTGTGCATATTCATATTTTGGACTGTATCTTTGATTAATTAAGCTATGGATTCATAAAATATGACAACACCATATTAGAGTACTTAAGAGTAGCTCTAGAGTGCAATAACAGCATGTGAGAGAGAAACTAACATCAAACCACTGGATTATGTAAAAGGATAGTTTATTTTAAAAAACTACTTTAACTTATAACTTTAAGATTTATTCATAAATCCAACCTTTAGTGTCATGAAAGCAAACCTTCCTAATGGATGCTCAAACTTGAAGATTAAGCTCCTCCTTCATTCTTCTGTAACTTCGTCTCCTATTTACTATGCATGTCTCAACATTTTTTGCTGTGTAGGAGAAAGTTCCTTTGAGGTCAGGTCGTGACCTTGATTGGGAAGAAGAAATGGCAAAAGCCCAGTCCACATGACTGTGTGCCTGTTCTCTCGGAGCACCCCTTGTACATTCTCTACACTTCTGGAACAACTGGACTGCCTAAGGTATATGCTTCCTTTGAGATATGCACAATGGTAGTTTTACATTGTAGGGTATCTCTCTGATTAGGAAATGAAAATGTTTGCAAACTGTAGTTTAATGCTTAAACACAATTCCATTCTTCCTTAAATTAATTTTGTACAAGAACTTCTAAAGGGAAAGACTTTCACTATCTTCATTCAAAATTCTCAGCAGTCAGCAATAAATACTTTGGTAAGCTGATAAAATCGATATTCAGTTAACTGAATATTGATTAGTTTAATATTTTGTAACATATATTACTTATTAGTGAATGATAATTTACTAATATGAATTAGAGGCATTATACATGAACTGAAAGTAAAAGATATATTGGAAAAATATTTTTATTCTTTTAGGTGGAGGCTTACATTGTATACATTATGACATGGACTTTTTCATGTATGTACGTTCTATGTGCATGTATGTCTATAAGGGGTGACCATGTATGCCATAGTATGCTTGTGAAAGTTAGAGGACAGGAGATGAGAGTTGGCTCTTTCTTATTGTTATGTGGGTTATAGTGATCAAACTCAGGACATCATACTGAGTGGCAAGTACTTGGACCTTCTGAGCCATCCGTCCAGCCTTGGAATACACCTTTGACCAAAGATAATTCAAAATCTTGTTACAACTTGTGTCAGAGACAATTTATCTGAACCATTCAATTATTTGAATAAGGAGATACTTGACATGTTTTCATCCATCGCTCATGAAAGGTAGTTTTGCAAAGCAAAAAAAAAAAAAAGATACCATCAATATTCATGAATGTTGTTAACTTTCATGAATGGTGCCTGCAAATAGTACGTTAGGGATAGATCCTGCATACAACTTCATATTTTCCTTGTTTATCTTCATTAGATGGTTCAATATTCATTAAATCAGATTTTTACAGGACCAACCTTTCAAAATTCCATAGTCTCTTAGTAGTATTTCTTTATTATCCTTAGGTATTTAGAGCAACAAAATTTGGAAAATGTAATCTCAAGCATATTAAGATAATGACTCCATTTGATTTACTTTTAAAAGGATACTTACGTAGTCCATGAAAGAGTTACGTGTGAGATGGAAAGAATCTGCTAAGAGAACACATCCTCTTAAAGACATGTTCCATCACATTTTTCGTCTATTGTGTTCTACATGCAGTTGATGCCCAATAAATTTTTGTCCTTTTGTTGATTATCTAAATAGGTGTGTGCGCGTATAAAATGATATTTGCTTTTATTGAATTATAATCTAGGACTTGCTTTTTACAACTCCAGTTACCTGAGAAACAGATATTTTCTCATTACTGAAGACCAAGATTTGTTTGTGTAAGCAGTCCAAATGATTTATTTTCATTTTGTTTTTCTTACTCACAAGTCCCATGCAGTTCAACTGGACATTTCTCCTTGAAATTGTACTAAGTTCAACAAAGCTATAATTTTATATAAAAGTCTTAATTATGAAAGGAAAACCCTAACATTAAAATTGCATAAGCTTATCAAACTTAAGAGGCCCATTTCAGCAAACATCCCACTTTAGTTTGTTAAAAACCTAGGCAATCTACATCTATCTATCTCATCTGTATATCTATCTCTATCTGTTATCTACCTACATCTATGATACAGCTATAGCTATCACTGTATCTATCATCTATCTTCTATCATCTATCTATCTATCTATATCCATCATCATCCATCCATCATCACTCATCCTCTATCTATCTATCTATCTATCTATCTATCTATCTATCTATCTATCTATCTAATCTATCTATATATTGCCTTACATTCACATCTTAAATGAAAATAATCTTTGATTTTTCTTCCATATTCTATCTTTTCCCAATTAATGGACTATCTTGAAGAAAATTTATTTCAGTGTTGAAGAAACCCAGATAAAATATGAGTAATTCATAGTTGTTCTGATCTATGATGGTGGGAATATATGTGGATGTGAGTAATACACACAGTAGTCACTTTGTGGAGGAGATACACAACAGAGAAAAGGGGATTTTTTTTTTCAGGCTACATGGCTTAGAGTTTTACTTAGAACAGCATCACTGGTTGGTAGGAATCAGACTTGGTTCAGAGTTAGGAATGAGACCGAGAAGAAACCAGGACATTGAATACATTCAAAGGAAGATGGTTTTGATATGGAAAAGGAGGCAGGTGCTGAGCATACTGTGTGTGGTGTATTTTGGGGCTATTAATACTAGTACAGTCAGTAATTGGAAATGAGCCTGATCCCACGAGCTACAATGGGACCTGAATACAAGCCCTTGTGGATCATCAGTGTGGAGGTCTGGCTTTCAAATCAGAGAGTGGGTGGATTTTGTAAAATATGACATGTGGTATGCCGTTGTGTGATTCTTTTTTCCTGGATAGAGGTGAATAAATATCTCTTTACCACAGATGGGGTACTGTGACACATCAAAGAAATTATCCCAGTCAATCTTGAGATTTTACTGTTATTGCTTACAGAAATATAGGCACAGAGTTCCTCAGGGGAGCATGGTGACTCAGAAGTAGTTTCATCACCAAACTGATCATCTCAGCATGAGACGAAAGTTGTATCCCTTGAAGCTCCCCGCCCATTTCATAGGAACCCTGACAGAGACTTTCCACTTCTCTAGCAATTCATTAGTGCTCTTCTGCCACCTCAGTGATGGGTATTGCAAATCATTTAACATTCCGGTCTTTCCAAGCTTTGTATGTTCCATTATGTTCCTCCACTTTATGAACCTCTTCTCTCTACGATAGAGAATATGTCAATTTGGGGGAAATAACGACACAGCTCTTTGTCCTCTACCAATTCTCTTGCATTTTTTCCCATTTTCTCTTCCATCATGTTCTCTGAGTCTTGGATGGTCTGAAATATTTAGTATGGTTATTTTATTTCATTTATGCTGGAGGATTGGGCCATAACACCATGGCAACAGTCACTTATTCTCAGGAGCATGACCTGTTTTGAAATTGTGGTAATCACCATCTATTGGAGAAATAATTTTCCCTTCACAACCAACCAGTTTTCAATGATCTATGTATAAAAATCCAATATTTAGATAGCAATGAACAGAAACCTCACATTCATTTAGCAAAATAATAGTGATCACTTTCTTTCTGGGTCGTGATCTTCCCAGGCATAGTTTTTTGTCTTGGGCTACAATATTAATAATAAATTCCTCAGTAGAAAGATCCTAAAATTGAATCAGAAAACAGTTGTGTGAACTTATAACAATCATGCCAAAGGACACATACTGGCCTGTCATATTGGTAATCTAGTATGCGTGATCCATACCAAGCAGAGCAGAAGGTGGCAGTTTATCCCTAGTGGTGTGCACAATATCACAAAAGCCACTCAATGGGAAAAGAACTTCCACTGTAATCTCATCTTGATTTGTTCACATCCTATAACCAAAACATGTGATGTTCTAGTACTACATTATAGTTCTAAAATAAAATTAAATTAATAAAAAGCCTTTAAAAGTTTATTGGGCTACCCTGGATAGAAATCCATAGGGATATAACCTGTTTCTAGCAAGGGATTCTCTCTAGCAAGAGGGAGAGAGAGAGAGAGAGAGAGAACTGTAGATTTTTCTATACAGAATACTTTCTTTCAAACTCCTTAAATGCTGTTTATACTTTTACTATACTTGTTCCCAAACATTCAAAAATAGAAGAATATAGTGAAACCTGATTTTACATGTGCTGGGTAGGGTTTCTGAAGGCTCAGCATTGTCACATTGTCTCCTTTGTGCCATTGTCCATTGGCCTTAAATGATTAAGGGTACACAAAAAAATAAACATTATCACATTCAATACAGTATGGAGATATTCCCATCACTTATACCATTTATTTTATCAAAAGAGTGACATTTGCCATTGATGAGATACACTAGCCATTATGCCCTCCATAATTCACATTTAATTTCCTTCAGTCATCTTTCAATATTATTGCTATACTGCTGCCACTGAGCATATCCCCAAATAAGACATCCTTGATAGGGTCAGATTGTGTGTGTATTTGAGTCTGGTTTATGTCAAAGAGAGAGTAGGGCCACGTTCTGGTTGCTTGCCAATGGTGAGGGCTTCCAAGAACTTATCAATAAATTCTGGACAAGATCCATAGTCCTTGACTTTCAGTTAGTGACACCTGGCTACTGAAAGGTCCCTGAACAGAATGGAAACCTCTACACCCGGTATACTGTTTTTGCAAGAGAGAAAATGTAAACCATGTACTTTAATCACCAACTCCTAGGACAAGCTTAATATTTTAAAATTAAGTTTACTTAGATAATTTCATTACTTGGGTCTCCTATGAATCATTGCCTTAGATTTAAAGCAATCCAGATGTAACTAGCATGGTACCTGGTTTTCTGTTTTCTTCCCTAGGACATCTGGCTGGACCCAGGTCTTGCCACATTTTTTCCCACTGACTTGGCCTGATTTCTTTTATTTGTTTTAACTGTTGGTCACCCTTCTCTTTCCCAATTGCCTCAGCACTTTGGATACCTGGTTTAAATGCCAGCCTAAATCATTCAGATGGGCTAGAACCTTCTTCATAAAGCCCATGTCCCAACATGGCACTTAGCAAAGCTGCCAAAGCCCCATATTAGTTGGTCTTTATATTGATGCCACAAAATTCCTGACCCCCTTACCCCAGAAAACCCAAACCAAAAGAACACAAAAACCAAACTAAACTAAAAAATAAAACTTAAAGAATGTAATTTAATACATATTCCGATGCACAGTTCAAGGCTACCATTCATCATGATAGAGAAGTCAGGAAAGCAAAATTTTAAGGCAGTTAGTTATGTTGTATGTTAGGGGTGTGTGTATGTGTGTGTGTATCTGTGTATCTGTGCATCTGTATCTGTGTATGTGTGTGAGAGAGAGAGAGCAAGAAAGACAGAGGGAGAGCAAGAGAGAGGAGAGGGAGAGAGGGAGAGGGGGGAGGGGAGAGAGAGATGGGGAGAGAGAAAGAGGTGAGGAGAGATGGGGATATGTACATACCACTGAGCATGTGTGGTCAGAGGACAACTGAAGATATTGGTTCTTGTCATCGACTTTTTTTGAGATATGTCCCTCATTTACTGTTCTAGATTCTCATAGCTCTACCTCTTACTTCTGTAGGACACTGTGATTACAGCCATACACTATTTAATAGAACTTTCCATAAGTTCTACCTATGTAAACTCAGGTCTTCATGTTTTCATGGCAAATTCCAAATCCTGCAGCTCCATGCCTGGCACCTAGAGATTGTGATGGGATCACCTGGGAGGCCTTGACTACCTTTACTTCTGAAGTGCTGCCACCTGAAGCACATATGGCCTATCCCTTGGGCCAGCTCTATTCTGTGTAACCTGCTTTTTTCTGGCAGCCTCTCCATGGTCTTGGCATCTCCAGCATCCTCATATCCCCATTGCAACTTGGACTTCATCATTATTGCTTTACACAGTGACCTCAGGAATTTGTACAGAATACAGCTCTGGTTCACATTGCATGGTTGCAGTGATCTTGTAGAACCTTGGCATATGTTCCATGATTTCCAATTGCCCTCACTCTTGTATCTTTTATGTCTGTAATCAAGTACCATATATGTAGTGCTGTCTAGATTTTTTGTGGTTTGGGGCTTGAGTTTGTTCCCCTTGAGCCAAGATTGTATTGACATTCACTGAACCTAGGGTCTTTGACAGTTGTTTTCAACAGGGAAGCCCATCCTATGGTGTACTCTATCTAGGCTCTCTCTTCTCAAATTGATTTCTGTTTTCAGTAGATGGAGCCTTGCAAGGGTGTAATTTTATCCACAGGAGACCTATTCTGTTATATCAGTGCAGAACAGTTGATTTCTCTTTAATGACACTAAACAAATACAAGTACTTTAGAACATGACTCGATTGCACCTGAATTCATTAATACTGCTTCACTTGAGATTTCTTCTGCCAAACATTAACCTTACTTTTGGATTTAGTCACGCTAAAGTTCTCATGGCACAAGCAGAATGCAGCCAGGTTATTTCCCAGAACACAACATAGGTGATCTCTAGCTCAGTTTCTGATAGATTTTGGAACCGCATGAATAAGGCCACCGCCATCTGAATTTAGCATGGCATTCTGTCCTTCTAAACTCCCAACAGATGACATTAGCTTATCAAGTTACCTTTGTGACATTCAAGGAATTTTCTAACCAGTATTTCAGACTTTCCAACATTTTCTCTGAAAAGCCAGTTCCATAGGCTTAAGAACCACAGGGTCAAGTCCATCACAGCTCCAAACACAGTACAAATTTTCTGGTAGATAATTTTACTGTTGCTTTGACAGAATACTTTATAAATAACTCTATAAGCGAATGTTTTTAATATTTCTCTCAGAGTTCAAGGATACACTGAGCTTATTTCCTCTTTATCACATAGTCTAGGACTCGAGTCCATGGAATGGTAACACACACACACTTAGGGTGACTCCTCCTACTTAAATTAATCTAATCTAGAAAATCCTTCACAGACCTATCTAGAAGTTTGTGTCTTAGATAATTAAGAATGTAGACAAGTTGTCAACTGACATTAACTCTCACAAAGCCCATGCCAGTCCTCCGGTATCTGATGAATCAACCCCTTTTTTTAATTCTCCTAATGAACACAGTTCTCTCCAGTCCAGTGAACTGGAGATCAAACTATGACCTCTCTCTTAATTAGTGCCATTAATAATTCCTGTCTTCCTCCATGGTCTTCTGGCCTCTGATATTTATAGAGAGATCAGTCAGTGATAACCAATGGCCTTTAATGGCTCGATCCAAATGAGTCAGTGTACCATTGACTGATTTTCCTTATCTTGCCTCAGGGTATACAGTCATTTTCTTCTAGGAATGAAGCAAAGTTAGGGAACTCCATTTCTCTACCTCCATAGCATTCAGACAGATCCTATTAACCCACATGTCCCACAGTCTTACAAATCAGTCTGTAAGAGCTGCTTTCATTCTTTATTTTGGAAATTCTTTACTAATTCATACTTTCAAAGGCAGGCTGTTCCCTGATTATCTCAGTTTTGTTTCACTGGACTATTGTCAAAGCCCTCATCTATATGCTGAATGACGGACCTATCACTTCCTTTGTATTAAAGCTCAGACCTAAAGGGCATCTTTTTCTCATTTCAACCTTATTCTGTCCTTGACTCATTCTCTAATTCTTCATGTGAGTTTCAAGAGTTTGAGTGTTAGGAGGGAGTCTTCTACACATATCTGATTTGTATTGCCTTCCTCTTGCAGCCTGTCAATGTTAAGAAATGGCAAGCCAACATGTCTGTTTCATCCTCTTTTTTATTCTACCCCCTCCCCCCAATCACAGGCTTATGTGGAATGTCCATTTCCATTGTAATTCTCCTTTCATATGGGCATGTTGTTGTTTTCTGTGAAGACAGTCCTGTCTCGGTTGTATTTCTTATTGTGCACAGCAAAGGACACACAACAGGCATATATGTTTCCCACCTAGGTAGATACATGGTATTTCCAGAGATTGCAATATATTCCCTAATCCATCAGGTATGATATGGGCATCTCCATGCTCCTGAGGTGGACTTAATTCAACATGGAGGCATGTGACTCCGTGACCTATAAAGAAAGCTGGCTATCATGGGATTCCTCTCATGGGCATTCAATTAGAAGAATGGAAGAAGACTTGGCTTCCATTGCAGGACTTATCACTTACGCCAGAAAGCATACAAATTCCAGTACAGGAAAAAGGCATAGCATCCCCTACAATATAGGGAAAGGTAGTACAGTGGTTTGAATAAGAATGGCCCCCATAGACTCATATGTTTGAATACTTGATCTATAGGGAGTGGCACTACCAGGAGGTGTGAAGTGGAATAAGTGTGGCCTTGTTGGAGGAAGTGTGTCACTAAGGGGTGGGCTTTGAGATCTCAGAAGAAGAAATCATTCCCGGCTGCCTGCAGATCAGGATGTAGAACTCTTAGCCACCTCCCCAGCACTATGTCTGCCTGCATGCTGCCATGTTTCCCACCATGATAATTGACTAAATCTCTGTAAGCCAGCCCCAGTGAAATGTTTCCTTTAAAAGAGTTGAGGTGGTCATAGTGTCCCTTCACAGTAATATAGATCTGAAGACAGGTATATATTGCCTTTGCAAATATTCTACCCATGGAAGAATTAACTTCCATTGCATGTGCTCTCACTTATTACAAGGACCACGTAGTTTCTCCTCCACAGCGAATCTCTGGTTCTGTCAGTAACTCTCCAGGTACCAATTGCATTATGTAACATTTGGGGAAGAGATATAAATACATGCTTACCTCCTCACACAGGGCACTGAGAAGAGAGCAAAGAAACAATCCATGCCAAGTCTATGATGCTGAACTAATGAATTTGTTAGAGGTTGTTCTGTGGAGAGCATAAGTGATGTAAAGGCAGCTAGCTGCATTGCCAAAAGATTGCCACACGAGTGAGGGACATCTCATGAACTCAGAGTCTATG
Organism: Mastomys natalensis; assembly: GCA_021653895.1. Classification (NCBI taxonomy): domain Eukaryota; kingdom Metazoa; phylum Chordata; class Mammalia; order Rodentia; family Muridae; genus Mastomys; species Mastomys natalensis. The sequence continues at coordinate 100,475 of JAJTUV010001282.1, forward strand.
GAGCTCCCTGTACAACTTGTAGGCAGCTCTATTGGAGAATGTTCTTCCCTCTAGCCATTGCTTATTGTTTGTTCCAATGTTCTTCCCTCTAGCCATTGCTTATTGCTTGTCCCTTGGGAGATGAGCCTTTTTTTTTTGACTCTTGTAAATTCCTAAGATCTCGGGCTTTTTAGGTTTTATTTAGTTTCCTTATGGTTATGACCCTCTTTATCTTGCAGAATGAATTGTTTCAGTTCATAGGGAATTCCTGCACAACAAATGGCAAGATATCTCACAGATCCTCAAACATATTTTCTTCCTTTCGGGAGCCTTCAGATTTGTACAAGTTTGGTATACATTGACACCAGACCTTTATGTCCCTTACTTTAATGTACACTTTACATATTAGTGCATGTCTTAGAATACATCCCAACTGCTTTTATTCCAAGCAGTTTCATTATTATTAACCAAGGCAGGACTTCAGAGTATTTGGGGAACAATTTTTTTCTGTAGTTCTTCTGTTTCACTGCCTTCTTTTTCACACCTGTATTCCTTATTTCACTTTAAAGGCATAGTAAAACGTAATTGTGTTTGAAACTATGAACGTAAGTTGAGTGTATTTGCAGAATTGAAACATTGACCTGTAAATTTTATGCCACCACGCAGCATTTTTTTCCTTAGGAAAAAAAAAAAAAGATATTTTGAGGTACTTAAAGTGTTTTCAAAACACTCTTGAGCCGGAGAATGGCTCAGTGGGTAAGTTGCTTGTCACAAAAGTCTGACGACTCAAAGTCAGATCCCAGATTACACATAACAAGCTGTACCAGGAGAGCACATGGTCTGTAATCCCGGGGTGTCTACCTGGAGGTGGGAGGCAGACAGAAGAAGTACTGGAAGCTCAACATCTGTGAGTCTGAGTAAAGCACCAGTGAACCTCAGCACTTCGTCTCAAATAAAGCAGACAGCAAGGATCAACAGCAGAGAGTTTCTTCTGACCTCCATGCATATGCATGTAACTCAGGGATGTCTATACCCATAGGCACCTACACCCATCTCACATCCTCCCTTGGGATTCTATATCTTACATGCATACATTAGGTCTACGTTAGGTAGTCAGTTCTTTGGTTGAATCGGCAGATGTATGTCAGGGTTGTATTTGCATCTATATCTACCAATCCTGGAGTTGACTGGGAGCTGCATGAGAGGTTTGCCTATCGGCTGCTGCCAATATTTAAGCATCCATGGCTGAACTACTTCTCATACAAGTTAGTTTTGTTAGGGTTTTCATATTCTGTCTACTACTCATGACTGCATTCAACAGAGTTTAATAGCAATGACCTTGATCTCTGTTCAAGTTGGCTACCTTGGAAGGACTCTGGTGATCAGCAAAGGATTAACAAAAAGTTCCAGTGCCAAAAAATAAAAGAATAAGGGGGAAGCACAAGCGGAAGTATGAGGCTGAAATAAAAGCAGGGAAGGAAAGATGGAGATGAGGCTTTTTATACATTCACAGCACTTTGGTAAATTTCGTTCCTACTGTGTAGGCTTATTCTTCTTCCCTGTCCTAGGGAACAAATGAGAGAGATAGGGCAAGAGTAATACAAATAAGTGACCGTTTTTCCATCTCTGGTACAATTCTTGCTGAACTTGTTATATCTTAGCCCCTTAACTCAAGAGTTGTACAGATCAATAAGAAATTACATAGTTGCTAAGGAATCCTCCACAGGGATACTCTTGGAATCCATAAGAACCCATAGCAAGAGATTTTGTATTTGATGAAATATCTCAGATGGAAACATTCCATCTATGCTATGATGCTTCACTAAGTTCTATGACTTAGAAGGATTTCTTCTGGAAAAAAAAAAGAAGTTTTCTTTTCAAACTATTGTCTTGTTGATACAGGTGCTTAATCACTTCAGTGTTTAGTTTCTTATTCAGTCAAAACCTTGACAGATGTCTGTTCTGTGGCCTACACAGTGCACTATGTCAGGGCTTCACCCTTGAAATAAACTGACTCTTTCTCCCCTTAACCATCCATAACTTTCATATACATTAAATTTGATTTTTTTCAATACTGTATCAATGTCTATGTAGTCAAAAATAAAATAATATCTAATTTTCAAACTTCCCATTCTGAAACAGTATTCATTGCATGCCTTCCTTTGTGTACTAAGTGCTACAATCATATGAAGAGTCATATCATAAAGTTTACCTATGATCCTGCAGAGTCCAGAATGTTGGTACTGCATGGGGCTTTTCTGAGATCGTATTAGATTCCTAAGGCTTTTACATTTAAGGTGGAGGGAGTATAGGTATAGGTAGAACGTGGTAGCAGACACTAAAAAGACTGAAATACCTCTGACTTCAGTTTAGAGGAAAACATTATTCTTGAATAAAAAAAAAATTACCTTAACCACAATATTTAATATTTACCTTAAAATTATTCCCTTTAGAACCAAGCCTGGCAAACACACCTATTGTTTCTTACACTTTAAGCTAAAGGCAGGATGGTTACTTGGGCCCAGGTGTTTGAGGCCACCCTAGACAATATAGCAAGAATCACTCTTTTAAGAACATCTATTTTTAGATTCTGATTAATTTATCTTACTTAGAATGAACCACATTTCTCCTTCACATTGCAATTACCCTTACCTGACAATCATGGTTATAGGCAAGAAACAAAACGTACTTCTCTCCCTGTTTTGTTAGTGAGTTGATATTTATAATAATGTCTGTTAAAACCTAATATTTCTTTCTTCTTTTACTTCTAAACTGATAAAATATCTACAGTACGAATATGAGTCTGTGTAGTTCCTTATTTCTCTATCATTAAGAGGTCCCAGAAGTTTCTAGTCTATTGTCTGAATATTTTAGGATGCCTGGGCAAATTACAGAACTATAGTTGGTTAATGAACTGATGCTGACTAATTTTTTAAATTTAATTTTTTTCTTATTCACTTTACATCCTGCTCATTTCCCCTTTCCCAGTCACCCTCACCCACAATCCTTCCTCTATCTCCCATCCCCTTCTCTTCTGAGTGGGTGGGGGCCTGGTTATACCCTGGGTATACCCAGACTCTAATACTGCAAGTATCTGCAAGGCTAGGCCCTTCCTTTCCCCCTGAAGCCAGATGAGTCGACTCAGAAGAACATATCCCAGGCACAACCAACAGCTACTGGGATAGCCCCTGTATCAGTGACCAAGAACTTGATACTGGATATGTCATGAGTCTAGGGTAAAGACTTATGCTATTATTCTGTTAAAGAAATATAGTAACAATATGATTTCTAACGGCATGCTGCTATATCTGTAGATGAGTGTCTCACTCCACCCCTAACAGAAGAGCTTCTTCTTGTGGTAGGTGGCAATTAACACAGAGACCCACAACTGGGAAATACGCAGAGAGTAAGAAAACTTGGAGTACTTAGTCCTAATTAGGATACCTTCATCAAACCCATCCTCTTGAGGCTCAGCAATCTATGTTGAAACGGGATAGAAAGATTTTAAGAGCCAGAGGTGGTGGATGACCCCCAAGGACACAGCATCTTCCTTACCTAGAAGGATGGGTACACATATGAACTCCTCGAGACTCTAGCAGTATGCACAAGACCTACACAGGTATAAAGCACATAGGATCTCAGCAGTGGGAGGTGGAAATGCACATAGGTTACAAATCTAACTGAGAATCTATCTGAAGTTGATATCTATGGACAAGAGAAACTCATTTTTCTCCAATAGAGTCAACTGGGTTCGTCAACCACACGACAGAGCAAGCTGTATGCCTACAAGTAGTTGGGCAACACAAAATGAACTCAATTGTATTTTTGAAGATGATTTATTTCATTTTTCTTTTTTTTTTTTTTTGACATTTGTGGTTTTTGTCTCAGTATTTTGCTTCTTTATTTTGCCTTTTGATTTTGTGGAATTTGTATATGTGTGTGTGTGTTTCTTATTTTGTCTTTTTTTTCAAATTAAATATTTGAATTACAGACAGAGAGAAAAATATATACTAGATGAGGAAGAAGGTGTGGAGGAACTGAGAGGAGTTGGGGGTAAAGCATGATCTAAATATATTGTCTGAGTCAAACTCAAGGGAAAAAAAAAACAAGTTAAAGAACAGTATTTCATGAACAATCGGGCAAAGTACTGGCTTCCACACATTGATGCTTCTTCAGATAAAGGACAGAAAAAATGAAATAAACTTTATGAACCTTCTGTGCTCAAGAATCCCAGAATACGAAGTGTCGGGTGCTTTGGTCTAACTTATTGGAATTTGTCCTGAAAGTTGAGCTTAAAATATGATCAAATCTGTTTCTCTTCTTCTCATAAGCAATTGTCTCCACTTTTCAAATGTAACATAATGGCTAATGGTTAAATCTCACATATTTAGAGTAACAATTAAAATAGTTTTACAAGTCTGTAACAGGAGATATCTTGAAACTGGAGATATTTAATATATGGCACTGGGTCCGGCTTGTTCGCAGGCAGTCGCCATTTTCCCGCTGCTCTGGCTCTGACTGTGGATCCGGCTATTTAGATACACCAGCCCTGGCACCCACTAGACGCCAGTGTGGTGGCTGGCTGCCAACCCACCACACTTCCCCCACAATGCTAGGCTGAGCCCAGACCATCCTGCTATGCTCGCAGTACCCAGTAGAAATAAGACCCTTAAAGCTTAATGATTATCGAATGGATTTATATATTTAGAAATGCTCAATTAATAAGATACCCACACAATTAGAATTGTTACCCAATATCTAACCTTTAGATATAAATTGTCACCCGGGACTGCTCTCGACCCATTCGTGGTTCTCCATGGGTGCTAGCCTCCTCCTCTCTCTCCTCCCCCCTCTCTCTCCTCTTCTTCCTTCTCCTCCCACATTAGCTCCTCCCCAATTACTGAACTTTACTGCAAATATAATGTAGCAGTAGCAGGAATTTATCCTGCTACACAATTCCAGTAAAAAAAAAAATCCCAGAATATGAAAACTGCTCACATAAAGCACTTTTTCAATTAAATTGAAATAAAATAAAATGCTGTGTCAGGTGTAGTGAAAAGAAACTTCTAAAACATCATAGTTGAAGTAATTGCTGGTACTAAATAGTGTTCTCTACTGTAATATATGAAAACATATAGCATACAAAAGAAGTTGTATGATGTTTCCTTTTCAAAAGGATGGAAAGTTTTTAGAAAAAATTATTAATACCTGAAACTTTAAGTTCCTAGACCATAAAAAAACCCACCACAGTTTAATTGAAACTAATTAGCAAATGAAGCGAGGATACAGTTCATCTAGAGTATTCAGATTTGGTGACTAAGTGCGTATTGAATGGTTATTGGAAAGAGGCTTATAATTTCTAATATTCCCGAAGTGAACAAGAAAGCCAGCTGCATGCTAATTGCATCATACAACATAGAAAATAGTTCTCAAATCCCAATAAAACTGCGCCTGATATTTGTCAAGAGACCAGGTATTGTTGGTAGACACAATACGTTCCACAGTTTGACGTCTACGTTTTATCGGTAGATCCTGCAGAGAGCAGCAATAATACGAGCTACAGCCAAGACAGTGTATTTTATTTATTTTTTCTTTTTTATCTCCAGAATCATGTATACAAGTAAAAAATTGCACAATGATACCAAAAGTGTACAACTAAGGGAACATCCATTAATTAGATCATGTTTAGCCCATTGAGCAGAATAACGTTTTGAAGAAAACAACTCAGAGATGCTTTGAAGGCCATGTGAATTTTAAATTATTGTTTTTACTCAGTACGCATTTGCCAGCACATTTTAATAGCCGTGTCTTTTGGCACCGATGACTGCTAATATTTACAATGATGAAGTAAACTGATCTAATTATTATATTTATCATTCATTCTTATCTTGGTGACTCATGTGCCCGAGTTTCAAATATTCTCTGTTGAGTTTGGATAGTTTCCAGCACCAAGGGAAGGTACTGTGTGGAAATGTAGTAATGCCTTGATTTGCCCCAAATGCAACATAAAACACATCTGTTAGCCTTAAGGCTAACTCATCAGGATTCACTGTTCAGACTTCTGGAAATCATCATTAAAATATTGCTCAACTGCCATATTGTTCTGTGTGATTCCCACTTAGCGGTGTAATTAGGTCTCAATTAGAATGTAACTTTGTTCCCTCTAAGCAGCATATTGTCATCATCATAAGGAATGGATGTTCTTATGGTGGTATATATTTTAAACTGATAACTTCACTTAGCTTTCTATTAAATTTAATTTAATTTGGATTTAGTTTGAGTAGTCTCAATTTTTGTTCTGATAATGTAATATTGATACTATGTATGACCACTAAAATTGTAGTATATATGACTGTGAGATTGAATGTTTTTGTATACTATTAAGACTATCATATAATGTTTTTCTATAAATAGTAATTTACATTTCTATTGAATATTAGAGAATTAAAAGAAATAGCAATTTAAATACAACTATATATGAGTCAATATAATTTGTAGCTACAGAATATTGAATGATTTAAATCTGTAAATTATATGAGAGATTGTATGAAGACAGTGAATTTTTAACATTATTTGTAGATGTTAACTTCATTGTCCCCTCTCTCTAAGGGTGTGGTTAGACCCACTGGGGGATATGCTGTCATGCTGAACTGGACAATGTCTTCCATATATGGACTCAAACCTGGAGAGGTAACCATGATTTTACACTTATAGCACATGGTTTTTCTCTGACTGAGACACACGTTTTATTATCATTTTTATTATTTTTTTTTTAGGTATGGTGGGCAGCTTCAGACTTAGGCTGGGTTGTCGGACATTCCTATATTTGCTATGGGCCTCTTCTGCATGGAAACACAACAGTTTTATATGAGGTAACAAAATAGAAGCGATACTATATACAGGACCCTTATTTTACTGGCTGTTCTTGATAAGTAGCCCTGGATAGTACTGGTGAAAGATGGATGGCAACAGGAAGCATCATTATAGATTTTTTACTTTAAAAGTTATTTCAAAAGGGAAACAAATATGAGGAAAACAATTGCCACCTGTTTTTATTGTGTCAATGAAAAAAATCAATAGAAACACAATTCTGGAGAAAATACAATAACAAACATAAAACCTATGCCAGGAGAGTTGTAAATGGTATTTTCAAAGAGATGTGGATTTTAGAAGCATAAGAAAGCATTTTTGTAAGACGATCAATATAGATTCACATTTTGTTTTTCTACGTAATCAGTGGATTTACCAAAATATCTTTGCCTCTCTTAATTACATATTTTCCATGGTTTCTAATAGCAACTATGAATGTAAAAAGAGAAAGAAATCTAGTGTGACTAGATTCAAAGCTAAATGGTTAACAACTTGAAGATTTTGATACAGTAATTCATGTTGACCTGAAATAAGGTTTCTATATGTGTGTTGGAGAATTCCTCTCAGGAGCTTGCTTTCTGTAGTTCTTTCAGCCATTTTCATGAAGATTTATCAACATACTGAACAATATACAGTGGTTCACAACCTGTGGGTCTTGACTTCCATAAACCATCCAAAAACACAGTTACAATTTACGTTACAATTTGTAACAGCAGCAAAATTATCATTCAGATATAGCAACAAAAGTAATTTTATAGCTGGGGGTCAACACATCATGAAAAACTGTATTAAAGGACTCAGCATTAGGAAGACTGAGAAAGACTGAGCTAAAAGCTGGGCTCTTAGGTAAAACTCCATGTCCGATGACTTGAGTTCAGTCTGCAGAACACACATGATAGAAGGAGAGAGCTGACTCCTTTTGCAGGTGGTCCTATGACTAACATCCACAGCATGTTACAAGCATGCCTGTGTGTGTGCACACAGGATAAAAAATAAATGTAGTTTTTAATACTTTTTAAACATCTGGATGTGGTGAGTAATACAGTATCCTATTTAGTATGATACTAGATTTTCTGGAAAATCTAACAAGGTGTAAAATATAGAAACCTTTACATATTCCTATTTAAATTAAAACATAATGAAGCGGACCTAGAGAGATGCCTCAGTGGTCACAAGACTTTAATGCTTGTGGACAGAATTGGAGTTTGTTTTCCCAGCATTCAAGGCAGGTAGGTCACAAAAGCTTATACCTCTAGTCCTCTGGTATTTATTAGCTTCTGTCGTTCACGGGCACATGCACTACAAAGTGCACATGCATATTCTTTCTCCCCTTCCTCCTCTCTGTCCCTCTCTCCCTCTATCTCTCTCCTTCTCCCTCCTTCCCCCTCTCACTAACACATACACCAGTAAAAAATAAAAAGTAATATAAATATTAAAATATTTTAAAACCTTATCATAGAGATGAAATAGGAAATATCATCAGTTTTCAGCTTTTGCCTCAAAATTTTCCACGTGATCACCTATCACTCAACAAGCTATTGATATGTGATATCAAGTGTTTTAAAAATATCCACCATATGCAGTGGTATAATCTTACTTTTCCACACTTGAATTATTTTTTTCAGTTCATGTATGTAAGAGAGAAAGTAATTACCTAACCTCCTAGAAAGAGATGGAGAAATTGCCAATAGTTGGTTCAAACAACATGCTTAGTGTGAATATTTTATGAGTATCATTGGATGTTTGAATGGCTACTATATTTTATAGCACTGTCCTAAGGCATCTTTATACAATTATAGGACATAGTTCAGGAATAATCAGGCACAAATGATATATCTGAAAGTGTAGATGAATGCAATTACAGGACATAGTTCAGGAATAATCAGGGACAAATGATATATGTGACAGTGTAGATGAATGGCAGCTTCTCAGTCATAGACTGTCTTCCACATCAGCAGTCTCTCCCTAGGTGATAAGGAATATCAGACTAATAAGTGGGGCATGTAAGGAAAAGTATTAGATCATTTAGATATTTTGTTATATTAAGAATTGTCAACTCAACAATTGTATCGATAAAAAAAATGTGAGGCCAATATCTACCTTCATGAAATTTCTCCTGTACACTCCACCATTTTAAGACTCCCAACATTTTTAGTTGGCTAGTTTTCTGTCTCTGAAAAAATACATATAACAGACTTTGAAGCAAGTGTTAAAGCATCTCGCACTAGTACGCTTTTCTTGCACCATGATTTCATATCCTGCAGACTTGATAGACATTTAGAGTTTGTAATATAACACGTGAAATAATCTTGACACATCTGCTCCATACTAACGTTCTTGTGACACATCAAGTGTTTTTTTTTATTAAGTCAGCACTCTTGAAGAAAACAAAATAAATCCTAACACCAAACGCTTACTTTGAAATGTGACATTGCCTATTCAAATGTGACAAGGCAGAATTCATTATTAAGCTTTCATGACTCTCACGCTGACCTTAGAGTTGAAATACCTGGAATAGGAGTATTTGATTTTGAATTGGCTTTCTTTCTTTCTTTTTTTTTTTTTTCTTGTTTATTTAAAACCTGCTAACACTACCAAGAGAGCATGGCTGTTTGTCTTGGAATGATGTTCTCAAAAACAGAATAGCATTCTATAAACATTTGTCATATGGCTGACAAGATACATTTTAAATCTCTGTAAATTTTCTGGATTTCTTTTTATCCTTCTTACTTATAATATCTTAAGTTTTGTTTTTAATTTTTTTCTGACCTCAAAATGAAAAATTCTTAATTTTTTAACATTTCAAAAGTTATCACACACTAACTTTTGAAACTTCAGTTTCTTCTATACAACCTAGATTCCCTGAAAAGCATCCCTCTCCAACTCACTTTGGCTTCGTACTCTTCAACCCATGCTTCATCTCACTGTAATCTGGCTTCAGTCTGTATCACTCCACAGAAGTCTCTCTTATTAGACGTCACTATTGACGTCATTACGTGGAAGCATCAAAGATCTATGCCAGTTTGCTTCTGTCAACAGGCATCAGCCATCATCATCTGTATCTTTCTTCATCCTTATTTATTTCCCCCCATGCAGGCAATTTATTTTGCCTAGTGTACTTTTTGTTAGTCTCTTCTTCCATACAATAGGGCCGTTTGTTTGTTTGTTTGGCTTTTGATCTATGCGCATGCGTGAACCAATGAATTAAAGTTACTGACAGTGTTGTGGGTGGAAAATTAATGATAGGAATCCTGGTGACAAAAAGGCAGCTGCATCGCAAAAGCGCACATCTGCGTATGACTGACAAGCTACAGAGATGTAGCCCTGGTGCTCCTCGCGTGACTCGCATGCAAGTCAGCTGGTCAGAGAGTCTCTTCCATCATTATTCTCTTCTGCTTTCATTCCTTTTCTCTGATATATATATATATATATATATATTATATATATATAATATCAGAGAAATATATATATATATATTTATGCACTATGTTCTCATTATGGTTCCCTCTTTCCAACTCCCAGATCCTTCTCACTTTCTCACCCACCCAAATATACACCACTCCTTTCTCCCATTAGAAAGCAAGCAGATATCTAAATGATGATGATGACGATGATGATATAAGAAAGAACAACCTTGACTTTAATTCATACTATATTTGGAATGTTCATATGATTTGTACCTGGAAGTCTAGTTGCTTATTTCATATAATCACTGGACTGGCGATCTTTCAGAAAGGTGATACTGATCACGTTACTCCATTTTAGACTCTACCCTGGCTCCTCTTTTCCTCTGCCCCTTTATCAACCCTTTATCAATAATAATTAAGACAACAGAAACTAAACCAGCAATGATGTACAAATAATCATTCTCAAGTAAGATATAATCAACATTTCCTAATCCCTTACCTCTAAAACATTTTATATATTTTTAAATTTTCCAATAAAACAAAATTCAAGATATTTATTGTCTTGTGACACCTAAACATGCATTCACATATACATGTCCCCTCACTCTCCTTTAGCTAATATTATTTATTTATTCACTTTACATCCTGATTCCAGCCCCCATAGGGACCCTCCCCCACCAACATCAGTATCAACCTGTCCTGGAACATCAAGGAACTGCAGGACTAGGTGCACTCAGACAAGATAAGGTGGACCAGTTAGGGGAACAGGGTCCACAGACAGATAACAGAGTTAGGGATAGCCCTCGCTCCAGTTGTTGGGGAACCCACAGGAAGACCAAGCTACACATCTGCTAAATGTGTGGGTGTCCTATGTCCTGCCAATGTCTGGGAGCTCCCAAGGGTCCAGGTTAGTTCATTCTGTTGATCTCTTTGTTGTGTCCCTACCCACTTCAGATTTCTCAATCCTTTCCTCAAGGCATCCACAAGACTCCCTGAGAGCCATCTAATGTTTGGCCGTGAGTCTCTGCATCTGTTTCCATCGAGTGAACCCTCTCAGAGGACAGTTATGCTAGTCTGCAAGCATAATGTACTATTATTAGGATTGGTAATTACCCTGGGGTGATTGTCTATTTGGGCCAATCAATGGTTGGTCATTCCCTTAGACTTTGCTCCATCTTTGACCCTAAACATCTTGTAGACAGGACACATTTTGGGCCAAAGATATTGTAGGTGGGTTGCTGTCCTTGTCACTCCGCTGGGCCGCTGGGAGTCCTGCCTAGCTACAGATGGTGGCCACATCAAGCTCCATATGTTCTAGCAATAGGAGTCTCATCTGGAGTCACCACATCCCTTTAGCTAATTTAAAATGATTGAAATTATATATTTTTGACCATGAGGATCATAAAACCCAGTAAAAAGGCAAATTAAAAATAAAACCATTTGAAGCCAATACATTTACTTTTGAATAGCCCATAGATTAAATACTTTGAAAAATAAAATAAATAACAATTGAATGAAAAGAAGACAAAAAATTGTAAGGTCACTTAAAAAACACATAATAATCATCATACTTGAAAGAGAGTTTGGAAAATTTCCCCTCTAGTCAAGGACAAATCAAGGATGTCATTTTCCATGATTCTAGTTGACATAATTATTGAATTTATTGCTAGTTGAAAGAAAATTATGAGGAAATACAGGGCCTAAATATCAGATAGGCATGACAAAACTCCATATTTACAAATGGTTTAATTATATAAGTGAAAAGTTTTGGACTGAATAAAAATTCTCCTAGCTTTAAATTCAACCCAGTCTTGGGAAATTAATAAACATAAAATTGTATATTCTACAATTTAATTCAAATCTGTAAGTACATTAGCTGATGAAAATTTTTAAAGGAAATAGTTAAAACTGCCTTGGAAGCTTAACTTCAAGATACAAGACTATTACCTTCTTGAACGAAGTCTCTTTCAACACCGATGAACACGATTGACATGTAATAAGATTCTTTTCTTCTTCTGTAAGAGGACGTACAATTCTACAGCTGCAGGGTGAAGACCTAACAGGAAATTTCAGCTTCCTGATGATTTCCACGTTTAAATCCATTAATATGTCTCTCATTAAAATGAACTAATAGAATCCCTTGTATCAATTTCTCAAGTGGAGTGTTATTAACTCCATTAGTGGTGTTTTTAAGTGCAGGGCCCTCTCTCTAGGCCCCAACCACACCCTCTTAGTTACTGTCTTGCTTTTATATCTTTGGTTATTCTTATGTTCATTGCTGCCACAGGAACTTACCTATATGGTTATTGTTTAAAAAAAATGTTTTCCTGTTATACACCAAATCACATTTCATGTACACTTTTTCAGTGAGACCTTCTTTTATTTCTTGGAAGAGACCAACCCAGTTTAGACAGTAGTCCAGTGCCTTGTTTGCGCTGACTTGATTCTCTGTTGCAGTTCTGTTTATTTTCAGGGACCTCTGAAATGTTTGTTCCCTTCTGCTCTCATTTGGATTAAGAGGGAAGACTCATCTGAGTTTTACATAGCATCAGTGCTCAACTTCAGCGCTCATTTTTCACACCCATTCATTTACCAATAAATACTGGTGAATGAAGTGACTGAGTGAAGACATCAAACAGAAGTTGACTTAAAAGTTTTCTTTTTGTTGTTGTTGTTGTTTCTTGAATGAGAAATATGTAGATTTAACATTCTTTTTTCATCAAGAGACCTCATGAATGGCTTATTCAGATAGATTGCATTTTTATAGACAAAGGTTTAATCTTATTAGTTCATTTGAATATGTTTGAAGACTCAATTTTGTATCTAAGAGTTAAAACAGATCCTCACAATTGGTTTTCATATTCTTGAGAGGAACAAAATAACCAGAACTAAAATAAATAAAATAGATGGCTATTTTATTAATGAACTGTTGATTGAAACAGAACTAGCTCCAGTATCATATGGATAGGGGAGAGGTTTGTTATGGTAGCTACTTAGCTGTCTTTCTGCACCTGTGACAAACTATCTAAGGTAATCAATCTAAAAATAAATACAAAATACTAATTTGGATTCATAATCTCAGTGATTCCACTCCGTCCTTGCTTGGTTTCATTGCTGTGGGCCTGTGACAGAGCAGGAAGTGAGACCAGGGAGTACATAGCAGCAAAAAAAAAAAAGGCAGAGAGGAAAGAGAGGAACAGGCCACTGTCACAGTTTCCCCTTTAAAAGCACGAGCCTGGGACGAAGACCCCTGGCACATGTGTAGCAGATGTGCAGCTCAATCTCCCTGTGAGTCCTTCACCAAATGGAGAAGAGGCTCTCCTAAAAGCTGTAGCCTGTCTGAGGTATTCATACCTACCCCAACAGAGCTGCCTCAGCGGGAGAGGATGTGACTAAACTGACAAAGACTTGATATGTGAGCGCATGGAGGTGGGGTGGGCTGCAGGGGGGGCGTGCCCAGGGACATTCCTCCCTCTCAGAGAAGACGCAAGGGGGTCCCACCCTCTCATAGGAGAAGAGGAGGGGGATGGGAAGGGTGGGTCACAGTGAAGGGGAGACTGGGAGAGGGGGTTATTTACAGCACTTGGATGTACATTAATTAATTAATTAATAAAATTAATTTATTAATTCATTAATAAAAAGGGTATGAGCCCAGTGATCAAACTTCACAAGCCTGCACCTCCCCAAAGTTGTTTCCGTCATTTCTTACTGCAAGCATCATAAGACAATTGAGCTTTTCACATCAGCATTTGAGAACACAACAGATATAACGATAACAATATTTTCATATAGGAACTTTGATACCTAAGCGACTCTACTATCTTAGTATCAGGCACAAAAATGTGTTGTCACATGGTGAATATACCCATAAATGCTTTTTAGTCTTTCTCTGTCTTCTCTTTATTGTTTGCCTACCCTTTTTGACTGCTATCTGCAGAATCAAGCCTAAGATTTTTTTCTCAAGGACAAGGAGTACTTGTAGATCCTGCCTTTGCTTTTAAGTTTGTTGTGCACCAGCTGCAAATCTGGGTCTTATACACATATTTTCATTTCAGAATACAGTGCACCCATGTGTCTTCAGTGGCAGCAGTGTTGTTGAGCAAGAAGGCAGCTTAGTTAAATTATTACGTAGGTCCAGAGGATAACATTAGTTGTGGTTTCTATTCAATCTGTCATGATATTAAGCCATAAACTAGATTTTGACAGAAATATTGTTGTTCCAATATAATAAAAATTTTAGGAACCCTCAAAAAAAGCTGAAAATATAGTTCAGTGTGTAGACTACTTGCCTATTATGAGTAAATCCCTGGGTTGCATCATCAGCACCAGATAAAGCCATGATCCTAGGATACAGATATAGGACGTTTGATGCCATCCTCAGCTTTTAGTGAGTTTGAGACCAACCTGGACTCCCTGAATCCATCTTATAAGCAAAAGAACAAACAAACATGAAAACAGAAAAACTACAATCCCTTAAAAATTCACTCTTGCTTTGTAGCTGCTTGCACTTTCACAGTGTTATAGATCTGGTAGTTGCAAGTGTCTCTTATAAATTCTTCAATAGTCTCTTCAGGCTAACTAGGGTGGATGGTTAATGTTAATAATTCAATAATGAACTTCAAAGGACTGGTTTAACACAGTAAAAGTCTTAACATCCTGAATTATGGTGTAGAGGCATGGTCACTTGTCGGGGAATTTTAATATCTTCTTTATTTCCCAATATGACCCTGGGTAGATTCAACTTCCTTAGGAGTGCATTTCTCATGCACAGAAGGAGAAAACTGACATGCACTCTCCAGTTTCCATTTCTGCAACTCATTTTTGGATCATTTCCCTTTTTAAAAATAAATACATTACCTGCTATAGTGTTTTAAATTTTGTGTTTGAAATTCATGCTCATCTCTGGATTGCACTCTAGTTTCCTTTTTAGAAATTGCTGATGATGTTGTATTTATTGGAGAAACTGCTCTTGAGTGTTAGAGTCTGAATGGCAAGATCCTGGCTCTTCTGTGTCTATTCTACTTCAGACCAATGACTTACCTGCTGAGTGTCAGCTTAAGTGTAGCAATCCCTTTGTATCACTTAACCGAGCCATTCATACAAAGCATGTAGAATAATTGGCAAATCGTAAAATTAAAGTTAATTTTGGGTGAGATTCTTATAAGTCATTACTCACAAAATACCTTTTCTCTCCTCTAGAATAGGATATGAAAATTAAAATCCAAATGACACATTCCTCTGCATTGGAACTAAATAAGATGTGGAGTTTTAAGTATTCCACATTTCTTCTTTCAAAGCTTGTTTGTCCTCAAAAACACAGGAGTGGTCACTGGAATACTTGGAGGCAGCTCCCTTTGGAGCCCATTAATTCTCTTCGAAGCCAAGGTTGAAGGACCAGCACACTAGGTACCAGTTGTCATGCTACCATCAACTTTGAAGAAAGAGGAGTAGATGCAGAGAATATCCCAGGGGTCTCTCTGCTCAAGGATCTGTCCTTTACGAGTGGAGCTTTTGAGGGAAATAAGTCTGGCTTTGAAGCTCTCATCTGAGAGAAACAACACTGATCATGGCTTGTCGCTACCAATGTATTTATAACCTCCTACTTCTAGTATTGATCTTTATGTTTGAGGACTTCAGGATAGGAAGCTTGTTAACCTTTTATTGCATGGCTTTTTCCCCTGAACTGGTAAGAAGAATTGAGAGTTGAAGTATTCCTGCCTCTATTTGTTATAGAAGGAATTGCATAAAAATGAGCGCTGCATTATCCTGTATTGCATAGGATACCACTGGCAGAGCATATGTAAATGTGCTTTAAAGCCTCAATGAAATATTGTTTGTATGTGAATGTTCCAGTATAAACACATTTTACATACATATAATTTATTAATAAATTGTACGTAATTATATTTATTTTAATTGACACTGATTTTAGGTTGTTTCAGGTATGGAAATCTCATAGTTGAGAATATTAAAGATGAGAAATAACTAACAGTTGGCTTTTGTAGATGACAAATTTGCCTAGCTATCTATCTCACCTTGGACAGTATGCTCTGGGATGTCTGTGCTACCCTGGATTTATAGTTTTCATGAGACTATGCTGTGCAATGCTTTGCAAAGAGTTCACTAGTAATGTTTCTTAATTTATCATCCCAACTAGGCCCTTAAAAAAACAAAAACAATAAAACAATGCAACTGTTACAAGAATGTGTAATTATATTCCACTATGCATTGTTTGAATTTTTACATATTTTCTCTTGTTTTTTATTTCATTCTCAAAGACATGGAATTTCACTTCTATTTGAGACTTGTAGCTGTTATGTGACTAAGTAATACACTAATAAGCAACATATAGATTTCCTGTTTCACTGATGTAATGGAAAATTCTTTTATCGTTTTTTCCTTTTTCTTAAGTGTAGCACAGCAGCAATCTACTTTACTGAGTGTTTGTAATGAGGAAATTGACT
Organism: Mastomys natalensis; assembly: GCA_021653895.1. Classification (NCBI taxonomy): domain Eukaryota; kingdom Metazoa; phylum Chordata; class Mammalia; order Rodentia; family Muridae; genus Mastomys; species Mastomys natalensis. The sequence goes on from JAJTUV010001282.1 coordinate 117,195, forward strand.
AGGTTATTACTGTGATTGGGTTTGTATAATTTGATCCTCTCAAATAAAAAAAAAATATGAAGTGGTTGCCAACATTGCTTAAATCCTTCAAATGGCAAGCGGTACAGAGATATTTATTTTTGAGTTTATTTTTCTTTATATACACCTGTGTGGTGTGTTAGATCAAGCAAGTGAAATGTGTCAGAACTCAGTGAGCAATGTTTACAGGAGCATATTGTGAACCACGTTATTCTAGGGATTGTGTGGGGGAGACAGAATAGGCATCGATATGGTCCTTGTACTATAGGAGCTGAAAATATAGCCTTAGAATTAAAATCAATCTGACAAATGGAAAGCAAGCAAATAAGTCAATATCAAAATAAGAAATCTCTCATACAGTATGAAAAGTGCAAACAGGAAAAAAAAAAACCTAGTCAACTTCAGAGAGCTATCAGCTATGGAAGGTATTCCATAATAGAATGGAAAGCTAGCTCTGATACATGTCCACTAATTTTTAAGAGAACATTATGTCTTATAAAAGGGAAGAGTTTGTGTACAAGAAAGTAAGGGGAAAATCACTATTATTGATTGAGTCTTAGGGAATCAGAACTCTTTTAAGCACTTTCTATATATGAATTCACACTACAAATCTATAAAACAGGATTTTGAAGCTCTGCCTTATAGTAATAAAAAACTTGGACCAGAGACTATTAAATAACTTTACTAGCAGCATTGGGTGATGAAGTTAGGTTTTCAAGTCTACCTTCATTGTAGTATTCCTTCATCCTCTCAACAGACATTTGATGATCTAGTAGCTGATCAGAATAATATATCCAAGTTCAATGTCAAGGAGCAGGGTGACTGTGGGGGTGTCAAGTGGGCAACATTAGAAAGAAAGGAAGGACATTGAATATAGCTCTGATGACTTCAACTAGGAGAGCTGGTAGAACAGCAGTTATCAACTGTAGTTCTGCAGTAGGAAGAAAGGCCAGTTGAAGAGGACATAATGCCTTCGTTTTTGATCACTAGTTTCTTTATGCTATTCAGACATCTATCTGTAACGGGAAGTGTCAGTTTTGAAGCTGCGGAAAACTTCACTAGCTAGCTGATTTAGTAATTTATTTCTCCAAGTTAAGAAAAGCACAGAAAAGAACATTAAGACTAGAAGTTGGGTGAACCTTTGGAGGCTTAAAAAAAAGAGAGAGAAAAGGTATAAAGTAAAAATTGAGAAATCTGAGAGACAGTAGCAGAAACTGAAAAGCAAAGTATATCGAGCGACAGTGGGTTTCAGCCTAGATGGAGAACACCATCACACTCTAGGTAAGTGAGACGGGATGACTAAAATGGGCTTCAGGGACTGGTATGCCTGGAATCACCTGTAAGACAAGATTTACAAAATTTTGAAGGATTGATGTGTTTGATTTTATGGAAAAATATGAGCAGGTCCAAGGTATATGGGCAGTGCTGGACATGGTGAAGAACTTTGACATCATACAACATCAGATAATGAATATACAGTGCTTGACTGCTTGCATAGAAGTCAGCTTGTGTGATTAGCAAGAAGTTATTTAACTTCTCTACTAATAGCACACACTCCGTGATCACTGTGAATAAAAATAAAAAAAAAACCCTCTTAATGTTTCCCTCTAGTGCACGGTAGCAGAGTGATTGAAAATCAATTAGCATGGAAGAACACAGGGGTAAAAAACATCCTACTTGAAGCTGTGAACTACTAGCTGTGCCGAGGATGAATGTGCTCTGTGACTACTGAGAATGCTAAATATGTCAGACCTCTAATTAGCTCAGCACCAGGCTTGCAGAGTTGCCAATTGCATGCTCTGTATCATTTACTTGACACTAACGCTTCCAGAAGTAAGTTTCTATTTCTGGAGATACGTAGATGCTAATCACCTAGATGAGAGCAACAGCTTCTTAACTGGGATTAGTCTCATTTTAAGACCCAATGTGCTTAGTTTAAATAGCTAGCAAAAGACAGGTAAAAGGTAAAATGATAAAAGCAACAACAAAAACTGAAACAAGACAGCTACAGTTTTTCAGGGTGTATTCCTTTAGAACGGCTATAACAGTGTGCCACAGACTGAGTGATTTTATGAGTAGATATCTATTTCTCATGGTTTTGAGTTCTACTGTTTGTTTCCATCATGAAACCTTGTTATACACTCCAGGCAGGGGGCAAGAACTGCCCTCAATTTGTAGAAGAATAGATAGATGGGGGAAAAATCCACTCTTGCAGACTGTGGATAGCAGCATTAATCAATTCATGAAGGAGGATAGAGCTCCTGCCATCTAAATATCTCTTTAAAGCCCCTTCCTCCACAGTCTATATTAGGCATTAAACTTCCAATATGTGGAAGTTATTCAGACCACATAGTACTCCATGCACTCCATATACTTAACAGACATGAATGTCACACACATGCACCCCCAACACATAAACATACACACACACATACTTGGACACACACACACCACACACATGCAAAATAGTCCTCTATGATTACAGGAGAGATACTATTCTAATGCCCTCAGTGCATTCTGGAAGTCACAAATAGCTCTGAACCCTGTGTGTAAAATGTTTTACTATAAGTATGTATCTATGATAAACTCAAATTCATTAGTGAATAAAGCAAGAAGTTATCAACAATTATAAAACAAGAAGTCTCTCACAGAAATAGCTGTATAATCAAAGAAGAACAATGACAACAATATCTACAGACATCCCGAGGGGGAGTGGGTTAACTGGATGGGGTCCTACCACTAGCCAAAGGACTAAAGGCAACTAATGACTGTTGGGAGAAGAGAATTAACCTCTCTCATGAATGAATCCTGAGTTATTCAATAAAAAGTGTAGCCATCTCTGAAGCCATGGAAAAGATCCCCAGCCATTAAAGCTCACTTTGATCACTTCATGTTTCAGAGCATAGAGAAAGGCAAACAAGGAAATTTATCTTTCCTCCATTTCAAGATTTTTTATTCCTGTTACTTGAATTCTATTTTGGGGCATATATACATATACCATCATATACATACGCACACACATTTTATATATATACATACATACAATCAGGTAATAAGTGTATCAGCAATATATTTTCTGTTTCATAGAAACAGCACTGAGCAAATTCCATACTCTGTTTTGCATTCTGACTTCTTCCAGTAAATAGGAGATGTTGGAGATTTGTTTATGTTTTAGTAAGTCTCAAGTTTAAATGTTGTGAGCCAAAACATTCATGCTTCGGTAATGGCATATGACATGAAGTAGAACCTTTAACAAATGCTGTTGCCAGATCCACCCCTATTCCAAAATAAACAGAGCGATGCTTCGCAGCACCTGTCTGCTGAAATGAAATTCATACTGAATGGTTCAGAATGTTGTTCTCTTTGCCTCAAGACCTCAGTAAAACACGCCTTGGGTGACATTCTTGAAAATAGTGTTCAGAAAGAAACTAGATGTATTTGTAGCTTGCAAAAACAGAGGCAAGCACTGCACTGGACTCAAAAACATTTATATCAAAGCCTGAAAACCACAAGGTGGAATGATGTCTACCAACAAACTCACATGGTTTATAATAAAGGGCTTCATTTGTTTACAGTTCAAAGATTAACTTGGATGCTTATCTTTTTTGATGAGGGTTTATAATTTCATCCCACGTTTATTTTTCAAGGATTTAATATTAGTAGTAAATATATATGGACTTGAATGGTTCTTTGGTTTTCCTAACCAGAACCTTGTCATCTGTGGTCCATTAATAACAGGCTGAGTCTTAAAGCGGTAGAAAATTATACAAGGAAGTTAATTTGGATAATAATATATATATATTATATTATATATATTAATAATATATACTTGGTGCTTCTACTCTCAAATGTTACTATCCACTTATAAGTCTAGTTAATAATAGTACTGCTACTTTATAAAATTGATGTTAAAAATTTATGTTGTGTGGACTGGCAACATGGACCAGTGGGTAGAGGTGTTTGTGTGGAAACCTGAGGATCTGAATTGGATTGTGGGATACCACAAGCTAGAGAGAGAGAGAACTGACTCCTAAGAATAGTCTTCTGATTTCTACGTGTGTCTTGTAGCATATACATGCCTATGCATACTCTCTATTTTTCCTTCAATGAAGGAAACACATACATAGAGATTGGCTTGAGAGATGGCTCAGTGGTTAAGAGCACTGTCTGCTCTTCCAGAGGTCCTGAGTTCAATTCCCAGCAACCACATGGTGGCTCACAGCCATCTGTCATGGGATCTGATGTCCTCTTCTGGTGTGTCTGAAGACAGTGCACACATATACATAAAATAAAACCAGACACATACATAGAGATGTGTAACAAATGAAGCTGTAGAATCTCTGCATTACCAGTATTATTAAAGTATCATCCCATGTCATTTAGACAGACCCAGTAACGTAGACTATTTTTGAGAAGGTCATTAAAAAGTATACAGTAAAGAAGCAATGACATGGATTTCAGCATAGGTTTTACATTTTTTTTTAACTCTGATTTTTTTTTTGCTGCATTTTGGTTTGGGTGTATCTTTTCATTTGTTTTTCAACATCACAACATTACAATTCTATTTTTAAATTGAGTGATTGCCTATTGCGAGTCACTGAAAGGAGAGTTATGAAATTGGGGTCAATGTCTACTGTCAGATCAGCATGGTTGCTGCATTATTGAAAGGCATTACAAAGGTTATATTTTGCTTATGTGCACATTTGTTTATGTACATGCTTGTGCAGACAGGCACGAGAGGAAAGAGTACCCAATAAAATCAATAACGTATTGACGTCACTTTTATTTAATGTTCATAATGCAACATGTCCCTGGAATTTGCTTCAGGATTTTTAAACTTACTAGTGGCAATAAACTGACAGCACAATACTCCTGTACTCCTTCCATTTATTGTGTGCACACCCTGTTGCATGGGCTATACGATTATTTATAATAAGTATGTATATATACTTCCATATTATTTTTGTCAAATTATAAGTTACATTAGTGTATGGCCTTCCCTGTATTTTTAACAAAATAGTTTCCATATGTAACAAACCCAAAGTGCATGCTCAAAAAGTATTTATTAAAACTATGATTACTCTAACAAAATTTCCTTTTATAATATCGAGGTGTATTATGTTTTCTAATGAAATGGCTATGCAGGTTCTGCTTGATATTAACAAAAATATTTACTCAGATCATAATAATTATGTTTATTAGCAGGCTGTTTTAAGAAAAATATTCTCATTGGTGTTATTTTCTTCTAATCAGTTTTGAGATTATATAGGAATTAGTACAATAAAATATATGTTTAGAGTAATTTTAAAATAGAAAAACATTTTTTATAATATTTAACTTTCTTCTGGAAAATGGGGAGAAAAATTCAAAACCATGGAGCTGTTCTAGTTCAATTAGTGTACAATGGATCATGAAACTTTATATATTACTTCAAAGACTCCTGGTAGTAACACTATATCATGGTTTTCCAGTCTTATGCTCAATAAATATAATATTTGTATATATTCATTTGACATATCATCAGAATTGTAGCATAGTTATAATTTCATATTATTCATAAGATATTTAAGTGATATTTCTGATATTTAGTGTATCATTTTGTTATTATCAGATGTGACTAACTAAAGGCATTATAAAAGAATCAAAACACATCTTGTATGAAGATAGTCCCACATGACACACTATGTTCATTGTGACACTTATGTCTTCTTTTAGCTGACATAAAGACAAGCATCAAGTTTGGTGCAATATCATTTTCTTCTGACCCTGTCAGGTAGTGAGATTCTATTTCATTTGGTGATAAGAGTGTTGCTTTAGTGGTGGTTACACAATTTTAAGAGATTATCTCAGTATTGTTGACTTACCAAGCAAATATTGACAAAGTGGTTTATAGTGGTTTATCCTTACTGAGGTTACAAGAGAATAAAAAGATAGATAGGGAAAGTCAATGGCATAAGGCTTATTTTATAAATCATTTCTCTATGGGTGAAATCAGATTTACCAAATCACTATCCAGTGCTCACAAGATTGATTGATGCTTAAGATACTTTGAAGACATATAAATCAAGAGTGTTCACCTCACTTTATAAGAAAGAATGAAGTTGTAATATCATTCTTGACCCATGGTCTTACAGCTTTACGTTTTATCTCACATTATATGCGTGTGTTGTCAGCTTGTAACAGATAGCTTTCTTTACTATTTGAATTTACTGACCCATATAGAGGAGTCGTGATATAAATGGAAGTTAATTCTAGGGTTCATTACAATGAATTTCCAGTTGTAACAGATCATATTTAAACTATGAGAGTGAAAGCATGATTGGCCTATAAGAGGCCTGAAAGGTTATTTTGTTTAAAGAAAAGAAGTATAGTTACATTAAAGAACATTAATAGTGATTGTTTAAAAACAGCAACAACAAAAACTAAGCCCTGATCATGTCTTATCAAATACCCTCACTGAAATAAGGACTGAGTCTAAATTATTGTCCAGCTATGGTCTTCCTCAAATTGATTGTCTTAGTTAATTTTCTATTTCAATGATAACATACCATAACCAAGGCAAGATATAGAAGAGTTTATTTGAGGCCTACAGTTTCAGATGGTTAGACTCTATGATCATCATTGTGGAGAGCATGGCAGACAGGCGGGCAGGCAGGCATGCTGTTGGAACAGTTCCTGAGAACTCACGAGTTGAAATATAACCACGAGGGGAGGGAGAGAGAGGGGGAAAGATGGAAAGGGAGGGGGGGAGAGAGAGAGCTAAATGTGAATATCATGGACTTTTGAAACCACAAAACCCTTTTCCAGGGGCACACCTCCTCCAACAAAGCCACAGCAACCAATGTTTCCCAAAGAGTTCCACCAACTGAAGAGCAAGTACTAAAATATAGGGTCCTATGGTATTCATTCTTATTCAAACCAACTACATTGATTGTCAGTTCTTTTCTAGCTCTCTGTTTGAAGAGATTTCTCAGTTTTCTGTAAGCGAATTCTTTCCTCTACCTGCCTTAGTTTAGAGTTTACCAAGTGAGATTTCTAGAAACAAAGATTCATGGAAAGCTAAGATGAGATTTGATCAGTGAAGCTCAGTAAATATTATATAAGGTGCCCCATCTTTCAGGAGTGTCTTATGTTTTCTAGCATATTCAAGGCAGCAAAAATGAACTAATGTAACTATTTTCTTTTGATTATCTTAATCTGTGCCTAATATGTTTTACCCTGAAATATGTATGCATTTTTATTCAACATATATTAATAATCTAGGCACCTTAGTCTAAGAACAGGAAGTCTAGCAATGATGAGAAGAGATGGACAACTGACAGCATAAGGATGAGTCAAGATTTCTGAACACTCAAAGTAGTTGGGAAATTATTGGTCTATTCTTTAAGTCTTTCCTGCTTGTTGTTTAAAAGAGCATCTACCAAAATATTTTGTGCTTTTGAGTTACATAATTTCTAGCATCACTTTTTTTATGCATACTCCTTCAGTTGGTATATCTATATCATATCTATATCTATATCTATATCTATATCTATATCTATTAATCTATATCTATATCTATATCTATAAATCTATCTATCTATATATATATATATCTATATTTAAAGACCAAAAGGCATATCTTTTTTGCTAGCATGTTAAGATTTTAATTTGTAAAAGCTTCTTTCCTTAGAGTCAGAACTTTAATTGTTGAAAACATAGGAATCATTGTGATTTTAACTTTTTTTTTTTCTTAAGAACTGCTCTCATCACTTTTAAGGTTGGAAATTACAAGTGTGTTAATATTGAGAAAACAATAATATTTTTCACTTACTATACAGCAGAAAATTTCTTCTATATAATATTATATATAAATATTAATATATAGTTTAGATATATTCTAAGAAATATTAATATATAATTGATAATTATATAGTATATGTAATTATTTGTATTATTTATATTTATACATATAATTAAATATATAATGTAATATATATAACATATAATCTATATACTGTATATATATAATTTCTTGACATAGAGAAGATTCTGTTTCTAATTTCAATGCGATTCCTACTTCCAAATTTTTATCTTTCAAAAAATTGAAAAAGAATTAATTTCAATTTAAAAGCTCCCAAGATCCTAAAGGGGAGAAAATAATAGCCTGGATATTTTTCTTTTAGTTTTAAATTATAACAGAAAAAGGTAATATTTTAAAATTAAGATTAGTTGAGAAGCTATCTTTGTTAATGTTGCTGTGTTAAATGTATATGTATAGAACTGTCGTTGAAATATGAGACATTTACCCAGTGACATTTTAAATGAATCTCATCACAGGGAAAGCCTGTGGGAACACCGGATGCCGGAGCTTATTTCCGTGTGCTTGCAGAGCATGGAGTGGCTGCCTTGTTTACAGCACCAACCGCAATTAGAGCCATCCGTCAACAGGACCCTGGGGCAGCCTTGGGAAGCAGTACTCTCTGACAAGGTGAAGTAGAGATGCACAAGGAAAATTACATTAGAAACTGCAGTCAAAATATAACTGAGCATTTTTTTTGGTTGTGTAGTACCTCCATAGAAGGAGTAAAATATTTACAATATTGTTAAGAATGGCTCTATATATGTATGTAACTCAGACTGCTGGATAACTTCCCATATTTTTAAGCACTATAGTTTTGTTTGTTTCAATTCAATTCAACTCTAACCAGATATTCTCTCCTCTTCTTCTTTCTTTCTTTCTTTCTTTCTTTCTTTCTTCTTCTTTCTTTCTTTCTTTTCTTTCTTTCTTTCTTTCTTTCTTCTCTCTCTCTCTCTCTCTCTCTCTCTCTCTCTCTCTCTCTCTCTCTCTCCTCCCTCACTCCCTCCTTTCCTCCTTTCCTTTTTTCCTTCTTTCCTTCTTTCTTTCCTTCCTTCCTTCCTTCCTTCCTTCCTTCCTTCCTTCCTTCCTTCTTTCATTCCTTCCTGTCTTACTTAAGTACTTAACTGTCTTCTGGAAATATTAATATAAGCATTTCTTAAATGAGAGATACTACCTGAAGACACATAAACAGACATTATGTAAATATTACTGTCCAAATTACATCTGTTTTTAATGAGACCAATTATTCCACTTTAACTTCATAATGGTATCCTCTGGATACCATAGATATTTTGTTACTTTGCTGATTTCATTAGTTGTGATATATGTCTTCAAATGTAAATATTACAATTTACATCTTCAAGGCTGTTTCCAACCCTTTGACATGAGCTGACACTCATGTCATGACCTTTGACACTGCTGATATGAGCTCAAATTGAGGTTTTGTATTTCTTTTTTTTTTTGAGACAGGGTTTCTCTGTATAGCCCTGGCTGTCCTGGAACTCACTCTGTAGAACAGGCTGGCCTCGAACTAAGAAATCTGCCTGTCTCTGCCTCCCAAGTGCTGGGATTAAAGGTGTGCGTCACCACCGCCTGGCTGGATTTGAATTTCTTTAAGTTAAAGAGTAGGCTTGATTAAGACAGTTTGAATAGTTGAAGTTAAATGTCATGACACTTGAATTATAGGTTTCTGTGGCCTGAAGTAATTAAAATAGATACAATACATTCAGCTGCTGAGGAAAAAATAGTTTTTTTTTAATATGACAGGGTCTTTAGCTTTGTTTACTCTTATCTAAAATTATTTACACTATGAAACAATAAGCCTACTAAAAATACATAATGTAAACAAAACAGAATTACTTTTCATAAGTGCATCAAATGACTCGTGCACTACAATATTCTATTTATCTTCATTTTGTGCCTTCATTGACTAACATAATATACCCTGTTTGTTTGAATGGAAGGGGTGGAGTTACATTTGCCAGTAGGCTGAAATGTCCTTTGTTTTCCCTGTGTTCCTATTTATACATAGATTTTTACATATCATGTTCCATACAATAATGCTCATTAAATTAACACTTCTCACATAAATAACTACTCACAAGATATGAGAATTTATCATAAGCCCACTACCAGAAATTCTCATAATCCTTCTCCTCTATTGATAGGAACCTATGGTATTTATGGTGGTACATTTATCTGTTTTTAATTGATATTTAGGAAATTGAATCTTAGAAGACTTTAATTTATAAGCACACCAGTCTTGAAAATACTCTTATTAATGAGTGAATTCAATGTGTATCAGACACAAGTATCTTAGTATCTCATTTAGCAGAAGCATCTTCACTAGTAGACACTGCAAGCATTATCTTTATTTTTCCATTGAGTAAGTAAATCTAGGACCTGAGAACTTATGAATCTCTCTCCAGAAAGAAACTAATTCAGGCAATCTCAACAGGATTACAATACTTACTTAAAAGAGATGTAGTTGTACTATTAAGAAAATGTGTCACCGCTCACAAGGGGTTTTGACCTTCATGTAATTAAAGTATTTTTTGCTTTTCATATTTATATCCTACATAAATGATGTCACCATTGAACTGTTTTTAATAGATTTCCATTTGGGCACTAAGGGTACAGTAAAAACAGAAGAGTTCAATCAATTCCAATTCTTTTATTGCAAAAAAAAAAAAAAAAAAATGTAATCAAGGTCCTCAAAGGTTAAACTTCAGTCTGAGGTTGAGTATTGAAAACAATTCAAACCTTCGCATACAGCAATATGTCAATAGTAACACCATGCTTAATACATGTAATTCTCACTGGGTAAGATTAAAAGTAAGATAGAAAAGCAAACAAACGGGTAACACTAACAGAACTTAATTTTAAAGACTTTCATCAAGGAAGGATATGCATGTATGTAGTAGGATGATGAATAGGGACCCAAAACAAGCAGTGCCGTAGGGATGAGTTATATTAGTGAACTTACATAAACATCTATACAACCATGATGCGATGCTGTGTTTGAGTAGAAGCTAGCATCACTTAACAGTAAAAGAAAATAATGGTTAAACGTTATCTCAAAATGCAAGGATAATCTTTGCTGTATATTGAGAAAGCATATAAGATATCCCTTTGACTGTGGGGAGAGGCTGTGACTCATAGGATGTGGGAAGATCGTGAAACCCTTCTACTTGGGAAAGCATTTTTGTGCTGAGAACATTTTACATTCCTACATTTTCATGAAAGCACGTTCATAGGAGACGTGACTAGACAAACAAATTTGGCAGACTTAGCTAGATGAGTTCATTGCTTTATTAACTGGTTTATTAAGCTCAGTAAAAAAAAAAAAATTCCCCAAATAGCATTTAAAAATACATAGAGACTAGCTTGCTAGATCAAGGTTATAAGGGAAATGAGCTTTTGATGTTTCACACAAGGAGTATGTTTTTTTTTTTTTTTTTTAAATTATGGATTCTTTGTGAGTTACACATCATGTACTATAATCCCACTCATCTCCCCATCCCTTTGTATCTACCCTCTGCCTACCCTCAAAAAGGAAATAAATAAGTAAATAAATAGTATAAAAGACATCTCATCATGGAAGCTGTAGTGTGTCACAGTATGTCCCACAGTAATACCACTTTGTCCACACGTCTTAACTTGCAAATGTTCATTTCGATGAGTCAGTGGTCTGGTTCAAGGCCTCTGGCTCCTGCTACACCATTAATACTGGATCCTCACTGGGATTTGTCTAGGATATTCTGTTGTTGCTCTGTGTCATGGAGATCCAGCAGTTTTGTATCTATAGGGCCTTCATGTGCTCCAGCAGATCATAAATGGCATAGATGTTGGGGTGGGCCAACTGAAAACTGGATCTAGGCCTGGCTGGTGGGGTAGTGGAGTTGTTCAGCCTGCCAGCTTTCCTGTGCTGCTCCTCGTAGGTCACCCAGTGCTGTAGCTGGCAAGAGGCAGAGCCAGCTCTCCTGCTCTCATGCCGTTAGAGCTGGCTCATGCCATTAGAGCCAGCTCTACTGTTGCCCAGTCAAGGAGTGGGTCTCACTCGCCAAAGGGCCATAGCCAGTGAAATGTGAAGCCGGCCCTTTTGCTCTCATGACCATACTGTCATCTCTCCTGACTACCTCAGGTGGCAAAGATGACAGGTCATCTTCCCCCACATCCACACAACCTCAGGGCAGGTGAGTGGAAGGGCCAGCTCCCTGGCATTCACTCCCTCAGTTGTGGCTCACCTGCTCCCTAGCCACCAAGGCCACTTCCATTTTACTACCCAGGCTAGGGCCTGCTCTCCCAAGTGCTACAGCTGGTGAGAGGCGGGGCCAGTCCTCCTTAATGTGAAGCTAGGGCCAGGCCAGCTCTGTACAGCTCTTGGATATCAACATGGTCCCACGTGTCGGCCCAGACCAGGATTGTCACATGGTAGTATGAGCCATGGCTGTTGACGTAGCCCGCTCCTGCTACATGGCTATACAAGGAATACTTTTTAAAGTATGAATCACAACCCATTAAAGAAAATATTCATAATATTTGACTACCATAATTTGTTCAATTGACCATTTATTATTTTAAAAAAAATTAAAAGACATATACCAAGAGAAGATGTTTATGACATAGGCAACCATTAAATATTTAACATACAGAATATGGAGATATTCTCAATAAGGAAATAGACAACTCAATAAAGAAATGGGTGAGTAATAAAATGAGTTCATGAACAAGGAAGCTGGACCATGAAAAGTTCTTTTAACTTTCATGAATACAGAAGAAAGTTAAATGAGATTGTATTTTACTCCCATCATAAACCAAAAACCAAATTACATATCAGTGACCTTCCTGAGAAGGAGATAACACATCTTACATTGCTGCTAAGAGTTTAGACTAGAATTACTAGTAATATGTTTATACCCTATGCTCAAACCTTTGCTAATATAGAGGGATAACAATGAAAGACAATGCTGCTGTTTGTTCCCTAACTCAAAGAATAGTCTGTTGCCATGGGATACTATTCCAGGGCCCAGAGTCAACACCATGTGCTTTCTCATTCCCGCAGAGTCTGAGCTGTCACTGTGTCTTGTTAGGATTTATTCCTGCATTGCAGCTATGCTAGACTCAGAACAGCATAGGCTTGGAAGCATTTTCTATCTTCCCTGCACCATGACAGAGCTATGCTCTGCAATGTTTCCTATCACCATCACCAGAACCAGAGTTCCTCTCCATTACTTGGAGTCTGGACTGTTGAGGTAGGCCAAAGACCTACACAGTGTAGTATGTGAGCTGGATTCAGTTGCACAAGAAAAGACTACCTAAGGCCTCTCTTCAGAAATTCAATAAAACTTTACAATGTTCTGATTCCAAGAATCTGCCTCCACAGTTTCTTTGAGTGTTTGGATCTCAGTGCTGTTATGAATGGCCACATGCCTTGTCCAACCTATCAATAAAGCAACAAGTTATCTTTAAATACTTTTTCCTAATTGCCTATGCAGCCAGCATCACTTTCATCAACTCCTGTAACCTAAGTCATCAACATATCCACAGCTGTTGTTAACACGGATTGCCTATAAGTATCCACATAGAGACTAGACCACTGGGGCATGTGGCAACAAAAAGTCATATTCTGACCAAACAACCAGTGTCCTCAGGTCTCTGTAAAGAGAAACCTTTTATCTCTGGAAGCTACCCTGTAATTTTTGGGCAGAATAATTGTAGTCTTAAAGACAGATGTAACGAACAGACTTGAGAAATATGAAAGGCAGTTGTAAGACACTACAGTAGAATATAGGACTTTCCAGTAACTATTCTCAAAGAAATATTTCTTGAATTTCCACAGTTATAAGCAATGTAATGGAAAGGTAGCTTTCATAACAGAAAAACAATTCTTGAAGCTGAAGAATTAAGTCTATTAAATAGAATAAGCAATTTAGAGTTTTAACTGTAAACTAGATAGTGCAGAAGAAAAACTTGAAGCTGAAGCCAGTTCTTCTTTGGTGACTGGACCAAAAAGGAAACAGGAATTAAAAAGAGTAGGGACAGTTTATGGGCACCAAAGGACACCATTTAGCAGCCAAATATTCACATTATGAGATTCAGTAGGCACAAGAGAAAGAATGGGAAGATCATTTCCTCCCAAATATTAGGAGGAAAGAGAATTCACATCTATATCATTCACAAGTAGGCCATTTCATTTACCTATTTTATAGTTGTATTTTTTTCATTAGAGCTTATGAAAGGACAATTTTATTTAAACAAGTGTTTTGAAATAATGACAAATATAACTATGCAGGTTTATTGTTTACTTTACTGTCTGATAATGTTACATGTGCATTTCTGTATGGTAATATTTGTCAAAGTCATTTTAAAGCCTGTATCTGATCATCAGAATCATGATTTTCGTTTTGTCTATTTTCCTATCTTCTTTCTGTCATATGCGTTTGGTTCTGTGACACTTTCTCTAGTAAAATGAAAAGTAATTCAGCTATATTTGAGAATCTGAATTGGGCTTTCCCTGCAGAAGAATCATTATTTGGCAGCCAACTATCCTAAGGAGAGACACTTCTATCCAATTAGACATTGAGTTGTTGGATCCTGGACTGCAGTCTTGTGGAGGGACTTTTTTTATATACCCTAGATTTCTTATTAGGAAATACCCTACCAGGTGCTACAGATGGACACACAGATGTATTACAACACCCCTTTCTGTGGTAGGCTTGGAAGTGTTATTCCCTCTTACTAAGTCAATGTAATGTTTGGAAGCATATGAATGTTTTGTTTGTTTGTTTGTTTTATAATTGGATATTTTATTTACATTTCAAATGATATGTAAATCATCTCTTTCCTGGTCCCTCCCCCCAGAAATCTCCTACCCCATCCCCTCTCCACTGCTTCTATTAGGGTGTTCGCCCACCCACCCACCCACCCACTCACCACCCACTCCCGCCTCCCTGACCTGGCATTCCCCTACACTAGGGCACTGAGCCTTCACAGGACCAAGGGCTTTTCTTCCCATTGATGCCCGACAAGCCCATTCTCTGCTACATATGTGGCTGGAGCCATGAGTCCCACCATGTGTACTCTTCGGTTAGTGGTTTAGTCCCTGGGAGCTCTGGGTGTCTGGTTGGTTGATATTGTTGTTCTTCCGATGAGGTTGTAAACCCTTTCAGCTCCTTCAGTCCTTTCTCTAACTCCTTCCTTGAGGTCCCTGTCCTGAGTCCAATGGTTGGCCGCGAGGATCCACCTCCGCATTTGTCAGACTCTGGTAGAGCCTCTCAGGAGATACCTGTATCAGGCTCCTGTCAGCATGCACGTCTTGGCATCCACAATAGTGTCTGGGTTTGGTGAGTGTATATGAGATGGATCTCCAGGTGGGGCAGTCTTTGGATGGCCTTTCCTTCAGTCTCTGCTCCACACTTTGTCTTCATATTTGCTCCCATGAGCATTTTGTTCCCCTTTCTAAGAAAGACCGAAGCACCCAGCGTTTGGTCTTCCTTATTCTTGAGCTTCTTGTGGTCTGTGAATTGTACCTTGGGTAATCCAAGTTCTTGGCTAATATCCACTTATCAGTGAGTGCATACCATGTGTGTTCTTTTGTGACTGGGTTACCTCACTCAGGATCATATTTTTCTAGTTCCATCCTTTGCCTAAGAATTTCATGAATTCATTGTTTTTAATAGCTGAGTAGTACTCTATTGTGTAAATGTACCACATTTTCTGTATTCATTCCTCTGTTGAAGGACATCTGGTTCTTTCCAGCTTCTGGCTATTATATATAAGGCTTCTATGAACACAGTGGTGCATGTATCCTTGTTATATGTTGGAGAATCTTTTGGGTATATATCCTGGAGTGGTACAGCTGGGTCTTCAGGTGATACTATGTCCAATATTCTGAGGAACTGCCAGACTGATTCCCGAGTGGTTGCCCCAACTTGCAATCTCACCAACAACGGAGGAGTGTTTCTCTTTCTCTACATCCTCACCTGCATCTGCTATCACATGAGTTTTTGATCTTAGCCATTCTGACTGGTGTGAGGTGGAATCTTAAGGTCGTCTTGATTTGCATTTCCCTGATGACTAAGAATGCTGAACATTTCTTTATGTGCTTCTCTGCCATTCGGTATTTCACAGTTGAGAATTCTATTTTTAGCTCTGTACCCCATTTTTAATAGGGTTATTTGATTCTCTGGAGGCGAATTTCTTGGTTCTTTGTATATAGTGGATATTAGTTCTCTATCAGATGTAAGATTGGTACAAAAATACTCAATAAAATTCTCACAACCTCAATCCAAGAGCACATCAAAATGATTACTCACCACGATCAAGTTGGCTTTATCCCAGGGAAGCAGGGATGGTTCAATATAAGGAAATACGTCAATGTAATCCACTATATAACCAAACTCAAAGAAAAAAAACACATGATCATTTCATTAGATGCTGAAAAAGCATTTGACAAAATTTAACATCTCTTCATGTTAAGTCATGGAAAATTCAGGAATTCAAGGCCCATACCTAAACATAGTAAAAACAATATACAGCAATTCAGTAGCCAACATCAAAGTAAATGGAGAGAAACTTGACAAAGCAATCCCATTAAAATCAGGGACTAGCCAAGACTGCCAACTCTCTCCCTATCTAGTCAATATAGTACATGAAGTTCAGGTCGAATCACCATCCCTGATCTCAAGCTGTATTACGGAGCAATAGTGATAAAAACTGCATTGTATTGGTACAGAAACAGGCAGGTAGATCAATGGAATAGAACTGAAGATCAGAAATGAACCCACACACCTATGGTCACTTGATCTTTGACAAAGGAGCTAAAACCACCGAGTGGAAAAAAGACAGCATTTTCAACAAATGGTGCTGGTTCAGCTGGAGTTCAGCATGTAGACTAATGCAAATCGACCCATTAAAACAATTAGACAACAAAAGGAAGTCAAAGGGATAAAAATTGGAAAAGAACAAGTCAAAATATCTCTATTTGCAGATGATATAATAGTACATTTAAGTGACCCCAAAAAATTCCACCAGAGAACTGCTAAATGTGATAAACAACTTCAGCAAAATGACTGGATATGAAATTATTTCAAAACAATCAGTAGCCTTCATATACTCAAAGGATAAACAGGTTGAGAAAGAAAGTAGGGAAATGACACCATTCACAGTAGTCACAAATTATATAAAATACCTTGGTGTGACTCTAACCAAGCAAGTAAAAGATCTTTATGACAGGTACTTCAAGTCTCTGAAGAAAGAAATCAAAGATTATCTCAGAAGATGGAAAGATTTCCCATGATCATGGATTGGCAGCAAGTAAAAATGCCCATCTTGCTGAAAGCAATCTACAGATTCAATGCAATCTCCATCAAAATTCCAACTCAATTATTCATAGAGTTATAAAGAACAATTCTTAAATTCATGTGGAATAACAAAAAATTCCAGGATAGTGAAAACTATTCTCAACAATAAAAGAACTGGGGAATCACCATCCCTGACCTCAAGCTGTACTACAGAGCAATAGTGATAAAAACTGCATTGTATTGGTACAGAAACAAGTAGGTAGATCAGTGGAATAGAATTGAAGACCCAGAAATGAACCTACACACCTATGGTCACTTGATCTTTGACAAAGGAGCTAAAACCACCAAGTGGAAAAAAGACAGCATTTTCATCAAATGGTGCTGGTTCAACTGGAGTTCAGCTTGTGGAGTAATGCAAATTGACCCATTCTTATCTCCTTGTACAAAGCTCAAGTCCAAGTGGATCAAGGACCTCCACATAAAACCAGATGCACTGAAACTAATAGAGGGGAAAGTGGGGGAAGAATATTGAACACATGGGCACAGGGGAAATTTTCTTGAACAGAACACCAATGGCTTATGCTCTGAGATCAAAGATCAAAGATCGACAAATGAAAATTCTGTGACCATGGAGTTTTCTTACACTTTCTAAGCTTTTAAAATCTATTTCCCAGTGATATTCAAGGGTCCTCCTTTATGTCCTCTTTCTACTTAGCTTCTTAGGTGTGTGAATTGTCACATGATTATCCTGTACTTTATGGCTAATATTCACTTATCAATGAATGCATACCATGTGTGTTCTTTAGTGATTGGGTTACCTCACTCAGAATGATATTTTCTAGGTCCATCCATTTACCTGAAATTTTACGATGTTCTTGTTTTTAATAGTAAGTAATAGTCCATTGTGTGAATGCACCACATTTCCTTTATCCATTCTTAGATTGTTTCCAGTTTCTGGCTATTATGAATAAAGATGTCATGAACATAGTTGAGCAAGTGTCCTTGTGGTTTGGTGGAGCAACTTTTAGGTATATGTCCCCTTTGTTTTTGATCTCAGCTATTCTGACAGGTATAAGATGGAGTATCAGAGTCTTAATGATTTGCATTTTCTTGATGCCTAAGGATGTTGAACATCTCTTGAAGTACTCCTCATCCATTAGAGATTCCTCTGTCAAGAATTCTGGCCAGGTGGTGGTGGCGCACGCCTTTAATCACAGCACTTGGGAGGCAGAGGCAGGCGGATATCTGAGTTTGAGGCCAGCCTGGTCTACAGAGTGAGTTCCAGGACAGCCAGGGCTACACAGAGAAACCCTGTCTCAAAAAAAAAAAAAAGAATTCTGTTTAGCTCTGTACCACATTTTTAATTGGGTTATTTCATTTATTGGTGTCTAAATTTCTTGAGTTCTTTATATTATTTGGATATCAGCCCTCTGTAAGATGTAGTGTTGTTGAAGATCCTTTCCCGTTCTGTAGGCTGCTGTTTTGTGTTATTGATGGTATCCTTTGCCTTACATAACCTTTTCAGTTTTATGGTGTCCCATTTATTATTGGTATTAGTGCCTGAGCTGTTGGTGTTCTGTTTAGGAATTGTCTCCTCTACCTAAGCATTCAAGGCTGTTATCTACTTCTACCAGAGTTAGCATATTCAGTTTTATGTTGAGGTCTTTAATCCACTTGGATTTGTGTTTTGTGCAGGGTGATGGATATGGATCTATTTGCATTCTTCTACATGCAGACATCCAGTTAGACTAGCCCCTGTTGTTGAAGATGCTTTCTTTGATTTTCTTTTTTTCATTTGTATAGTTTTGGCTTCTTTGTCAACAATCAAGTGTCTGTTGATGTGTGAGTTTATTTCTCAGTACTTGAATCAATTCCATTGATCAAACAGTCTGTGTTTATGCCAGTCTGTGTTCCATGTGGCTTTTCTTACTATTGCTCTGTAGTTCAGCTTGAAATCAGGGATAGTGATACCACCAGAAGTTCTTATATTGTACAGAACTGCTTTCACTATCCTGGGTCTTTTTGTTTTTCCATATGAAGTTGAGTATTGTTCTTTCACGGTCTGTAAAGAACTGTGTTGGAATTTTGATGGATATTATATATTGCTCTTTGAGTCTTATATTCCTTTTGGTAAAATGATCACTTATGTCAATCCTACTGATACATGAGCTTGGGAGATCTTTCCATCTTCCATCAGGTGATTGACAGAAGAGAGGAACTACATGCCAGAAAGAGTGGGGAAGAAACATGAAGCATCATGTTTGGGGAGGACATAGGGGGGTACAACTGAGAGAAACACCTGGAATCGATGAAAGGAGCATCTCTTGGTTGAGCTAAAAACCTAAAAACTATGAGGGTGACCCTAGCTAAGACTCCTAGCAATAAGGGAACTTGAAACCACCACCTCTTGTAACTAGGTAAGACTTAACAATGGAGAGATGGAAATACCAGCCTAGCCACCAAAACTTAAACACTACATACAAGATGAGCAAGGATAAAGTTGGAACAGAAATTGAAAGAATGGTCAACCAATGACTCACCCCACTTGAGACTCATGCCCATGAAACAGAGCCCACCTCTGACACTATTATAGATACTTTGCTATTTTGCAGACAGGAGCCTAATGTAACTGTCATCTGAGAGGTTTTACAAAGCAGATAATGGAAACAGATGCAGAGACCCATAGCCAAACATTAGGTGGTGCACAGGGAATCTTATGAAAGCAGGGAAAGAAGGATTTAAGGATCCAGAGAGGTCAAGGGTATCACCTGAAAATCTACACAGTAACTAACCTGGG
Source organism: Mastomys natalensis (assembly GCA_021653895.1). NCBI lineage: Eukaryota > Metazoa > Chordata > Mammalia > Rodentia > Muridae > Mastomys > Mastomys natalensis. The sequence continues at coordinate 137,155 of JAJTUV010001282.1, forward strand.
TCCATGGGGGCTATTAGAGATTGAACCACCCAGCAGAGAACATGTATAGAATGGAACTAGGCCCTATACACATATGTAAAAGATGTACAACTTTGTTTTCATATGGTACCTGAAACAGAAGTAGCAGGGGCTATCTCTGACTCTGTTGCCTTTCTTTTTATTCCTTACCCCTATCTGGGATGCTTGTCTATCCTCAATAGCAGAAGAGGCACCTAATTTAACTACAACTTGATAGGCCAAGGGGATTGATCTCCTTGGGAAGTTACCCTTCTTTAAGGAGAAAGGGAGAGAAAAGTAGAGAAAGGGGAAGTATGAGGGTATGCTGTAATTGGGATGTAAAATAAATATATTAATTAATCAAAAAAAATCCAATTGGCAAAAGTTTCAGCAAAGAAAACAGTGAAGTACTAAGTGGTTTACTCTTTGTAACCTGCTTTCATTTATTTTCCCTTTTCATTTCTGAAGTCTTGACTGTTCATTACTATTTACTGGTGGATCCAAAAGGTATCGTTTAAAAAATAAAGCTGCTTTTCTGGTTGTATTTTGGAGAAATCATTACACATAATGCTAGTTTTTCATTGGCAGAATTTGCAAAAATATGGGAGATATCAACACATAAAACTTTGCATTCTAAAGGTGAATTCTAATGTTAAGCAGAGGGAAGGGAAGGCAGATATTAACATGAGAGTACAACTATTTAGTATCTGTTGGCATGAATGAAGAACAGTTTTGCTTGTTTGGTAGTTGATAGACCTTGTAAGAAAGATTCATCTTTTTCCTTCTGCACCTACTGGCTGTTTACTCTCTATTGCAAACAAAGTTTATTTGGCAGCTTACCTTCTTTCTTTGTTGTGGTTCAAGGATCAGGCTCAGGACTTTATTTACACTAGGCACGCTCTGTACCATGAAAGCAACTCATGTGTAAGATAACTTTAAATTACAGGTTTCCCTGAGAAAGTAAGATCTTTTGATATGTCCCAAATGAGCCAGGAATTTAATCTGTAGCCCAACTTTGAAACTCTCTCTAATTCCCAATGCTGGCATTTATAGGCAGGTGCCACGATTCTCAAAAAAAAAAAAAAATACAGGTTTATAATAAGATATTCTTTTAAATGTCTCATAGTTAGAAAAAAATGGGAAGTCATCTAACAATTTCATTTACTTAAGGAAATTGGTAGCTAAATGATATTCGATTGTCTATAATATTTCAAATTATTTCATTAATCATTTTATTCTGAAAGCTTTTTTGTTTTCAATTTTTGGTTTCACTTTTTAAAGATTTCTCTATTTTACATATCTGACTGATTTTCCCACATATGTGTGTGTGCGTGAGCGTGTGCGTGTGCGTGTGCGTGTGCGTGTGCGTGTGTGTAATACCTTCTTCTAGTGCCCATGGAGGTCAGCAGACGACATCCAATTTCCTGCAACTATAGTTTCAGAGGATTATGAACTACCATGTAAGTTCTAGAGAAGACTGGACCATCACTCCAGCCCCACATTTTATTTTATACAATCAGCAGGAGACAACTTACACAGAAAGTAGTAGCATTTATACCTCTGGAAAATTTAACACGTAGGTTCTGAAAACTTTTATGTTTCTAAGTCATTACTGATCTCAAAATTTTGCTTATGATAAATGGTAAAACCATCTTAATAAGCATAAGGAAGTCTGGAGGATCTGGAGATGTGGCTCAGTAGTAAAGAGAAACATCTTCCACCTGGAAATCATTGGTCACAAGAGCTGGGAACTCCAGCCTAGGCCATCTGTCACCTTTTGTTTGCAGTCTAATCTGCTACCTAGTATGTCATCCTACTTTGCTTGTTAATGCTCACATGAAGATTGTTCCTATATCGGCTATAATCTGAAGACAATGTAATAAAATTATACTATGAAACAATATGCCACTTAAAAATATCCAGTGCTATAATTAGCACTCTGTGGATAATTAGCCATAAGATAACCCAGGGCCAATGTGTTTTTCATTATTACTGTTAATTAACATAGTTTACCTTTGCTACTTAAAAATATCCAGTGCTATAATTAGCACTCCCTGGATAATTGGCCATAAGATAACAACCCAGGGGCAACATGTTTCATTAGTACCATTAGTTAACATAGTTTACCTTCTGCCAGTAAAGACAAGCATTAAAGTAGGTTAAATTAAATCAGTAATATGTTTGTACTCCCAATATTCAGGAAGAAAATCCAGTGGAGTCATGAACTCAAAACCAATCCTGGATCCATGGTGCTTTCTAAGCCATCTTGGATTATACAGTAAGACCATATCCAAAACCAATGCAAAATAGGAGCAATTATTATAAGAAGTTCCACATATAGACATTCAGTTTGACACAGAAACCAAGAGCATAGCATCTGGACCAACTTGACTTTGAAGAAATCTGTGGCTTGATAAATGAAAGATGTGGTCTTGATATGTGTAGGAGCCTTCCTTCTGGCTGATTTTTAGGTGATATGAGCTTGCAGATACAGATGGTACTCCATCACGTGCAGACATCAGTTATCAGATAGTCATTTGTACTTTGTTGATCAACATGCATTTTCTATCAAGTGTCTCTAACTAGTAGTTTCTCCTTGAAGTTTTACTATTTTCCTTCCTATGAAGGCTAAGCTACAGCTTTCAGGTCAAGATTAACCATAACTATAAAGGAGGATCATATCCATGAACATTCTGTTTATTTAATGACCCAATTTTTAATTAACTCCACATCATTTGTTTGAATCACTGATTTTCCCTTTTCCTACTTTCCTTCTGGGACTTCAGTCAGTTCTTTTGTTTGTTTATCTATTTAATTTTTTTTATTTTCAGTAGTTAGCTCATTGGATAATTTTCAATATTTTGATATTAAACCTTCTCTAAATATTATCATATTTCCTCCAATGACTTTTCACGTTAAAGTTTCTTCAGCCCCTAAACTCTGTCTTTCTTCATAAAGACAAGCTACTAGATTTCTACCCCGTTTGTCTTACTCTGCCTTCATTTCCACCAACATTTTAATTCTTTCTGGACTTTCATGCTTTTTCTCTAAGATTTTCCCTTGAACCTTTCTCTCTTCTCTCACTGTGTAATCTCCCTATTCTCTGGACTTGCCTTTATTCTCCAGATAGCCTTGCTCCCAAAACTTCCATTTACTTTTCTGTCTCATACCCAACTCTTATGTCCTTCCGTGGAACCCAGGGTTACTTATTAAGTTTGTGAAAACCAACTTGCTGGCCTAAATCCTTTCAAGGCTATGTTGCACATGAAAGATTCCCTAAAATAACAACTTAAAAATTTTCTCCTCACATCACTGTACCTTCATCAATTCCTGTGTTCTGCAAACCCAGTATTCTATTCTTTAATTATGATTCATATTCAAACTGACATACATTTTTGCTCACACCAACCTCCATAGCTCACTATTTTTGTGAAGCTAGAAATCCAATAAATCTTCATGGGCATCAGCTTCATAAAGATAGATGTTCATAAGCAGGAATAAGTGTATTGAAGGTGATGTATGCTTATAGCAAATAGAAGCAGAATGTTGCTGGATCTCAGAGGCAGGGTTATTTAAAACTGTAAGATCTACGCGATCAATGTAGAGATCAGGAAGATACTGTCAAGATAATGGCAGACGGCCTTGTTCATGATGAACAGGCAGGTTTTTGTTTGTTGAATATTTTTCCTTTGACGATAACAAATTCACTGCTCATCTCCACGTTCCTTCTTCTGACAGACAGACCATGAGGGCAATGACCATGAAAGAAAAACAGCCTTCCTTTCAATGAATCACTAGCAGGGTCAAACTAGGTCCGTTTTTCTATTTTATTCTTTCTACTCTGGGGCACAGTTTGCTCCGTCAGTGATGTTAATTCTCCTTCATCCTTCAGTAACTCGGGTTCTTTGTGATAAGAGTCTGTTTGGCCCTAGAGGCTATGACAATGCTTCTTTATTAGCCACTTTCCGTCTGTATGTTTCTCAGAATATAGAAAATGTGTTCTTGAGAGCATAGTAATCTCTCCTAAAGGAATACATGAGAAAGAATCATGTGTGTGATCAAATTTGCTGCCGTAATGGGTATCTGTGAGCATATTTCTGGATATATCCTTCATAAAAATAAAGAAAGAAAATTGGGAGTTAAGAGTAACAAGGCTAATAATGTCAAGGGGCAAAGGCTTTTCATGTTTGATCACTGGAGGAATGTGACAGGTACATAACAAAGTCAACTCAGTTGCCCTTCCCAGAGCTGAGCATCTATATGTAGTTCTGAATTCTGCTTTTGAAGTACATCAGTGCTGCAAACTGCATGTGGATACGTTTGAGTATATGAAGGTAATTTCTTTCACTTTCCTACAACATAATGTTCATAAGGGGCTATTCTCCATGGAAATAACTGATATGGTTAGATTCTAGCAGAATAGTTTTTAACATAAATGGAATTATTTAACTCTCAGGAAATAGTTTGAACTCACTGTCTCTCTTATATTCAGGTTCAAGACCCTGTTTGTGGCTGGGGAAAGATGTGATGTGGAGACCCTAGAATGGTCCAAAAAAGTCTTTCGCGTCCCTGTTCTAGACCATTGGTGGCAAACAGGTAAGCGTTTTCTAAACCATTCATGACAGCTCCTCAAGTACTCCACTGCAGCTTTTCTACGTGGACTGGAGGAGGCTCTTAGTTATGCCAGACAGGATCCACAGTTCTGGTTTTTGTAGAAATAAGCACTTTAATATCAAGTTGTTAACAATCTCTGCTTTAGTCACATAGACACGACCATCCTCTTAGCCACAGATACACAGTTCTGACAGCATCTTGATCATCTAGGCTTTGTTGCTTTTACAAAGTGAGTTGCTATATCTCAGCTTGCCCTTCCTGAGTTCACCACATCCCCGGGGCTTTTGAGTTGTGACAGCAGGGATGGGATCTGACCTGCTAAGACTTACCATTCCCTCCCAGCTGTGCTCTGTGCTCTCTAATTCACTCAGGCATTGCTGCCATGGGAATTGTTAAAGCACTGTTCCTGTCATAGGGAGCTCTGTCATCCTTGGCTCATCAAAGTCTAACTTCTGTGTCACTCTCTCAGTAGATACATTAAATTTCTCCAAAACAATAATAATACATGGATGTCATTCATTTACAAGTTTGGTTATGATATATTTTCCTCACACTAAGTGGTCCTTGGGAAGCAAATTTTATATTAGGTAGATAAAATATAAGCTTTGAAAAAAGACAACTGGAAAAATAAAATCCCTCCTCTTCATTTTTTTAATTCTGTTTATGCACGAATGACTTGAGTATATGTACTCAGTGATCTGGAATCTAAGTTTCTCTCTTAATTTGAATATTTTTTTTATTTAACCCCCTCTAAAAATAGTTGGCTAGTGGTCTTCATGTGTTACTCTCACTAAGTCCAGCAATTTAGATAAATCCATAAATGTAATTCTGTCAGTATGTCAATTTTTCTAATATCTAGGATAGAATATCCAGTTTCTATACAAATACTGAAGTCATGGTGAAAATTGCTATAACAGTAATTGAAATTTGGATATGAAGATTCCTAATCACTGCCAGCCTCGCTTGATCTTGCTGTGTATGTAGCTTAGCACAATTGAAGATTGCATTGCATCAAAATGTTAGTACCCCTTATAGGAAAGCAAAGAAAAAGCTAAAGTGAAGTTGATAATTGAGATACTTTTTCCTTTATGTATTTTTATGTCTCCTTGTATATTGCCTTTTGGAAAAAATCTTTTCTCTACACTTTTGTAATATATGGTTTAAAATAGCTCACCAGAGCATAAGACCTGTTTCCTCTATAAAGGATAAACACGGTGTTTATTTTTTCTGTACATTTTGTTAATAGAGGAAAACTTATTTACCTGTGTGCATTTTTTTTTAAGTAGAAATGGACTCAAAAGACAGGAATTCACTTGAAGAGACAATAAGACACATTATAATAAATTAAAAAAAAGAAAAGTAATTATGATGTCAATAAGAAAGAGTGTTAATAGTATTAATGTGTTCTCTATTAAACATAAACTTTGTTTTCCTGAACCTTACTGGAAGATACAATGAACTTTCAAAAAGGTTTTCCTTGCCTGGAAAAATGTAGATGTATGTAATTAGTACTTTCTAAAATATGAAAAAAGCTCAGCAAAGCTTGTAAAAGCACTAACTACATATATACACATTGATTATTACATATAAAATATCTATAAGAAAAAGGAATATCACTTTATTTTTCAATTTTATGGCCATGTTTTAGAGCAAGGTATAGGCCTAGTTATATTTAAGAATGCAAACTTTTAGGGAAGATCACTTAAAATTGGGAAAATTCTCCAATATTTTGAGGCAAGAATTGAATGCAAGAATGAAGAAAACATTTTTTTTTCCAGAATTGAGTTGAAATCTAGAGGATGCAGGTATCAACTGATAATTGCATGGGTATGTGTAAGCTCCCGTGCTGTGCTTACTTACCTGGTCAAGGCTACTTGACGTAGCTGGCTAGAAATTAAACCAGGCTTTTGTTGGTGAGGTCACAGCAAGACTGGAACTGTGACAATTTTATCAAGAACAGTTCAACAGTTTATCCCCTGATTATCAAAAACAGAATATAGTGGTGTTTGCCAGGATCAATACAGTTGTAGTTGCCAGAATACAATGATGTTTGTGAACTATACAGAGTACACAAGACTAACGTCCAAGATCAATGATCATGTCAAGTTTCCATGTTTCCTTAAGTTCTAACCATACACAAGCAACCTGAATGCTTCACTGCCTGAGAGAGTGCTTCAGTTTCTCAGGTACTAGAAGGCACATTGAGCATCAGGAGCCATGGACTGAAACATAATAAACATAAGATGCATGCCTCTTAAGGTGGCTAGGCCAGGCCAACTCTATGGTTCCCTGTAGATACATAGTTAGAATCTTAACTTATTTGCATAGAAAATTATTTTTTCACTTCAAAAATTGTTGTGGTAAAGTGTAAAGCAACACCGAATTTCATCATTTGCTAGTACTTATTCTTAAAGTATGAAGTACACTGAAGATGCTAGGGACCCAACTCTCATCCTCTGAAATAGAAGCAAGAGCCATCTCTCCAGCACCCATAGCCTTTCCTTCTTAAGGTGGAATTAAAGAAATATTAAATCCATAGGAGTAAAAGACAAAAAAAAAAAGGGTGATAATTAATTCACTGAGAAAGAAAAAGGTCTTGATTTTTTAGTACATTGATAAATGTCCTTAAGTTTCGCACATCAAATAGATGTTTGCTTATCTTCCTAGATATATGCTCAAAAACACCAGATAGCATTCCTACCAGGGTTAAGCTTTGACCAAAGAGGGTGTTTCTTTGTTGTGAATCTCAGATGTTCTACAGTCCTCCTCTTGTCATGTACATAGAAATTAATATTTTATTCTTAAAGTATGAAGTACTTTAAGAACTTATAAACTTTGGTGAGTCTTCCATACAAATATTCGCGTGAAAACCTCATGAACTTTATTTGCTCATTGTTTGTGTTAATGTATGTGTGTAAGTGAGAAGTTAGGAAATTTTTGTGTGCTAATTTGAAAATAGTAATGAGTCTGTTAGTTACTTAAGAATCTGTAAATAAAATCCATCAGGTCATATGATTTCAGCTGCATTCAATCTGTTTATATAACTATGACTTTCTTTAAAATGATTTGTTGTTACTTTTTAAGAAGTGTGTATGTGTGTGTGTGTGTCTGTATGTGTTTGTATGTGTGGCTGTGTGTGTGTCTCTGTCTGTACATGTGTTTGTAAGTGTGTGTGTGTGTGTGTGTGTGTGTGTGTGTGTGTGTGTGAGTGCCTTCATTGGGCAGAAGATGGTTTCCAATCCCCTGGAATAGGTGGTTGTAAGCCAACTGACTTGCATGCTAGGAACTGAACTCAGAGTTTTCTGAAGATCAGGGTGTACTCTTAACAATAGAATCATGTCTCCATCTCTGATATATTATTTTTGTCAATTGAAATATAATTTATGATAACACCAACTAACTTTTAGAGATGAATATTCTCTTTTGACCTGTTAATAGCAGTATACTTTGATGTTTGTTTTAATATCTATAATTTCCAATTGAAAGCTAATCTCTACATATCTGAGAATAGATGTGCCCCTCCCCCAAATATTATTTCATTGAAGACTTTTGGCTGCTCATGGCAACTGAAGCATTAAGCTCCTGCTTTTGCTTGTAATAATGTAAACCTTTAGTGCTATCATGTAGAAAATCAGTTTTGCTAAGTCTAGAAAGGTTATTTCAAATTCACTCATTAGTCTCGATGAAAACTGAATTGCTATGCTTTCAAAAATTTTATCTAAGCAATAAGTTATCTGTAAGATGACTAAAAACAGCTGGATTGTTGACTGAGTTTTTTATTTTCATTTTCAGCATAGAAATGTAGAAATGGGTGGTATTTTCACCATTTTAAAAAAGAATAATTAAAAGAATAGAAATCATTGTACTAAAATATGGCATTTCATGTACAATAAAGCAGGCTGAAGTTCATTATCCCCAATCATATAATCCCCAGATAAAATACTGTATTATTATAGGTAGTTTTTAGGACAAAAAGGAAGCTTTCCCATAAATCAGACAAGAACATAATTTTCACAATAAAGGACTTTTCATGTCATAAATGGTGTTCTTTGCAAGAATTCCATTGTCTGATTAAAGATGAGTTAAGGAAGTTCTTACTGTTAAATGGCCTAAGAAAATTTCCCTCACACTTCAGACTAACTTCAACCAGAGAGACTCTCTACATATAAGATTTACTTTCTTCTCTTTTCCTTCTATCTTTCCTTCCTACTTGTTTAAAAGATGATATTACTTTGGAATTAATTACAACAAAACATGTCAGGATCCTGTATTTGAGTCTCTCTTTCTTTGTTCCTTCCTTCCTTCCTTCCTTCCTTCCTTCCTTCCTTCCTTCCTTTTCCCTTTTTTTTTTTTTTTTTTTAGCACATTCCTGTCAGGCACAGATCAGCAGTGGCAGGCAGCTTGATCTACTCAAGACCATTTCATGGATATACCAGCAGTCCAGTTCAGTAGTGTCAGGATAGCAACAGGGACTATAACCTAGCAGGAACACCCAGGGAGGAGGGATTCGGATCAGCAGAGATGTCAGGAGCAGTTCTCTGCTGTGCCTCTCTCAGTGAAGCAAAGATCAGAGATGTGAGATCAATAAGCATTGTATGGCTAGCTCTATAAGCAAGCCAAGCTCAGCCTCTGTCCCTGTCCATCAAGTCCTTTTTATCCTACCTCTATGTGTTCTCCACGAGTCTTGCCTCAACAAATGAGTCTGTCTCAGCTGACGTCACTCTGTCAATCAACCCAAGTCCATGGAAATGGATAGAAACCACAACACACCGCCAAAAGATTTTATTTATTTATTTTTTTGGTGCATTTCACTTTAAAGAGTCCGGACAACTTGAGCTCAACTATGTATGTAAGGTAGATCACTCTCTATTGCTTCTTTCTGTTAAATAGGGTCAATGAGAAATTCTTTTTTTTTTTTTTTTTTTTTTTTGCAATTAACATGAGGTTTAATACTTTAAAGGTTTAGGGAGGGGTAGGAAAAGTAGAAAAGTTAGGTAGACTTAGGAAAGCTATATTCAGTATCTGTTATCCAGTCTATATGCTTAGAAGGCTCAGGGCTTGACTGAAGTTTTGACTAGAGCCATTTGAAAGGTTGAGTGAAGCCATATCATTTAGAGTCAGCAGTAATTCCTGAAGCTGTTTTAGAAGCCAGTCTCTAGGCAGCAACAGGACAGGGTGCTGGAATAGCAGGTCAGTTCAGTGTCCTGAGGATGAATCTTGCCCAAGTGGTACATTCTGTAACATATGAATCTCATAAACAACATTTTAGTACTATAAAGATATTTGTATGGATTGTTCAAGGTGCACAGATCAGTTAATGATGAATTTTGCTCCTTATTTGGGCAGGTGAAAGGCAACTGTCTTTTTATGAATTAATTTGATCAATATCCAATTGTAATAAATCTTTATTCATGCCATGTGAAGAATGGCATGATGACTCTTAAGAATTGCAGAACCAACAAGATTAATTGTCTAAATTTAGTTGAAATTTGGGCTAGAGATATTTTTACATCTAAGCCAGTTATTCAGCTTTCCCCATGTTGAGGAATCAGCAGATCAAGTTACCTGTCCTGTTTGATCTTCTTGATTTTTTCTTTTCTGTCTGTCGAAAGGATCTTTAGGGTGTTTTCCCCTGTCATATCAGATCCATATCATTCTGGAAGGGGTCCAAAGTCTTTTCTCCTTTCCTGTCAACACAAATAAAGAGACTCTCTCCTAAAATAATATGTCTTGGGTCCAGTAACTGGAAATCATTAAAGCTATAGAAAGAAATTACTAGCTTGACCTCTCTCCTGGAGGGTTTTTTAAGATCATATATAGTACCAAACTTATAATCATGTCCATTTTGATAATTAAAACAATTCAAAGCAATTAAAACAACTCAATAGACGAATAATGGTCCCAAGAACAGTTAAAGAGAGTCTGAAACAGCCCCACTCTCACTGTAGAGTCCCAGAAGAAGACCAAGCCAAATAACCATAATATATATTCAAAGGACCTAGCTCAGACTCATGCAGGATCCTTAATTATCTGTTTAGTCACTGTAAGCCCCTAGAAGCCCTGGTTATTTGAGGGCATTATTGCCCATGTTCTTGGAGTGACTTTGATGCCTCTAGCTCTTATAATCCTTTCTTCCCTCTTGCAATAAATCTTAAAAAGAAATGCAATCACCAGAAACTTGTAACACCTAGGTTCCTTAATAACCTTGTAAATGGGTACCTTAGTAAAGGGCTTAGATCAACAATTCCTGAGTCTCTTTAGTTGCTTGAATAGTACTAGTGCTTTTGCTATTAGGAATTACAATGTTTATATGGAAAACACTTTAACTGTTTTGATGGCTAGGGATTAATGATGTAACTGAAGTTATCTACTCACCACCGCCTTAAGCTTTCCTAGGTGACTTCATTAGTTTTTGTTTGTTTGTTTGTTTTTTGTTTTGTTTCCATCATTCCAATGGAAGAATAAAATTCTTCCTAGTAGTTGAAAAGTCCTAAGAAATAATTTCAGCGAGAAAATGATAGTCACCTAATAGACACTAGTGGTAATTGAAATTATTGATTTCCTTCTGTGTGCCTTGACCATGGATGTTGAGTTCTAATATCAAGTAATTAGATCATTTCTCACCCTATTTTATTGAACGTCTGCATTTTAATTACAGTTCAAGTTCTGACATAGCTACTGTCTTTATACAGCCTAAATATTTGTCCTTTGAGAAATAATTTGATCACTCTAAATTTTATTGAACTAGAGGTTAAAATGCTACAGCAGATGTTGGCATGCCAGCACATAAATCAAAACTGTTTCTCTAAATGGTTCCCATACATTGAGAGCATGTTTTAAAGGACATTAAAAGTAGTTGAAGTGACAGATATTTTGGTACTGTAGTGATTTGAATAAAATGGCCCCAAAGGCTTATCTGTTAGAATACTACTTGCTCCCCGGTTGGTGGAAATGTTTGGAAAGGATTCAGATGTGTAGCTATGTTAGAGATGTGTCACTGTGACTTTTAGGGTTCAGAAGACTTGCATCATTTCCAGTGTGCCCCATCAGCCTCCTACTCACAGTCTTGAGATATTAGCTATCAGGTGTTCCTGTGTTCCTGTCACCATGCCTTCACTCTGCCATCATGAACTCAACCTCAGAAACCATAAGCCTAACCTCATTGTCCCATAATGCCTTGCTACTTGTGTTTTGCCAAAGCAGTAGAAAAGTAACAAGGCAAGTAGAATATACTTCTGAACAATAACCACTGTAGTTAGTTAGGCTTTCCAAATCACATCCATAACCTTAAGAAAATATGTAGAAGACTCATTAGACCAGCATTCTTTTATTTTTTCTTTCTTTCTTTCTTTCTTTCTTTCTTTCTTTCTTTCTTTCTTTCTTTCTTTCTTTCTTTCTTTCTATTTTAAGAAATTGATGCATGTTTACTTATATGAACCAAACTCACACAAGAGAATAATTAATTGCAGGCTATTTTTTTTAACAACTATACTAAACAGAGATCTTTGTGAGAAATGTTACCAGCACATACTTACACTATCTTATTTCTCATGCATATAATATATATATATATAATATATATATATATTATATATATATATAATTTCTCATATATGAGAAATATATGTGAAATACAATTTGAATACTTATAGAAATACATCTATCTATCTATCTATCTATCTATCTATCTATCTATCTATCTATACTAAGCTAAGTATGATCCATAATGTATCAACCTACAGGTCACTTAATTTTCTAAATTATTCGTTTCCTTTCTTATCTTTGTATTTTCAGACTGTCTTCTGCATGTGTATAGGTTGGTCCATGTATTGACAAGGAACTTCAGCTCACTAGTCTATCACTTTACATTGAGTCTCCTTGAATAAACTTCAGCTCTGAGAGCTTTACAACTCCTCTTATTCCCCATATACCTCCATTTTACCACTTTGCTGTCTGCATGGCTTTCATCCAGTTTCAACATACTTGTGTCTGTATGGAGCCTGTGCTCCTGAGAGGCTTTGTAATGGTCATTGTACAATTCCTTCTCAGATTTAAAGCAGATGAGGCTCCACTGAGCTGACACAGCAATAAGTAAAGTGTCTTTCTGGTGACTTTTCCTTAAGGACTTTATTTAAAATCCTATTCTCTGGCTATTGAATATCAGTTGGTATCAATCAAGTCTATGTTTTGCTACCTGTAAATCTGTGAGCAAAATATAACTGTAGATAGTGAAAGATGCTTTCTAAATTTATCTTATTAACTCTTTGCTATTTTCTGTATCAGGGCTTTGCCCTATTCTTACTGTTATATCAAATTTATGTTATGGTTAATGTTTCTTCAGAGTGTACACCTACAAATGCAAGAATAGTATATGAATAGGTACATGCAAGTTGTGTATCTGAAAGGATGGAAAACTAGACCAATATTGGCATTACCCATGAGCTGGATTAACTAGAAGATTCTCTATAGTATTTTTCAAATAGTAGAATTCAAAATGCCTTGGGAAAATATGAATGAATTTCTAATGGATGATTCAAATTTATCGTTCACAGTTTCATGCTCGAAATAGATTCATCTTGCTTTTTCTTTGTAAAAAAGGATATTTTGAATATCATAGTATTTTATACTGTGGTTGGGGGAACAGCAGTTATACAGATGAACTGTCACCTCAGTAATGTGTAGCTAGAGAGACTGTGCCTGCATCCATCTGGAAAGACAGAGACAGAATCTTGATGTCATCCCTGTTGCCTGGTAACTGGATTTTTCTCTCATTTAGAACAGTCTTCATTAGTTCAGAGTAGGTGATTTTAAATGATAATTTGAAACACAGGAGCTTAAAGGTAAGCTATGTGAATTTTGTTTATGGAGAGAATAATCTTTTGTCAAATGTAAGACATGCTTGATAAGACTCTTGTTTTAAAAGTGAATAACTAATTACAAATTGTCAATCCACCTGAAAATTAATTTCCAAACCAAGCAATAGTTTCTGAATGAGACACGAATGACATTGTTTGTGCCATTATTTTATTAGTGATAATGTATTGGAAAGAGATTTTACTTTAGGAAATTGATCAACAATGTTGCTGGCTTGGTCTTTGAAATATCATGTACTCTAATTCTCCTGTCTTTGGCAGGGTTCTGTTATAACCTAGCCCACAGCGATTAATATTATGTCATGTTTATAAACATCTTCACAAAAACAAAGGTTTCTCATCCCTTTCCTTGCGAAATAATGATTTGAAAATTTGTTTTCTCCTGTATCATTCAACCCTTTGTTTTAAACCAAGGGAATCAGCCCAGGTACTTGTGACTGTCATTCTTAGTTTAGAGAAGAGCAGGAGACAGTGATCCTTGGAACAGCAAGGTGGGGAGTAGAAGGTGATGTGGAATTCTAATAGGACAGTATTTAAATCATAGCCCAGCCCCTCTCTCTAGTGCAGCATGTGCATCCTTCATCTTCTGCTCAGTTGTTTCTCATTGGGCTTATGCAAAAAGCTTTTAATAAAGTGCAATGTGTAAAAAAAAAATAGCAATTCCTACTTTATTACCAAAACAGAATAAATATTATTATCATTTTCTTTTCTTGCTATTAATAACCTTTTATTGCTGTAAGGATCGCTTTATCATTCTGCCCTGTAGGTACTCCAGATTCAGGAACGCAGAATGCAAACACTCTGTTAGCCCATACATAATATGTCTTATTTATATATCCTGTCTTTTTTTTTTTTTCCGGAATTCTCTTCTATGCATGAAAAGGCCGCCTTTAACATCCTGACCCGTAGATACTGCAAAATCGTGAAAACTTGATTTGCATGCACAGGAATGTAAAGGCAGCATTTAACCATACAGAATTTAATTCCATAAAGTCATGGCAGATTTAACTATAGCTACCTTTGGTCTCTGCAGTCTGCGATGCTTTCTTCCCATGCCTTATCTCACGCCTTCATTCACTCGGCGTTTCTTATCTAATTGAGCTGCTGCTTATATATGGGACTCTTCCCTGAACCAGCCACCTATGCTGAGATCAGTTTCGCAGCTCCACCGAGGGCTCTGCATCTAATACAGACGTTAGATTGCTTTAAGTATTTTAAACCATAATTCTATCATCTCCTGAACACCAAGATTAAATTGATTTTCTTTCACCAGTGTACAGCTCACTGTTTCTTCTTTCTTTTTGCTACCACCATTCAAGTTATTTATAGCTCACGGTATAGATTCCGAAGTGGGAGCGAACGATTTCTTTACAAATTGCCTCTGTGCCCACCATGATGCTATGATTAATATGACTCAGCAGTAGCCAGCCTGCTCTACTGATTAATCCCCAGAACTTCAACCTTGAGCAAGGCCAACCAAATTCTCAATCCAGATTGCCTAATGCAGTGTCTCGAGAGTCACCATAGGGGCAGAAGAGGAGTTTTCCAGATTCAGCAAGAACTGAGTCACACAACTGGTTTTGTCCCTTGCCACCTTGCCCATTCTCTTGAATGTCACTCACATTTAATGCTGATTGCCTATTTTCTGAAATAAATCCTGGGAGTTTAACAGATATCTCTCTTGCTCTATTCAGCTGCAGCTGTTACTATGACCTTTGATTCTGCGTATAAAAGAAGATCTCATCTTCTACCTCTGCTGACTATTGCCATATTATCATCAACTGCCTATTTCATGTTGGTATTATTTAGTGCTTTAGTGTGCAAATAAGGAAACTATCTTATAAAGTAATTGAGCAATGATTGCCTCTACTGATCTCTGTGGACCCTCCTGTTGTTGGACAGATGTCCAGATTTCTAAGCTTGAAAATGACAGTCCTTTGTAATTTCCCTCTTTTACTTTGCCATTTGTTTATCTTCTTTAATCTACCCTTTCTCTCAGGACTTCGCTTCGCTGAACAAATGAAATTCTCAGTGTGCTCATCAGAGAAACTTCATACATGCTGTTATTTCTCCTTGGTGTGTAATTCTACCATAACATTCCTTTATTTCAAAAAATAACTTCATTTGGATGAGGAGACTATATCTAACAAACCTATATGGAATGATAGACCTTTGAATATTGTTGGAGAAAGAAAAATATTCTGTCATGGAAATATAAATTACATACAATCTTTCTCTTTTTGTAGTCTTCAATATCTCTTTCTCTGTGGTTCATTTTGGGAGCACAGTTACTGATTTCTGATTTATTTTTAAAAGTTCTGATCTTAGTAATGAAAACTGAAGCCTACAACATGTCAGAGTGTGCATTTGCTAGTTAAAAAAGGTTTCTTTTGAACAAGATGAAAAGAACTGGAATGTTCAGTCCTGACGATACAAGTTCAGAATTAGAAAATGGCTGCTTAACTCATACACTCATTGTATTTATGTATGTATGTATGTATGTATGTATGTATTATTATATTATTATTATTATTATTAATTTTTGGCAAGGATTATAATACAGGTCCTCTGCATATATATTATAGGTATTAGCTTATTATTTTATTGGACTCCTGAGTGTTAGATTCTTTTACCTGTCTTTGGACTATTTTTTCTCCTGTTGGGTTGCCATGTCCAACTTTGATATGATAGTATTTGCTTCATCATATTACATTTTATTCTGTCAAAAAGGCCTTTGTAATGTTTTCACTGATGTCTTCCACTTTTGTGTGCAGCTACAGAAAACTAGTAGGTACAGAAAACTAGTGGCTTAATAACAAATATGTCTCATGATTGTGTGGATCCGATATTCCATATGCTATTGAAAATACATCTCAGGCAATTCTTAGTGCCTGATGGTTCATTCTGGAGAACCTGACTTTGTAGAGTGGCTTTCTAGAACCCCTAGTGATGACTGGAAGCCTGCCCTCATCAAGGACTCTTGATCACAGTACCTATACATAGCATTTTTACCCTGGTGGATTCAGGTTACTGGCCCATACATCATACATAGTGGCTTATGGAGAAGAGTCCAAGAAACTTGCATAGACCCTCTCCATTCTTGGTCAAAGTAATCAAAATGACAAGTTAAGTAAAGCTGACCACTGCTTATTAGGTGGAATGTGGAAATTTTGAGTCAATTTTCTCACTGATGAGAAAGTTGTTGGTGTATCTCTCTAGACTCTAACATTTGTTCTTTAAACACCAACCAAAAATAAATTCTCTTAATATTTTCACATGTGTCTCACCAAGATGTATGCAAACATAAAATATCCACGTGGATCAATGTATACTGTATGTTGGAAAAAACAAACCACTTTGCATACTTTGTCTAACAACTTTCTTCTAGATCTTATTTTGTAAGAAACATTCCCTTTTTAGTAAACATTCATCTCTGGCACATGAATGGCTTTACATTCTTTTTAAATATGAGACGGTTCCCACTTGAAAAAAATCTATGCTTTGATGCAAGCAATATAGTTGAAAGCATGCTTGTCATTAAGGATCTATGAGCTTAACGTGTTTCTTTCCATACATTCCTAGGATAAATGTGTAAAATATATATGCATTTTAAGGTTCTTGTTCAAATATTGCCAAATTTCCTTTCAGATATGCAACAATTTATTTTTAAATGTGTGTGTGTCCATGTGTGCACACTTGTGTGTGGGAGTGTGTAATTTTACTTGTTGAATATGGATGCAAACTTCTCTACTCACTGAGCTATATTGTTTGTTTCAGAAACGCAATAATTTATATACACACTCACATATACTAAAAAAGTACTCTCTTTGCTTTGTGTGGGCCATCTACCCATGTGACCCATGCCCCACTTCCAATTCTGGCTCTGGTTCCTTCAGCAATCTTATGCATTCTCCTAGAGCTGGCCCTTTTTTTTTTTTTTTTTTTTTTATTTTTATTTTCAGCAAATCAAAAAAATTTAAAAAGCATTCAAACAGAATAAAATGAAAATAAACAAACAAGCAAAATACCAAGGGTCAGATATACTTATACAAGAATTCTATAGAGCCTTCAAACAAGCAACACTTTTTGAGTTATGTTTAAAAAAATTCAGAACCACAATAAGCTCCTTCACAAAGCAAATAATATTGAAATAGTGAAATCAAGTGTAAACCCAACAAAAATATATAAATTATAGTCCAGTATCCCTCATGAATATACATACAAAAATTCTCAATGAAGTAGTTGCAAACTGAATACAAGAGATATAAAAAAATAATATTCCATGAATAACTGAACAACTGTTTTTTTTTTAGAAGACCGTACTCCATATACAGGCTGCATGTTTTGGGATAGCCCCCACTCCAGATGTTTGAGACCTACATGAAAACCAAGCTGCACATTTACAACATATGTGCAGGGAGGCCTAGGTTCAGCCCATGGAGGTAGATCTGTGTAGCCTAGGTATGCTCCACGGTTGGTGATTCAGTCTCTGAGAGCTCCAAGGGTTCAGGTTTGTTTACTCTGTTGATCTTCCTGTGCAGTTCCTATCTCCTTAGGGCCCACAATCCTTCCACCTATTCTTCTTTAAGAGTCCTCAAGCTCCATCCACTGTTTGGCTCTGGATGTCTGTATCTGTCTGAGTCAGCTGCTGGTTAGAGCCTCTCAGAGGACAGTTTGATGGTCTGTTCTCAGGCTGGAGGTTTAGATCCTGGGAGCTCTGGTTGAATCTTTTGATACTCGTTCTAAAAAGGACAAAAACACCCTCACTTTGGTCTTCCTCCTTCTTTTTGAGTTTCATGAGGTTTATGCGTTGCATCTTAGGTATTGTGTGTTTTGGGGCTAATATCCGCTTATCAGTGAGTGCATACCATGTGTGTTCTTTTGTGATTGGGTCATCTCACTCAGGATGATATTTTCTAGCTCCATCCATTTGTCTAAGAATTTCATGAGCTCATTATTTTTAATGGCTGAGTAGTACTCCATTGTGTAAATGTACCACATTTTCTGTATCCATTCTTCTGTTGAAGGACATCTGGGTTCTTTCCAGCTTCTGGCTATTATGAATAAGGCCCTTGATTTTCAAGAAACCATAGAAACCAGCCAGATACTCTAATACGCTTTCCGTCTGCTTCTACATTTCTACATTTCTTTTCTCTTCTCTATCATAGATGGTGGCAAGTTGGTTTTTATGTAGCTAAAAAGCTATTTTATACTGGGGCACCTTGATCAAGAGTGTCCATCAGGACTTGTGCGCATGGTTAGGTGGACAACTGTGTCCGTGATGGTGTGACAGAAGGCTAAGTTGTTATCTTTCTCAAGATAATCATAGTTACAAAGACAGAAAACTTAAGAATCTCTTCATCCTACCTCACGCCTATCCAAAACTCCACATTACCCTGACAGTCCTAAGCACTGCCATTTGCTGGATCATATCATATGGCTCTCCGTAGGCATACCAGTCCCTCCATGTTAATATAAAATTTAGCAAAACCCTAACATTTAAATTACTAATGTTAAAAAAATAAATAAATAAATAAATTACTAATGTTAAAAGCATAAAGTGTTTCTCATTTATGTGACCTAACTGGATTATCTTTTTCATCACCCTTACAATTTCCAAGTCAAATTAGCAATATAGAAAATGTGGTTTTCTTAGCTTTTTAATAAAAAATTTTGCTAAAGGTTAAAGGTTAAAAATATGTAATAACTGAAACTTGTCAGGAAGTGTGTGTGCCACCTTCTCCTCCTGCAGGTTAGGGCTGAGGAAGGCATCTCAGTGATACTTTACTGCATTTTTATTTAAGGAAAGTCTTGTTCTTTCATCTTCTTTCAACAGCTTCTTTCTATGTGGAGTAGGAAGATTAGAGTGCTGACATCATTCCACAATGAGCCAGGCTTTCTGATGCCTGCTTTTAATCCACACAGCTCAGGAGCCAGAAACAGGAGGATTTCTGGGAGCAGCCCAGCCTGGTCTACATCAACATAAAAAGTTCCAAGTCAGCTAGGGATACAGAGTGAAACCATCTTGGAGTAAATCCCCCACTCTAACGGGACCAAGTACAGTTTAGTAGTTTTGTTATTTGTCTTGAGGTTTGCTTGTTAGTACTTCGGGATGCAACACTAGAGTCTGATAGGCACTAGAGACGTCTGGTTCTTTTGTAGCTAGATTCTCAAACTGTTCGTTAACTGTTTGCACAGATCTTACATTGCTAAAACCTGTAGAGGTTTTGAACTCCAGTTGATTTTAGTGACCATCGTGACAAAACTTGATAGCCAATACTTTTAAATTAGATGACTGTAGCAGCTGATAGAGACACAGAAGCATGTAGCAAATCTGTTCTTTTTCCTAACATGTCCCAGTGTCCTGTTAGGTTATATTTGTGTACATAAGAGAACTTCCACATCCAATGTATCATTCTTTTAAGCACACCACTCCACAATGGTGGTTCTTGTCATTATCATCTTTTCTCTCACATCAGGTATGAAGGGGAGCTAAGGTGACTATGTTTCCAAAAATATAAACAAAACCCACACACAGTCTTTCCAGTCATATACATGTCCTTTCCATTCAATATATGGTAAGGGAAATAACAGTTAGATGCAAAATGTCATTTTATGAAAAAATGAAATTAGTTATGATATAAAAATAACTATGAATTCTCCCTTAAGACTCAGGACATCTGGTCCTTTTAGCTGATTATCTACACCATGCCAGATATCATCATTTTAAAATCTTTAGTATCATAAACCTTTAACCAGTGGTTCTCAACCTTCCAATGCGATAAACCTTTATGTTCCATCAATTTACAGAATCTTAAGTAAATAAATATATTTAGTTTAAAGTAATGCAGTTCCATTTTTGTTGCTACTTAATAACTGTAATTTTACTACTGCTGTGAAGCATAAGGTAAATATCTGTGTTTTCTGATGGTCTTAGGTAACCCTTCTATAAAGTTGCTCCAATCCCAAAAGGGGTCACGACCCACAGGTTGAGAGCCACTGCCTTGGACTTTGATTTAGGACTTATGTTTTAACGTTCAAAAGTCCATCTTCTGCTATCAGTGACAAATGAGCCACTAATGATAATACATGAACTGTAAACCTAGTTTTGGTTAGGAAAAAAAATAGATTGTGAACCTTTCCCAACACTCAAGTAACATAGATTTTTTAGCAAAGCTCAAAGTGGAAGGTATGTATTTAGACTATTTGGGTCAATGGGTGTTACTGCTCTTTTATTGCTTGGAAAACTATAGTCTTCTTCAAATTTAATCGCCAACATGAAGCAAAAAGGGAACCACTCACTTCACTATCTTTCCTGTTATCCTGTCCCTCATTGCTATGAAAATGCTTTTGATTCCAAATGTTTATATTATAGTTTTCTCCAAAATATAATTGCCTTCAGAATTTATGGTTACGAGCATCAGCTGTGGTTATTCTGGCAGATGATTTAAGGGTAACAAACTTAACACTTTCTTAATCTTTGCAGGGTGGTCATAAGCCTATGGGCTTGGTACCTAGTATGGTATGGTATGCATGTAGCTTTCTGTGTTAATAGCCATGTTCAACCCATGAACAGAAGCCTGGGATTTCTTTGATAAAGTTTTGGTAAATTCAGCTCTAGATGTCTCAGGAGACAATAAGCTAAAAATATCAAATGAAATGTATATTGAAAAGCAAATTAACTTTAGATAAGTCTATAAGAAATATCTATTCTAGTGCTCATTAATCTTTTAACCTATGTTGTGAAGCCCTAAATGTTTTTATTGCCCATTCTTCCACTTCCTGACCCATCATGAACACCAGTGTCCTCTTTTTATTCTTTAGAAGAAACATACCACATGAAGTACTCGAAACATATCTCTTAGTTTTAAAATCATGAATGCACCAAACACTGCTGCTTTTCATTTTTAATAATATTTATTAATTTTAATGATATTTATGGGATTTCTCTTGTGATATAAGAATATCTGTAAGTTCTGTTAAACATTGAGTGACTCTGATTTCTTGTCGCTTCTCGTCAACACTGTCCATGAAGGTAAGCATCTTAAATACTAGATTGCAACTAGACTTGAATCTATTCCTAATGAAACGAAAATGATGATGTAAACATATCTGGGTCCATTGCACAAATACCAAATGCTGAAGCACTACATGATAAGCCATACTTTCCTCTCCAGAGACTGGATCCCCCATTACAGCATCGTGTATTGGATTAGGTAATTCCAAAACACCTCCGCCAGGGCAAGCCGGAAAATGTGTTCCAGGATATAATGGTAAGTCGCTACACTGGTAATTCCAAATGTTCACTGTTAAGAAATTTGGCATTTTCTCATTCCTAGTATAAAAAGTACTTGCTTTCCAGAAAGTCATACATTAGAAATGAATGCCTCAATTTTTGCTATTAAAATTAATGCTATGGTCTTTTAGTGGGTTATTTTGTTTGAAGAGCTAAAACAATCAAGAGTCTTTTAAGACCATGAGATGAAATTATTACATGTGAAGTGTGTAACACTTATGTGTATATCATTTCAGTTTTGATGACTCACATTTAATCTAAGATGTTGTTAAGTATTTAGAAATGAGTAAATTGAACTCCTTTGAGACTGCACATCATTGCTATGGTAACAATGATAATAGATTTTTAACAACGTACAAATCACTGGGGTTTGTTTTGTTTCCTTGCTTCATTAACAAAAAGCTATAGCTTATTCCATAATGCTCTTTATGATTATTGACAAAGTTCCTGAATCTTGTTGGCTAAAATTAAATGCAGACTAAAGTACTTATAACACGTATTTTTATTTTGAGATATAGTGACAATTATGTATCCTACCAATATTTGATTTTCATTTCATAGTAGTACCCATTATAGCTAAATCATTTCTGCTGGACTCCTCTCCTTTGTTGCAAAACGTTTAACTTTTTAACATTCAGTTTTCTTACTTGCAAATGCCTATTATGATTGTATGGACTTGGTTGGACTGCTGAAACGTGATGTAACACAGCAAAGCAGTTACAAAGGTCCCACAAGACATAATGTGGAATGAAACCTCAGCTATTGGTGCTGTAGACACTTCATAGACTCCTTGTGAGCTTTCCTTGTCCACCTTCGCGTGTCTATTGCTGTGTTCAGCTCACAGTTATTCACTCATGTTTGACTGTTTATTGTAGGAAGATATCTGTTTTATAATTTTGTGATGTCTCTGATTTCTTCTGCTATGGGAAAATGAGCCCATATCCGATGAATCCCTCAACTAAACGGTGGTTGCCCTCACTCTTTGATCAGAAGAGTCGCTTTGTGTTGAGATACTTTTAGTGGTTGCCAACTGTGGGAGATGTTAAACACATTTTCCCTTAGTACATCTGTTCCATTTTTATACCCAGTTGTAAGAAAGAGTTAAGCTTTGATGCCTCCTGAAACTTTAATACAGAAAATTCTCATTGTTCAAAAACCATTGGCTTCCAGAGGACAGATTAAACTACTGTAGCTGAAGCATCAGGGACTTTGTGACTAATACATTTTTGGTTTGTTTAATGGTTATACAGAACTTTGAAAGTATAATACAACACACAGCATTATAGTAAAAGAAAGCTACTTTGAAGAAGGAAAGGAAACCTTTCTTTTGAAAGGATCTATGTGGTATTGTATTTAGTTTTATACCCATTCTCTAGACACCACTACAATTAGAAAACATTGCTCTTATTTTGTAAACAGAAAGCCAGAACCAGATAAAACAACATGGCCTGGGGCATGTAGTAATTAGGATGTTGTCTTGCAGCTTGATGAAACAAAGGTGAATTTGAGCTGGTTTTCTCTTACGATGAACTCATAATCAGCAAAACAGTTATTTATAACTTTAATAACTGTCATTATAATGTTTTCCAACAGTGCCCTCCAGAAATACAAAGAAAAGATTGATTAATTTAATCTCGGTTCAGTACCTTCCCACAGTTGTTTAGGAATAATAGCCTAAGTGAATCGAACAACATAAAAGACTTCAGGATCTAGATAATTGCAATTCATTTTAATGTGAGATATGGTGTAATCTGGACACCAGATACTCTATTGAACATTTTCCATATTCTATCAAGGCATCATGGAAAATATTAGAATTATATATTTGGAAACATTAACTTAACCCAGTATACATATCACAAATGGATATGCTTGTTCTGTCTTCACTTTATGTATACATAGCTGTATATTACAGCATCCTTTAGTTCATAAAAACATAAAGACATAGGTAATAGTCCTTCCTCACTATAGGCATTTATGGTGTTGTTAAAAATATGTATTTTCCAGTCATGCTAAGGTGAAAGACATGCAAATAAAGCCATCTTGGGTCATCTAGAAGTGATAAAAAAAATATGTATTTTCTTTAGGTATGCCCTGATAAAATTTATGATCTTGCTACATGTCAAATGGATGCACCTTTTATACTTTTATAAAACATGTTTAGCCTACTTATGTATCTTCATGGTCTCACAGAAATATAAATATTATTCGGGGCTAGAAACTTTAGGACTGACTTTAGAAAACACAAGAAAATATTTAATGTTTGGGCGTCAGTATTTTTGTTCAGAATTATGTTTATATATCTGTGCATATTTTTCTTTATAGTTATGATTTTGGATGACAACATGCAAAAACTGAAGGCTAGAAGCTTAGGAAATATTGTGGTAAAGTAAGCAGTTTTATTTTTATTTGTATGTATTTTTATTGATTATTTTGTTTATTTACATTTCAAATGTTATGCCCTGTCCCGGTTTCCCCTCTGAAAATCCTCCATCCCACCACCCATCCTGTCTGGCTCCATGAGGGTGCTCCCCCACACTTCCACCCATTCCTGCCCCACCACTGCCCTAGCATTCCCCTACACTGAGGCATCAAAGGCCTCAGGACCAAGGGCCTCCCCTCTCATTGATTTCAGATAAAGCCATCCTCTGCTACATATGGAGCTGGAATCATGGGTAGCCCCTGTGTACTCTTTGGCTGGTGGTTTAGTCCCTGGGAGTTCTGCAGGGGTCTGCTTGGTTGATAGTGTTGTTCTTCCTATGGTGTTGCAAACCCCTTTAGCTCCTTCAGGTGGGGCAGTCTCTAGATGGCTTTTCCTTCAGTCTCTGCTGATTACTTTATCTCCGTATTTCCTCCTGGGAGTATTTTGTTCTCCATTCTAAGAAGGACTGAAACATCCACACTTTGGTCTTCCTTCTTCTTGAGCTTCATATGGTCTGTGAATTGTATTTTAAGTATTTTGAACTTTTGGGCTAATATCAACTTATCGGTGAATGCATACCATGTGTGTTCCTTTGTGACTAAGTTACCTCACTCAGGATGATATTTTTAAGTTCTATCCATTTGCCTGTGAATTTCATCAAGTCATTGTTTTTAATAGCTTAGTAGTGCTCCATTGTGTAAACATATCATATTTTCTGCATTCATTCCTCTATTGAGGGACATATGGCTTATTTCCAGTTTATGGCTATTATAAATAAGGCTGCTATGAACATAGTGAAGCATGTGTCCTTATTACATGTTGGAGCATCTTCTGAGTATATGCCCAGGAGTGGTACAGCTGGATCCTCAGGTAATACTATGTCCAATTTTCTGAGGAAGCACCAGACTGATTTCTAGAGTGGTTGTACCAGCTTGCAATCCCACCAGCAAGGGAGAAGTGTTACTCTTTTTCCACATCTTTGCCAGCATCTGCTGTCACCTGAGTTTTGATCTTAGCCATTCTGGTGTGAGTGGAATCTCAGGGTTGTTTTGATTTGCATCTCCCTGATAACTAAGGATGTTGAACATTTCTTTAGGTGCTTCTCAGTCATTCAAGTTTCCTCAGTTGAGAATTCTCTATTTAGCTCTATTCTCCATTTTTAATAGAGTTATTTGATTCTCTGGAGTCTAACTTCTTAAGTTCTTTGTATATATTGGATATTAGCCCTCTATTGGATGTAGGATTGGTAAAGATTTTTTCACAGTCTGTTGGATATAAAACAAAACCAATGGTCATCTTGGGAAACATACTACATACAAGTATCATTGTACTGGTGGAACAGTTTATAGTTAGGGACTTATACACATATACACATAAATGTGTATGCAAAAGCATATATGCATGCAATAACAATTGGGGAAAACAAGAAGATGTGATCTTGGAAGGGAGATTACATATGGAAGGGATTAGAGGGAAGAAAATGAAAGGAGAAAATAAAATTATATTATAGTCTCAAAAATAATAGAAAAATACAAACCAATAAGTAGATAGTATACTTCCCTCATACTCAGAAGTACAACAGTAATTTTGCAGGTTTCAATCCTGCTGACATATCTGCCGTGCTGAGTCCATCATGTTCTTGCAAGATTTCAATGCTAACTTCTTCCTCCTGCTTACATCTCGTAGTGTCAGGGGCTTGTGTCACAATAATGCAAACAACCCACTGTTTCAAATATTCTAATATTTGAAAGTGCATCATATCTAATATGTATGGATTTTTATATTTGGTTCCGTTAACAGATATCTATGTTATCAGCTTCTGTCTTCCATACATTATATCACTCCTTCATTGCTTCTGTAGTTACAAGTAAGGAAACATTACTGTAATGCAGTTCAGTGTAATACAGTGACCATAACTTACAACTGTCATGCTTTATTCTATTGAATACATGTTCAACATTTTATATGTATCATTACATTTGTGAAAATAAACTCTATGGTGCTCATAAATTTCTTAGGGACATATTTTTTAAAACATGTTGCATCATTAACCAGTTTGTGATTGAATATTACTGTCTATTTTTGACAGTTTATATTCTGAACTCAGTAAAGTATTTTATTGGCTACAGTTTTCTCTTAATCCTGTCTCCAAAGCAGTTTTATTTTTTTTGCCCTGTCCTCTAAATTTTTATCTCCATTATGAAATTCAGTTCTTTTGGCATTTTTATGATTATTCATAGTGTTGTATTGTATATCTCTTTGATTTCATCTTTTCTCATCTTTGGATGATTTGTATATTATTGAATATTTAACTGAATGTGAAATTATTCAATCAAACAGTAGTATAGTATTAAAATCCTGACAACAGTAAATACCATAATCCCTTGAAACAGTCTTCATCACTGCCCCTTTGTTTTACTTATTTATTTATTTATTTATTTTTATTTATTGCAGGTTGTGGGCATTACTGCCCCTTTAACTGGCAAAAATGCTGAAATCTAATAAAAATATTTCAATTAAGATTGATTATAAAATAGTAGAATTATATATGATAGTGGAATCTGAAATGGAGTTGATTATGTTGGTAGCTACATAATACGTGACATTTAAATAATTGATACAGGCTTCCTCGTAATTTTGATTAACAATTTTCACACCTTTCTTGATATGTCTGAAGGGGCCGATTTCAATAGAATGAGTTCTTATGAGTAAAGCATAACACATGTAAGATCTAAAACAAGATTTGTCTTACAATTTATTTCATCCTGATGAATTTTATTACTTTCATCTTCAGATGATACAAGGTTCCTTTCTCTTAAAAAAATACATTAAATGCTATAAATTTAATGGAAATAATTTTATGCCAAATATGTCTTCATTGTATAATTATGTTGTGCCCCATAAAATATGAAGACTCTATATAAAACTTTTAAAAAGCTAAATCTTGTTATTTTTAAAACAATTTTCTTCTCATTAGACTAGATAAGAGTATATTTATCATGTTCCTGTCAGTAACTATGTAAGCGTTATGTTACCACTTTAGGTATAGCACATTCAAAATGATGGAAAATTTTATTATCCAAGGTTCTACTTGTATTCACATTTCTTTAACTCATATTTGACTCCTGAGCACATACCCATCCAACTCTATAACCTATCCTAGAAATGAGATCTCAATCATGTTTATTGCTGTTCTAGTCACTATAGCAAAGAGCTATAATCAACCTAGATGTTGATCAACAGATGAATATATAATGAAAGTTAGACAAATATTTACATGCACGTACACACTCACACATACTGTAATCCATTAAAAAATTCTATTTCTTTAAATCGGATTCCATAGATCTTGTTATAATGTGATCTGTTGTGGAAAGAATGGAGAGAGAACAGGCCATGCTAGAGAAAAAAATAAGCCAATTTGTGGGTGGATGCTCACTTAATTTATGGAAGTACACTGTTTTTGGAATTTTAAAAAACAACTCTCTAACAGCATACGCTTTTATATAATCTAACTTCAAATGAGTCATCTCTGTCAAAACGAATTTTTTTTCGTGATCTCTGAAGTGAGATTTGAGACTTCGATGGTTTTAAATCATTTATAGTTCCCCTCATTCTAATTACTGGTGGCTTTGCTCTGCATAAATCCAGAAAAGGTAAAATACAGTAGTATCATTCATAAGCTATTACTTTTCCTTATAGCTATTGCTGTTATTTAAGTCCTTGAAGATAAGACAAATCTGACCTAAAATTATTTCATGCTAAGCCTGAAGCCAGGAAGGAATGGATGGTATTTTCCCTCTGTATCCAAAGAGGTTTTAATAGATAAGATTCTGAGTTCTAGATTTAATTATGAATTATAAAGATTCAATGTGTCATGGCATGGTAGAATTTGATTTCTCCTATTGCTTAATGATGAACCAATATATTTGAAAGTAAACCATACGATTATATTACACATGGATGCGAGAGTAGATCAGAAAAATAACACGAGAATATCTCTTTTCTCTCATTAACAAAATAGCTTTGGAAGATTTTTGTTAATAGTTTATTTTATCTGAAAAAGAAAAAAAAAAAACCCTGTAGATTCACATTTCACTAGCCATAACAATCAATTCATCAACTGGAAACTTTTGTGCAGTCTAGTGTTTGCTTAACTTGTATTTGTAGGTTTTTTTTTTTTTTAAATAAGATCCCTCCCTAAGACTTGTTTGTACACCTCATGTTTAGAAATGATGTTATGTGGGCAGGGGTAGGAGTTGGAGTGTGGGGATAAAAAAAACAAACCCCAAACCCAAAACCTTGTGATGTCCTTAGATTCTTCCATTTGCTGTACTCAAATTCTAGCATTCTAGAAGTCATTTCTATTTGGGTGACTTCATCAGAAAGCATTCTAGTGATGGCCCAACTACTGTGGGCCCTGGAATGAAATAAATGGGAGTCCAGTGTCTTTACTGTTTAATGGCAATGACTTTCGTCTATAGAATTTGCATTTCTCTTAGAAGAGAAAACTTCCCGTCCACGTGGCTGTTAGAATATTCTTTTGATTTAGAAGCCTACTGCAGCCAGTTAATTTAGTGCGGCAGTTATGGTGTGTGAGTAGCTATGAATACAAAATGCTCATGAATTTTAGAAGGTGCTCCTGTAATTGCATCCAGAGTTCCAATGTGCAGAAATAAAACTGTGAGTAATTTCCAGACAACAGACCTCAGTGCCTTTAAGATTTTAACTGCAATTGCCTCCCTTCGAAACACTGGGCTCAAAGTTATTAAAGCCATTGGTCTCTGACTCTTCCTCTCTCCGGGGCATACATTTTTCTGACCAGGTCTATTCCTGCTTGGGAATGGGAAGTATGGCTTGTCCACTCTTTGATGTGTTCTCCTGACCTTGTCCCGGGGCAGCAGTAGGTAGGCAGGGAATTGTGTGGAGTTGTCCAAACGGCTTTTTGTTCACTGTCTGCCAATTTCTCATTCTACAGATATCAAACTCCTGACATTTAAGGATGTTTGTTTACATCCTGACAGTTTCACACCAGCTGTTCATTTACCAAGCTCCCATCTAGGGAAAAAGCCAAGATTATTTCCTTTTGGGGACATCCTCTGACTAAGAACAAGTACGCCACAGGGTTATAATTCTGCTCTCTTATAAGTCTCAAATCTAGGTTTTCCTATGATCTTTACTGGCCTTGTAATAACACTGTGAGGGAGACTAAGAGATACATAGCATCCTCAATTTGACATTAAAATCAAAACAAAACAAAACAAAACAAAAAAACCCCAGTAGCATCCAAGAGTTACATAGCCAGAACCCACACAGTTCACACAGAGAGAAGGAAATGTTTTGGGCTCTCTCTTTTAGGAAGACAAAGTAATTTTGTATTCAAATCTGAAGAAACACCAGATTCTGGACCACGTAGGCACTACCAAGGGGACAAATATAGTATTTCATTCCAGAATTCTTCAGGAAATAGGAATTAGGTCTGAATTCTGAAGCCCAGGGTTTCTGCATAGAATAGAGAATAAAGTTTATAGTTCAAGAGGAATAGTTTGCATCAGGAAGCTTTGCATTTTAGATGATTTAGGACTTGGCAACTATTTTGGCAAGTGACTTTCTTGTCTTGTTTTCTAATGATTTCATATCACTCTGCTCTCACATCCAGGAATTGTTGCTGCCTTGGCTATTTCTTTTCACATTCAAGAATGGTCTATTTGAAAAGGGTATTATCTAAACTGAACTACTAATTTAAAATTAGAGAAAAAAAAAAAAGACTCTAATTTCACTCTCCTTGCAAGAGCTAAGGAATGTATCACAGGGGAGTAGAATTTGAAAGATGAGAATAGAAACTAGCAAGATCATTTGTGTATTTTTGCATCTTACATTTCATCCAGCCCAGTGTAGTATGTTCATTTTGTATAATATCAGAAAAAGACCCCATTGTACCATTATTTCAGAGGAAAGAATTGCTCTTCCTGCTAGATAGTACTTAAGATACAATATAGTCAAAAGTGCTTGTTTGGAATATTGCCAAAAATGTTGTTTCTATCTTGTCTGCATTTATTTTCTCTATCTATTTATCATCTATTTATTTATCTATCTTCTATGTACATATGTATCTGTCCCTCTATATGAATGTGTGTATATATATTTGAATGTGATACATATAGATATGAATGTGATATATGTGTATATATATATATGTATATATATCACAAATACTTGCAACTCTGAAACCTTTCTGCTCCGTTTTTCTCTAGTGTCATAATGGGTCTTACCTCAAGGTTCTCTGTTTAAATACCTTTTTAATATTCCAGAGAAAAATCAATTGAATTTATTGAGATAGCAACCACACTCTGCTAGTGAATAGCAGAGAACATTCCACTCTTGTATCTTTAAATAATGTTGGATTTGTGAAGAATTAAGCTGTTTTCTTGAAGTGTTTTACTGACTTGAGATAACTTTACTTGTCACTTCTAGCAATGCACATCTTAAGTCAGATAAAAATTTCATTCTGGAAGCCTCTGGAAGTACAGAGTTCAAACAACTGCTGTAAAACATTCTTTTCAAAATATCTTGGGTATTTAAATTTTGCATTACATAACAGAGAAGGCACCATTAACTATAGCCTCCCTGTATTTGTATTTGTAAATATTAATTTTTTACACAACACTCTTTGTGCCAGGATCTCCATGCATCAGAGATCATATCTAATTCTGTTGCATTATAAATGCATGGCACACTGAGTGAGGGGAAGCAAGCACCAAGGAAATAGTAAGTCAAGTAAATTAAAGAAGGAAATAGATGCCTGACTTAACAGCAATGTGGTTTTGCGAATGACTGTAAGAGTTGAATGATTCCTCTGGTATCCTTCTGATTCTCATGCCTTCATTTTCCCTCCACAAACTACTTCCTCGGTTACGCTGTTGAGCAGCGTCTCTTCTAGTGAAGTACGCTATAAATTCTTTTTTTAAAAAAAAAAAACTTTATTGGATATTTTATTTACTTACATTTCAAATGTTATTCCCCTTCCTGATTTCCCCCTCTGCAACCCCCCTTTCTCTTCCCCCTCGCCCTGCTTCTATCAGGGTGCTCCCCGCACTCACTCCCCCTCCAGACTCACTGCCCTAGCATTCCCCTACACTGGGGCATCAAGCCTTCCCATTGATGCCAGATAAGGCCATCCTCTGCTACATATGTAGCTGGAGCCATTGGTTCCTCCATGTGTACTCCTTGGTTGGTGGTTTACAAATTCATAAGTGTAGTGTAACCCAGGTGTGTTAGTACATACTTTTAATCTCAGCACTTAGGCAGAAGGTAGAGGCAGGAGTGGGGGCAGGAGCAGGGGTTAGGGCAAGGGGCAGAGGGGCAGAGGGGCAGAGGGGTAGAGGCAGGTGGATCTCTTGAATTTGAGACCAGCTTGGTCTACATAAGGAGTTCCAGGCCAGCCTTGTCCATGCGGTCAGACTCTGTCTCATCAAACCAAAACAAACCAAAAGATACAGTCTCCATATTTTCAACTCATGCTTGTTCCAGTACATTTCTGTTTTCTGGCCTACATTCCCATTCCAGAAATGACAATCGTAAGAATCTTCAAAATATCTCACTCAGATACTATGTTTCATCATTAAATAAAGAACCTATTTAAAAGCAAAGTTGGTCATTCATTTCACCTTGTGGAATGCTTGGTCACTGTTAGTTTTTTCAGACTACTATTGATAGACACTGTGTTCTACTAGTTCTTAATTTACCCAGATTGATGTTTTTGTTGTTAATCTTAAATTTTCTTCTTCCTCTTCCATAAACTTTACCTTGATTGTCCCACTAATTTCTAAGCTTTTTATTCTTCCTGAGACCCTAACATCCATGCGAGTTTATTTTCAAACTTCTAGACCTAGGATTATTATTTATTTTTGTTTTGTGTGTGCATGTCCAGCAGAGGCTGGCCTTGAACTACTGATCTCCCTGCCTTTACCTTCTAAGTTCTTGGATTATAGACATTAGCCATACTACCTCAACAGATATGGCTTTATCAAAACCTTAAAGGACAGTTCTGCTTTTTCAGTGTGAAAGTCGACCTTGCCATCTCTCTACACCCCTCCAGTTAAATGAAACACAAGGAAACAGAAGTTGTTGGTCCAAAAAGGAGGCTAACACATAATTTATGACCTTCTCCAGGAGTGAGGTTTATTAGGATGGAAGAGCCTCAAGACTATGAATCAAGCTTGAAGGTGAGAGTGAGTGTGTTAGACCAAACAAAGATGATATATATGAAGATCTAACATGATAGGACCTTAAAGGGAAGGAATGCAGGAGCTTCATTATAATAAGAGATGAGGAAGGTTTGTGTGTGTGTGTGTGTGAATGTGAATGCTGGCGGAATGTGAGGAAGATGCACAAATGCTTATGAAACAGAATTTTGCATTTTGTATAGATACAATAAGAAAAACATTTATTTAACACTAGGCTCCTCAGTATGCAGGTCTCATTATGGAGAATGCATGTATAGGTAGCCGGGCCCACATTCCTACATGCTATTATTCTCTCTATTATCCTTATAGCGCTTTGAATGTTGGTCATCATTTATTGCCATAGCTTTCTTTCCTTCTTTTTCCTGCAATATAATAGAGAAGTTACTTCTGAACCTCATGTCTCTGTCCAAATGTGGCACTAAGAGGGTTAGCAGGGGCTCCTTGGCGTCATATGTTTTCTGTGGGAGCAGTTGAAAATGACCTCTTCAGTGTGCCCCCCATCGAAGTTATTCTCATTTATTTAACAGATAGTCTGCTTCTCTCATTATTGTTATTCCTCCTGGCCCTTTGTGGGATTTGATTTTTCCACTGTTTTACTTTTCTCTTTCTGGCATGTCCATGATACTCTTAGCTTGATTATTAGAAGTTATTCATTTGTGTTATATTTCAGTTGTTTAAAATTGACTTTTACTCCTATTTGCAAAATGTTAACTCGCAGACAACAAACAAGCTGATAAAGTAAAACAATTTACATGGCCTCTTTAGAAGAATTAGCGTAGTAAAGTCATTTGAAAGAGCCTAGGGGGTTTGTCACCTTCAGCCTGCTGCCTTTAAACAGATTAAGTGATGAGCAGCAGTGGTTATGAGCTGCAGCTGTAGCAATGAGTTAGCATTTCTGCAGCTTTTGCTGTTGTTTTGCATTTTGGGATAACTGAATGCTTTCACATGCATTTTCTGTAATAGCAAAATGTCCTGAAATAATAGCCTATTCCTATTGTTTTTAAGAAAGGATATTACAAGTCCTAATAAGAGGAAGGTTGAGATAACCACGGGGCTACTGAACTTGGTGGGAAAGGGAAGCTTGGATGCCCAGGTTGGTCTTCCCAGCTGCTTCCACTTGTATTAACATCATGTGACACAAGTGGGGATAAAAATCAGCGTCAGGAGTACCTGATGGCCTTCTGACTATCTTGCCCTGTCTTAGCTCCTCATGTAAAAGTCTGTGTGGGGTGGAGGTGACATTGCCTTATGTGGGCAGTAGCTGCATCTCCTTCGCTTCCCCTTTTCTCCTTAATAAAAGTGAGACATCATCACTTGACTTAGTAAAACTTTTTTTTTTTTTTAACTGAATGAGTTGAAAGTCCTCATGTTGTCTCTTATCTGAATTTCGAAACTATAAAGCATCTGAAGTCTTTCCATGTCCAGTAAACTACTTGAGTCTGCTGCTAAGCACATTTTATTAGGAGCCTTAAGAATTTATTCAGATTTATATAAGCACTGATCATCAGTACTAGAGGTTAAGCCTTCCTGTGGAAATAATGCAAGTTTGATAGTGTAAAGAATGAAGTATGTGATGGGATTGGTTGTATAGAAAGGAAACACAGAATCTTGTATTCCATATGTTTCATGTTTCCGTGTGTTCATTAGAGTTATAAAATATACAGGGCTTAGTGGTCATGAGAAGAAAGAAGAGTATTTAATGAAAAGCAACTTCAAGAAGGGGGGTGGAATAAAGATTGCAAAGATGAGATTGTATACTAACTATCTAAATAAAAATATTCCATTATTTTCAGTTGAAAACTGATACCTTGGTTCTTTTCAAAGAATGAAACTATTTTTCGATAAATGTTTTTCTTAAGAAAACAATTCACTTAGTTTGTTTGATTAATCGCTACATATTATGGTTTCTGCTGAAATACATTGTTCACTTGTATCCCAATGTGTCTCTCTCTCTCTCTCTCTCTCTCTCTCTCTCTCTCTCTCTTCTCTTGTGTGTGTGTGTGTGTGTGTGTGTGTTGTCTCTGTGATTGACTTGTTAAAAAACTATAATTCTTAAATAGTTGTCTTATGATATGGACTCTACTTACTGTCAAATTAAACATAATCTTCCTAACAAATTTATGGTCTGCATTTGAATGAATTATTTCATTATTTTAGCCCAGTGTAAAATAATAGCAACAGTTATTACTGATTGTCTTTATTGTTTATTCAAAGTAATTTTATCTTCTCTGTGTTTAAGGTTGCCGTTACCACCCGGGGCTTTTTCAGGACTCTGGAAGAATCAGGAAGCATTCAAGCACTTGTACTTTGAGAAATTTCCTGTAAGAGCTTTAATAGACTTTCAAAATTTTGTGTGCTTTTGTTTTTTGGTTGCCTAGTCACTGAAGCAACTTGCTTCCAGCATCCTAGATACAAAAGAACTCTTCAAGTTTATACACACCAGTTTTCAGATCTCATAGATAACAATGAGCAAGTCAGATGTATCCAACTCAGTCAGGTATAAATATCACCAGTGTCTACACACAGAAAATATCCACTCTTACTATCATATCAGAATGTTTAAAAATTAAATCCAGTAAAATTGGACTCCAATAATTTTGCGCCTCTTGTTGGAATCCTATAAACAGACTGAGAGCAAGCAACCAATCAGAGCTAGAAAGTCATTAGGAACCCCAACCTTCTCTACACTTAGTTATATGAGGTAAATGTAATGTATTTCTGTCCTGTTATCTGTTTTTGACAGCTTCCCTTAATGTTTTTCTTTTAAATATCATTTTATTTTAAATAAAAAAGTCATTAGAGAAAGTATTCTTGAAGCCCCACCCCTTGCTCCAGGAACCTGGATGAGCAGTTTCTCTTCCTGTGTGTCAGAATGTCATTCATTTACTACCCATGCCAAGGCAATGGGTGCTCTGTCCATGGCAACACTTTTGAGAGTGCAATCCACATCCTACCTTCACCTTGTCCTTATTATGTGTCAGGCAGAAATGAATGAATGATGAGACTATCATAAAGACAGTGAGTCCAGGTACTTAGTATTCCTTCATTATTGTGTGTGAGGGAAAGATGGATGCCCCACTTAGCTAGGCAAATAGCAAGGAGTAAGATAGCTTTCTTTAGAAAGTCATCCGGGAGTCAAGTGACCTCAATAGCCAAGATTAAACATTCTCCTGGTGGAGTGTGGCAGAAATATTTGTCACTTGCCTTGACTCCAGTCATCCAACGCAGTCTATATTATAGGCCACATGTAATCCTTCAGAGTACTGATACAATTCATTATCACCTGATAAGGGCAAGCAGTAGGTACATTGGTTCAGCATGCTTACCTTTAAGATCAAAAGTCCAAGTGCATGACCAATCTCCATCAAGTACCTCTTCATTTTGCCTTGATTCCTGACTCCAAGCCTCCCATCTACAGGCATAATCGAAGCATCCATCAAACAACTTCATCAGGGTTCATGCAAATTAGATGTGAATAGGCTGAGACTGGGACAAACATGGCCTCCCCTTCACTGTTTTTTCTAGATAGTCTCTCCTAATTGCTGCAGGACATGATAAAAACTACAATTCGCAAGGGCTTATGGTGTGTCTCATTCTGCCCTCTGCTTTACACACCATTTTATAGAGTTGGCTGAAGTCTGGAAAGAAAGACTGTATTAGCTCATTTAAGAGAGGATCATACCAAATATTAGAAAGGTTAAGAAATACAAACAGTTACTGTTTTGGATTTGTTTTAGAGACTGTTCTTAAACATGAGTATCAAATAAAGTAGAAGTATTAAAAATAATAAGTATTTCTCTTTATACTGTATACTCTCGATTCTTCTTTCTATTGTGATTTGTAAACAAACAAAGATATATTACTTTGATATTTGTGAAGTATTATATTTCATATGGATTATTAATCTTTGCTGAAGCCTAAGTTCAATCCCAGTCAGTGTCAATAAATTAGTGATGTCTTTCTGGTTTTTTTTTTTTCTTTTGCTTTTATAAACTTGTAGTGGATGTTAGTAATCATAGAGACTGAGCCATAATCCTTAGCATTTACAGTGTGTCTTCAGACCTTCTTTTGGTGGCTAAGCCTTGAAGGCACGTCCCTGTTCTTGACATCTAACTTCATATAATGATGAGTCCCATGCAGAGGTTCCTTCCATTGTTTGCTTATAGATTTCATCAAACCTCTAAGTCTGGACCTCAGTAACACGGGTTTTCCAATCACCTACACTTCCTTTTTTCATGAAGGCTGAAATAGACTGGTCCAGGTTAGATTTGGAACAGTTTGTCAAAGGATTCTCTTTCATTCCTTCAAGAGATGTCTCCTAAACAATTTGACCCAGTACTGCTTCATCCAAATTTTTTGTTTGTTTGTTTATTTGTTTTGTTTTGTTTTTTACCACAAACTTCATTACCTTGTGGATTCCATGGTTTGAGTCCCTAATCATAGCTCCATAGAAGGAGAAGAGACTATGTTATCTGTGTTGAATTTTCCAGCATTCCACATGTTCAACACAAGATCCCCAACTTACTTTTCCATCGATGAAGGTTTCCAAATACTCACCCCAGGTACCTGGATCTCAGAGCACTTGGCTCATCCTACAGAAGTAGTAGTCGGAAACCATGTACTCTTTGGTGTTTTAAGCCACATAAGGAAACTTATAGTTATTTTTCCAGAAAGATGGTGACAACAGCTGAGCAGGAAGAATGGTCCTTAATATCCTTAGAACTGGCATATCATTGGCTTTGTCCTCACACCTGATGTCTGGGGTGGCTACGCCCACTTAATAAAAAGGGTGCCGGTGTTAGATGAGGACTCACTGGCATTTCTCTACATTTCCATTCTGTTCAATAATGTTCCCAATTTTTTGAATTCATGTTATCCTGGATTTAGTATAAGTTCAAATGAGGAGGTCATCTGGCTTGACCTTGAAAGTCTGAATCTGCCTTCAGTTATCCACAGTTGCAACCTGCAGGGGCTTCCCTGCCTTGATCCCTCTTTCAGTTTTATTTGGTCAGTTCTGGAGTCAGGGCCAATAGTGTCTCAGGGTAGAGGGTCCAGTCACTTAAAGCTCTAGTTGTCAGTAATCCCAAGGCTAATTTGCCCCCTTTTCTGTAATATCTATAGAGAGCTTTGGAAACATACAATTTGAGATGACTTTATTAAAAAACTCCCTTGTAACATCAAAATATATCAGAATTATTGAGCCATTACTTCTCCACTAAAAAAATTATTGGGTTCACAAATGATAGAATTCTAGGTTCAAGTAACAAACTTGAACACGTATAAGGGCATCTTAACCTTTTTGTCTTGTAGTTAGAGGGGCAAAACCAATCTAGTTAGGATCCAAAGCTAAAAGCAATTTAATCTCAAAACCCTGTGAAAATAGTTGCAAGCTCACCGCAAATCCATTTAGGACAGATTTTAAATTTTACCCAGCTTTAAGGTGATCACATCTTTACCTAGCACTGCATGCTAACTAAATATACGTATTCTCGTTTTCAGGGATACTATGACACAATGGATGCTGGCTACATGGATGAGGAAGGCTACCTATATGTGATGTCCCGAGTGGATGATGTAATAAACGTTGCAGGCCACAGGATTTCTGCAGGGGCTATTGAGGAGGTATTCATGAACGCTGTCCTTCTGTATCACGTAGTGACTATGTACCGTAATGAACTGAAGAAATATTGAGGCTCATCTGAAAACTGATTATGCCTTTATTAATGAGAAAGGCTGGGCTATTTTCTCCCCAAGTTTTACCTCACTCTGTCTCTGTGTCTCTTTCTCTCGTGTGGATTTTCAGTTCTCCACTTCCACCTTCTCTTCCCTCTATACTAGGTGAGTCATTTATGAGTAACTGCACATTCGTGTTAGTTGTGGAGATGCCTGTGAACATTCCTGCTTCTTACCTGATACTTGATCACCTCCAGCATCATGGTTTAACATTCTTTTGTGATTAGGCTTGCTTTTAGCCTTCAGGTGATTTGAAATTTTTTTTCCTCTCAATTCTGGGGAGAGTTCATTTTTTCCAGCGTCATTCATACAAATAACCAAAATTACTCTTTTACCATTTAAATATTTATATGCATAAATATATTTCACTGTATAAAATCTGAGTTTTTTAAATTTGTATAGATTCGTGCATCCATCATTAGAAGACATAATATAAAGAATTTCAACAGGGTAGCTGAGTTAATATTTTCTTTATATTCTGATCCTCATAACTCTTGATAATCCTGGAGTTTTCTTTGCTCCTAAAATAATGTCTAATGAAAATTTTCATATTAATGACATAAATATAGTATTGTAACCTTTGGGACTGAGGTATTTCTTGTAGGCTAATATGTTAGTACCCTATTGAAGTTGCTGTGGGCATCCATAATTGTGTTTCTCTATGTCCTGATGAGTTAATATATCTATTCATCTCTCGAAAAACTTCTTTTTTCTAATGTTGGACATTCAGTTTTAGATTCCTTGGATAACAACTATTTTATTGCTGTAGGCTAAATATTTACAGTATATATTTACTAGGTTATATGGAGTACTATATACATTCATGACAAACTCAAAAGTCTTCCTGAGAAAATATACCTTTTGTGTATCCATTGACAATATCGGGAATTATTTGTTTTTATCTTTTGTAGAAGTTGTTTTGTGTTACTAGTTTTTAAACCTTTCAAGTAGGTATATAATACTACTTCGTTATGTTTGTTTTTCACTAAGGTAACAATTAACAATGTTGAAGTTTCTTGTGCTTATTAGCAATGTATATAAATATTTTTGATGGAGCATCTGAAAAATATGCCTGTTTTGTTCTCTTTTAAATGGCATGATTAGTGTTTTTGTTAGTACTTTTTACCCGGTATCATATTTGTTTCAGAAGATAACACCTTAACTCAGTGGTTCTCAAAATTTGGTCACAACCCTTTCATAGAGGTAACCTAAGAGAGAGGTACTTTCATTACATAGCAAAATTACAGCTATGAAGTAGCAATGAAAATAATTTTATGGTTGGGGGTCAAACAACATGAGAAACTGTATTAAAGGTTACCCTTTAATTAGGAAAGTTGAGAAGCACTCACTGCCTTATCTGCCACAAATCAGCTGGATGATACTTGAGTGGTCTGTGTTTTAGCTCCTCTGTTTCATTAGTCTAGGTGTCGGTCATGTCTCCTGTACCAGGCTGTATTGATATGGCAGCCCTGAAGAGGTCCTAGGGTCAAATAATATGTTCTCTGCATTTGAAGCTCTTTCTCAGTATCAATTTAGTGACTCTAGCTAGCTCTTCAACTTTTACCGACAAGATGAGCTTTTCTCTAGCTATGATGAATCCATTCACCAACGTTGATTGTTATAGAAAAATCCATAGCCATTAAATCTATCCGTTGCCTTGGGAAAATTTATGTCTAAATGACTTTGACTTTCTAACCCATAAGCTTTATGTGTTTCCTTATTGCTATAGATACTCTTTCACATTTTGTTTCCATAATACATTTGGTGAACGTATTTTGTCAGACCCATAGTTTATAGAATTACTCATTTCAATTAAATGTAAATATTACAAACTCTTCGTGTAACTTTTAAATACTCTACTATGTTGGTAACTCTTTGTAATTAATTCTAAATAGATTTATGTTTTGTTTTAGGTAACTTAATATTGTGTGTGTGTACACTCATACTGTCTGTGAATGTAGTTTCTTTTCTCTTTTTTAATCTTAGGTTCTTATGCTTGTCTTTCTGCTCTTTGGGAACTGAATGACATTTTCATGTAACTCTAATCAGAGTAGTGAAAGCCATAAAGGAGGCAAGAGGCCGGTAGAATTATTTCTATTTCTGGGTTAACTTAGATGTAACCCATCAGGTTAGGCTGTGGCAAGGCCAGCTTTTTGTTTGTTTTTGCTTTTGTTTGTTCGTTTGTGTTTTTTTACAGTTGGCTTATAGAGAAGAGCAGAATGTTCTGAAGCCTTTCAAAATTATGCATTTCTTTATTCCATACCGGAAGCACGAGGGGATTTTGTCTCCGGCATCCACCTTTGCTCTTAGACATGAAACACGGTGTTCTGAAGGCAGGGTTTCAAGTTTTTAGCTCTCAGACTCCTCCGTATTGAGCCACATCATTTCACGCATTTCATAGCGTGGTTTTCTACCCTTGCACTTGATCTTACGGGTTTCATTCTAGGAGGGTGTGATTGTCTCTCCCTTTTGCCTTCACAGTTTTCCTGCAGCGACCTGCCCTGTGCCTCCACCTTTTAGTGTACCCCCTTGCCCCACCCCCACCCAGTAAACATTGACATTTTCACTTGGTACCATGATTGACTGCCAAGGATAGAGTACAGACTTTAAAACTAACTACAAAAATCCAAATGTCAAGCCTTTATTCACTCTAGTTTCCTGTAAATGATGCTTCACTCTGCCATTGGTTATCTGGGTTCATCCCAAGTTGTCCTTAAGTATGATACGAATAGGGACAGGACAGATACAGGTCTGTGTGAATCTTGTCACTTCTGGAGTAGAGCATGGCAAGTCCATAAAAATCCTTTCTCAGGGTCTTGATGGATCCTGATGGGGAACGAAATTAATCATGAGTCTCTCTTATGTTTCTAGTATAGAAAGACTCCTCCTCCTCTTTTCCTCTCTCCTCCTCCTAGTTTGTGTTGTTTGATCATGATGGGAAAAAAAGAGAGAATTCGGCTTAGTTTGTGTTCGCTTGGTGTGAAGTGTGGAGAGTGTGCAGTCAGGAATCGACCTCGTTCAGTAGGGAAGATAAACCCTATTCTTTCTTTCTTCTTTTCAAATGTTTTTATTGACATCACTTGTAGGGTATCAGTACTAAATACAAAAGTATCAAAGACCTTAACTTGACACTTTAGGTTCCTAACCATGTTATTGGAACCATCCTCTAAGCCATTATTGATAATTTAGTAAATGTCCGAAGTGATCTGTGTTTCCTGGATTAATTTGGCTTTGTACACGGTGAAATATGTCGTGACTCAGAATTTGGGACACAACACTTTTTAAAGGACAAGTGAAGACATCAGTTGCTTCTGCAACTCGATCTTACTCTCTGAGTTGTAGAGTGCTCTCTCTTAATGTCATCCATTACTTTCTTCCCCACAGCAATCCTTCTATCAAGTTTTATAGATTTCTTCTCAGGATAGGAGCTTATCAGAGTGATAACCCTTTAAGTCCTCTATCCTTCTTGGCTCTGCAAAACATTTGTTGGTTGGTGTTTTCTTGTTTTTTTGTTGTTGCTTCCTGCTTGCTTTTGGATTCTGATTCCTATGTACTCCACATTTGGAAAAAGAATATGTTTTTCTGGGAGGAGGGAGGTACAGATAGAAGTAACAGAAAGGTTAGGGCAGTGCACATTGATAAAGTATACAAGAATGCCAGTAAACATTTTCTTCTAAATCCATCACTGCACATAAAGAAATAAATCAAATAAAAATAAAAATCAAACATAGAAAAGAGAAAATGGAAAATGTAGTCAACCAGTTTTCCACCAAGTTTGTGAAACAGCTTCAAGTCATAATTCTAAAGATCTGTATTTGCAGTAAGAAATTATATATATATATATATATATATATATATATATATATAACACACACACACACAACACACACACACATACACACATACCACACACACATATATTATATATGTATTAGAAAATTACACTAGAAAGGCAAAGTAGATCTAGTTATTCATTTCTTTTCCTATAGGAAAACTCCAGAATAGTTCTACCTTACATGGAGTAAACAAAGACCAATTCAATGAAGGAGAATGTTTAGGCTCACATGACACCAAGTCAGTGGATCAGGATTGGAAGATTCACAAACCCCATTCTTCTTGTAATTGTCAGGTTTATCCTCTCTGATGACCCTGCCTGACTTCATGCCAAATTTAAAAATCTTACTTTTTCTTGTACTGATGACGGTACTTTATCGTTTACGTGTCAGTCAGTGTGGTAATTTTGAATTAAAAATATTATTAATGTCCTAGAATGTGCAAGCATCATTTGTATTATATAATACTATCTTGTTTTTAAATGGAGCATTTTCTTGTAACCTGAAATAGAATTTCTTTTTTTGCTTCAAGTATTTCAAAATGTTGTCAAATGGTGGTTCTGGTTGCATGAACATTTAATTTCTATTTCTTGCTTCTAGAAGATTAGCACCAAAATTCATATGCATTTCTTGTAGCCTAGCTAATCAAAATATGAAGACACTGCTCACGTAGCTTCTATCAGCCGATTTTCGTAGTCTCCTTTCTTTTAGAATGAAACTGTTGTATGCAATTATATGTTGTAAATTTTTATGTCTCTACTGATACCTCTCTCACTGTGTGTAACGGCCGAGTTTAGACAAGCTGAAATAAGCAGATAGTTTAGACAAACTGAAATAAGCAGATAAAGTGAAAAAATAATGAGACTGTGCCAGAGTTATTGACTTCCAACAGAAACATTGTAACAGGGTCTTATTAAATATTATAAGAATAATCTCAGCTCGTTAATCTAACATCTCTCTTTATATAAATAAATGATTAACTTTTATTGAATATTTATGCTTAATAAGACTAATCACTTCATTTCTTATCTGACTTAGTTTCCTTAATTTGGAATCTTTGTAGAGTCACTAACTTATTGGCATTTTCCTGATAATATCTCTTAGAAAATTAATATAGCAATAGGTGCCTGCAATGCTCTCTTTAATAATTTTACTATCTTTTATCAACATTTTACTACTTTGTTTCTAAGATTTTTGGTGAGGAAGGCTCGGATGTTAACACTTTTAAAAATAGACTGTGACATGTTTTAGTAATCCAGTGGAGTCCCCAGTGGAAGAGTTAGAGAAAGGACTGAGGAGCTGAAGGAATTTTGCAATCCCATAGAAGAACAACAATATCAATCAATCAGAACAATATCAATAACAATCAGAACCCCCAGAGCTCCCAGGGACTAAACCACCAACCAAGAAGTACACATGGAGGGATGCATGTCTCCAGCTGCATATGTAGCAGAGGATGGCCTTGTTGGGCATCAATGGGGGAGGGAGGGGAGGCCTTGGTCCTATGAAGGCTGGAAGCCCCATTAGGGGAATTCAAGGGCAGGGAGACAGGAGTCAGTGGGTGGTGGGTGGAGGACCCTTTATAGAACAAGGGAGGGGGGATGGGTTTCTGGCGGCAGAATCAGGAAAGGGGATAACATTTGAAATGCAAATAAAAAATATCCAATTTTAAAAAAATAAGAAGTAATTCATAATGTACCCTACAGCACATGACTTTTAATGCTATTATACTATTATCTTGTTTGTAAATGACTATAATTTGTGATAACCGGAACTTTATGTTTTAGTGTATTTCAAAAGAATGCAAGGTTCTGAGTGTACTAAAAATTCATTAATATAGAAGTAATAGCTAATTGATGTTTTTAATAGGGTGAAAATACCTATCATTTTTACTTTTACTAATTAAAATTTTAATATTTTTGCTATTTAAATTCTTAAATCAAAATACAATTATATTAGTTCCTTTTTCCTTTTACTCCCTTTAGCCCCTCTCAATTAACATTTTTCAAATCCTTGGCCTCTTCTCACGTAAATCTATATCACTCTCTCTCCATCTATATCTCTATTAGTTATCTACCTCTCTCTCTTGATACATATATATCTCTATATATCTTTATTTATATATATCAACATCTCTATATGCTTATTTTTATATTATACTTTTATATAGTACAATATAATAAAATAATA
Organism: Mastomys natalensis; assembly: GCA_021653895.1. Lineage (NCBI taxonomy): Eukaryota > Metazoa > Chordata > Mammalia > Rodentia > Muridae > Mastomys > Mastomys natalensis. The sequence continues at coordinate 181,359 of JAJTUV010001282.1, forward strand.
AAATTATATTATACATAAATATATATTTTATTTTTGGGTCTGTTTAGTATTGCTTATGTGTATAAGTATTTTAGAGCTGAGCACTTTGGTATTGGGTAACCAATTAGAAGGCTAAATAAAAATTTAAAAGGATATTAAATTAGTGAACATGAAATCAGCAGATAGTCTATGAAAAACTACTGTCAGAAAGATTTCAGGAAAATCTGTTCTTTCCATTCTTTGTACAAGAAAATGGAGCTGTCATATAGTTTTTATAAATTTAAAAGGACATTATTCTTGCAGATCCCTGAACAAGAAATAGCCTTCTGTGACTACTTAGTAATAAGATCTATTTTAAACAGTGATTAATCTTTCAAAGCCTAGCAAGGAGCTGAGAACTGAGAAACTTGGAGGAAGTTCAAAGCGTTTTCGTGAAAATTGTGACTTAAATTTTCTAATTCAGGGTTAGTGTGGCTACGCGAACAAGAACCAGTGTGAGGCCTTTTACTCAGCTTGCTCTTATGCTGTAGACAGTGTGTGTGGGAAAGAAGTTGGACTCTCAACCTTCATTCTTTCATTTGAGGCTAAAGTTTCAGGTTGTTAATTAATCCAATAATATCCCTGTCAGTGTGGGAATCCACTGTCAAAACCATGCCTGGAAGCCCAGGGTAGTGTCTTTATACATTTCTCCCAGGAAAGGTCAATCTGATCAAGTACACTGTTTTCAACTTGGCAATATATTCTATTATCTTGGAATGATCCTTCTTAAAAAAAAAAAAAACAAAAAAAACAACAACAACAACAAAAAAAAACCATAATAGCTGAGTACTGCTATGTCCTCTCTAAAGACCCGCAGCAATTTCATTTCCACATGTTAAATGACTATTGTATTTTAGTAGTGACAAATTTCTGAGTATATCCCGAGAATTCTGATGAAGATCCTGAACCTCTCTAAGCATGTAGAATATGTCAGAGGAACTAGAAAAGTATCCTCCTCCTTCCTACGGTAGAGACCAACAGTTGCCCCAGGAAGACATTGAGAATGATTGATTTGAAATATTTCTTTTAAGATTAAAATAATTATTAAACTATTTTAGTCAAAATGATATCATTTTCCCCCTTTCGTTTATGCCCCCCAACTTCCTCATATGCACTCCCCTCTAACTCCTCTCTTTCCCCTTAAATTCTCTTAAATTCGTGACATCTTTTTCTATGATTATTATTGTTACATACAGCTATAATATATTGTGTGTAAACATGAATAAAATCTATTGAATCCGTTTAATGTTTCTTGTATGTAAAATTCTTAAGAACGGAACTTCAAAACTTGAGTATGTTTCCTTCAGGACTTAGGATCTTACAAATTCACTAAACCCTATAGAAAAGAGGCCATATTTGGAACAGCAATGATAGTTATTTACCATGAGAGTTGTGTTTTAAGTAGTACTCTTGTCTTATCTCCCTAAATGCAAGTTCATTACAGTGGATCCTTGGCTTCTTGTGGAGACAATGTATGGACAGAGCTTTGACTGTCCTCCCCGTGGGATTATGATTGATTTCTTGATCACAGATGTTGTCGACAAGCATTTTGATGCTTTTCTCTTAAATTGTCCATTTACAATTATCATTTGCCATGCAAATGCCATTAGTAGAACAACTAAGAAAACCTCCTCTCTTTTCTATCTTAGTGCCTATTGAATGGTTGAATGGCGTTATACTTTATCCACTATTATATTGAACCTTAATGCATTATAATGTACTTTATTTAGAGCTGACATGAGTTTCCAGAAAATGAAACACTGCGATAATATATTCCAGGGAACTGTGTAATTTATTCACAAATTATCCTTGGCTTTTAAAGATAATCAGCAGTTCCCTAACCAGTTCAACATGTGTCTCCATTAAAGATAGAAAAGCGAAGCCACTGAATGGTAATTGTTAAAAAGTACAATATGGGAAATTTCGGTATTTGTATTTGGTTACAAGTTTTGTCTAACTAGTTAGACAACCAAATACCTGAAAGAAGTATTCAATCAATGTCCTTTGAATTGATGGCATTAGCATTTCACAAATTAAGTTGCAGAGGCTTGGGGTACTATTGAACACTTTTTGTTGATGGCCATTAACTCTAGATAACCAAGTAAAATAGTCTTCATTCATCCAATCAAATAGGCACTAATTATCTAGCCTACCAAATCTATATGTCCTTCGCTCTGGGTAAGCATTCTTTTATCAAGACTTGCAACCAACTATAGTAACTATGTAAGAAAATCAGGCAATAAGTTATATCTGTATTTTCAACATGTGGATTTTAAAAGTAGGATTATAAAAATGTGAAGCAGTCTGGAATGTCTACAGACAGAGTGAATTCCTTTCTTAAAGCACTAATTTATCATGTATTATTCTCAGCTGTGTACATAGAAAGAAATACTTAGAACCCAGGCGTTCAGAGAAGTGATGCCATCGTGACATGTATATACAATCAGGACCATGTGAGGTCACACATTGGCTCTGTACCAAATGATTTTGTGTTTCTTGGGTATTCTGAGCGTTTTGAAAACAGAAACTGCAGTTTCAACTATGGCTTCATAAAAGAAAACAATGAAACAGCAACATCAACGAACACCAGCAGCAGCAACAAAAACACGTGGATCCTAAACATTCCTACTGCTGCTGTGTTTTGTTTTACCTGGTCTTTCTGGATTTTTATTCTATGTTGCCAGTTGCTTGTGTGTCTCTGTGTCTGTGTGTGTGTGTGTGTGTGTGTGTGTGTGTGTGTGTGTGTTCCATTAGGTGTTGGAGTTTCTTATGTCCTTCAAACTTTCTTCTTGCTACTTTCTTCCTAATTAATGTGATCTATATCTACAACTTCCATTGTCGTCTTTGCATGGATCACATGTAATTACGGTATTCAGATCGTGAATCTTCTCAGATCCCTGTATACAACTCTTCTGCTTGGGTGTCTTGAAGGCATCTGAAGGGAATATCTCCATGCTGTTTTTTCCTAAACCTACCAGTTTCTAGCTAAAATCTTGAATCATCTAACCACCTTACAGGGTTTTCCTTAATTTTTCTAGATTATTCACACCATATTGTCTGTTTTTCTTCTTAGTATATGTTTATATCTACTAGCACAGCATAGTATATACTATAAGACTCTTAGACTATTGGTCTAAAATGACACCTACCACTATAATTTGCTATTCTCCATACTGAAATCAAAGTAAGTCTGTGCTTCTCTAAATCTATTCTTTACTATAAAAAGTCAATCTGAAAATGTATACAGTATGATTCTAATTGTATGGGAATTTGGATAGAGCAAGAGGATCATTGTTATTGAACGTTCATGGAAAATGGCCATGGATGGTCAGGGAGGGCAGTTATAAGTGAGCCAGACTCTTTTGTATATTGTACAGTGGTGACACATCTCATATATTGTTAAAACCTATAGATTACAGCAAAGATGCACAAGTGTATAGATGGTGGACAAGAGTAATGGTAACATTCAATATTAGTTCTTTTTAACAACAAGTATGCCACTTTGGTCTTGGTATGTCAGGGAGGCTGTGCATATGTGAAGGTAAATCTATATAGGAAGTTTCGACTTTCTGCTTAGTTTATTATAATGTTATGGCTATGGTAAAAAATAAAATGCTTTAAAATTTCACTCTGAACTTCCTCCTGCAGTTGCTGCATCCTTTCCCAGTATTGCTAAAATAAAAATTGAATCAAGTCCCCTAAACAGCTCACATTTAGAAGGTAGCTGCTTCTCATCTACTGTCCCCATTGTCTTTCTCTGCTCTCCAGCCAAGCCAACTTCTTTCTCATTTGAAATGATGTTGTAAAGCTTCACTGAGATTTTCTTGGCCTCCTCCTCCTCCTTACATGGTAAACATCTACCCTTGTCTTTTATTGTCATTTGCTAAGGGATGATATCTCTGAGGTCCAAATCATTGGGTGAGTCTTGCATTTAGATAACACATTTTCTCAGGAGCCATATCCCTTTTATATAAAAAAAATCAAGCATACATCTTCTCTGGTACACTATGCTCCACGAGGTGATACTCTTATATTTTCTAGTTCCACCCATTTACCTAAGAATTTCTCAAATTCATTTTTTTTAATAGCTGACTAATACTCCATTGTGTAAATGTATCACATTTTCTGTATCCATTTCTCTGTTGAAGGACATCTGGGTTCTTTCCAGCTTCTGGCTATTATAAATAAGGCTGCTATGAACATAGTGGAGCATATGTCTTTGTTATGTTTTAGAGCATCTTGGAGGGCAACGTGTAGAAGAATGCAAATCGATCCATTCTTATCTCCTTGTACAAAGCTCAAGTCAAAGACCACCACATAAAACCAGATACACTAAAACTAATAAAACAGAAAGTGGGAAAGAGCCTGGAATACTTGGGCACAGGGGAAAATTCTTTTTTTTTTTTAATTTTATTTATTTAGTTATTTAAATCACATTGTAACTTACTTATTTACACAGAGGTTATAAACACAAAAAGGTAGGATGTGGGGAAGGGAATGGCACCTGAGCATAGGTGTTCAGGGGGAGTACAGATACCTTTCAGAACAGGGTATCAGCTGGGTGTAGGTTCGGTTGACAGGTCACTGTGGCTCTGCCTATGATTCACTTGTCCTTATTTAAGTTGGTATTGTCCACCAAGGCTGCCTATTTATAAGACCTATGACTACTAGGTCTGGTAAATTTCCTCAGAAGCTGCCTGTTTATAGTAGCTTATAGCCTTCTGTTTTCAGTGTTTTTCCACAGAGACCCAAGACTTGGTGTTAGCATGTATGTATGTCATACCTATTGCTGACTTTAGGCCTATGGCTGATTTTTGGCCTTTAGTGTATATGCAGGGCTGCTCCTGACATCTCCTCCCTTCTCTAAGTATAGAAGGGCATTGGCAATTCTATTCTTGTGAAGGCGGGGATAGAGGCCTAACCTCCAATAATTGAAGGGGACCTTGCAAACACCAATGGCTTAGGCTCCAAGATCAAGAATTGACAAATGGGATCTCATAAAATTGCAAAGTTTCTGTAAAGCAAAGGACACTGTCATTAGGACAAAATGGCAACCAACAGATTGGAAAAAGATATTTACCAATCCTACATCTGATAGAGGGCTAATATCCTATATATACAAAGAACTCAAGAAATTAGACTTCAGACAATCAAATAACCTCAATAAAAAATGGGGTACAGAGGAATCTTGAACGGCTGAGAAGCACCTAAAGAAATGTTCGATATCCTTAGTCATCAAATGGTGCTGGTTCAACTGGAGGTTGAAATGCAAATCAAAACAAACCTGAGAAAAGGATATCACATCCAAAATGTAAATAAAATATCCAATCTTAAAAAAAAAAAAAAATCCAGAGCTGCTGTCCTGAAATTTCTGACTGGTTCACTTCACTACATCTGAGGTGAGCAGTTAGGATTCCCATGGTTGTTACTAAGGGCTGATGGTGACAAAGAAAAATTGCTTAGCTTACCCAGAAAAGAAAGGGCTTGTTGCTTCTTAATTGCTTATTAATGAAATAAAAGAATGTGCTCTGGGTACCACACTTTAAGCACACAGGCTTTCTCTAATGGGAAGCCTTGAGTACATTCAACTTCATTTCAGGACTGCCTACCTAATAAGGATGCCCCAAGAGAAAGGAGTGAATTTATTTTTGAAGAATAAACACAGAATTCTATTCAGTGGGTTCTCCTTCCACCTAGAGAGGATTTTCTAGTACTTAAGGGAGGTTTGCCAGGAAGAGTAGTCCTGGTAACAGATTATCACCACCATAGTGAGTAATTTATTCATTTCCTTGTTCTTTGTTTGTTTCTTTGTTTCTTCTTCTCCTCTCTCTCTCTCTCTCTCTCTCTCTCTCTTTCTTTCTTTCCTCTTTAAGGGTTTCTACCTGTTTACCTGTGTTCTCCTGTATTTCTTCAAGGGATTTATTTATGTTCTTCTTAAAGTCCTCCATCATCAACATGAGGAGTGATTTTAAATCTGAATCTTGCTTTTCTGGTGTCATGGAGTATCCAAGACTTGCCATGGTGGGAGACTGGGTTCTGATGATGCCAGGACCTTGGTTTCTGTTGCTTATGTTCTTGCACTTGTCTTTTGCCATCTGGTTATCTCTAGTGCTACCTGCACTCAGTGTCTCTGACTGGAGCCTGTCTCTCCCTGTTATCTTGGTTGTAGCAGAACTCCTCAGAGTTCATCTGTCTCTGTAATTATGTGATCCTGAGATCCTGGGTAATAGAACTTCTGGGAATTAGGTTGCTTCTGGGATCCTGAAATCCTATGTTCCTGGGCATGTTAGAGCCCCTGGGAGTCCATCTTCTTCAACTGCTCTGAGTACTGGGGATGGGTCATGATATGGTGTCTTCACAGGAGCAGACTAACTAGGAGTCTGCCCCAGCAAAAAGTACCAAGCAAGGGGTGAAAGGGGAGTGGTATTCAGGAGGGCTTGGTTTTGGTGGGTGATGGTCCTGAGTGCCCTAGACTCCAAGCTGCAGCTCTGGGATGTAGGGATGTGAGGGAGGGTTCTTACCCACTGCTCTGAGTATGGTGTTTCCTCCAGGATAGGTCAGAATATGGTATCTTCATGGGAGCAGATCAGCTAGGAGTCTGCCTCAGCAAAAAGGACCAAGCAAGGGCTGGATTCTTTTTCTTATGAGTTAAGTTTGTAAGCATATATATCATCTAATGACAGCTCTTTTCTCATTACAGTCAGTTCTTTCACATGGCACTGTGGCTGACTGTGCTGTGGTTGGCAAGGAAGACCCCTTGAAAGGTCATGTCCCCTTAGCACTTTGTGTGTTGAAGAAAGGTGAGACTTGCTTTTCTTCCCTGACTGTTTGGCCATAGACGAGTAGCATTAATTTGGTACTTAACAACTCTCCTTTTTCCCTAGATATAAATGCAACAGAAGAACAAGTTTTGGAAGAGATTGTGAAACATGTTAGGCAGAGCATTGGCCCCGTGGCTGCTTTTCGAAATGCAGTTTTCGTCAAACAGTTACCCAAAACCAGGTCTGGCAAAATTCCACGGTCTACACTGTCTGCCCTGGTCAACGGCAAGCCTTATAAGGTAAATGATTCAGAATCTTTAATGCCGAGTCCTGAAATAATTTTCACAACTTCTTTGACACCAGGAACACTCTATTAGGTTAAAGTTCTCAATCATGAATTTTATCTCCACCAAATCATCTTCACTCTCTGTAAGGAGAGCTTGAGAAAGAAGTACTGGTTAAAATCACGTGCTTTAATCATCAGAACTGTGTGAACTTTGCTTTCAGCAATTTTGCAAATTTCAAACAGACTTGCAGAAATCCATTCCTTTGAACTAAATGTACACATTGCTTGATTTCAGTCACTAATGACCATCCATGATGAGAAAGTGAAGTGTTTGAGAAGTCTAAAATGTTCTAACCTATCACTTCTAATTACTTTTACTATTATGAGAGGAATCATTTTTGGAAAATTTAGACTGATTCAAGCACATATATATTTCAATGTCAAGTCATGTTATTGGCATGCACATCTTATAATTTCATCAACAATTTTATATATAATAATGATAATTACTTTCCAACCAATTTTCAGAATAAATAAACAAAAACTCTGGAGAAATATGTAGAAACACCAACAATTTTGCTAAACAAACTCTTTCCTTCACTATCCCAAAAGATGAGTATTTAAGTATTTGGCTTAAAGTTCCCTATTTTACAGGTGTTTTATGAAATAATTGGGGGCATAAATTTTATGGGCCTATAATCAGCATTTGGGATGTAAAGCCAGGCAGATAAAGAACTCAAGACAGATTTCCTGCCTAAGACATTTAAAGCCAACCTGTATCCCAGGAGACCCTATTTCAAGAAAAAAAAAATCAAAACAAAGTTAAAAACAACAACAACAACAAAATGAGCAGTAAAACAAAGCATGCCACTATTTGTTGTACAAAGTCACAGTGAAGTCCAAGGGAAGATGTGTGTCTGACACTGGCCATTTATTTCCAGGTCACCCCTACAATTGAGGACCCCAGCATTTTTGGTCACATCGAAGAAGTGCTGAAGCAGGCTGTGTGATTTTTTGGTTACTATTTTCAATCACTTTGCTTAACATTCTAGCTGGATTTTAAGTCATTTATTTTCTATAAATAAATACTTGAAGAAATGCCTTATCAACTTAAATGTGAGCTGTAGTGTTAAGTCAGTCTAGTGGCCCCTGAAAGAGGCTGTACGTTGTGTTTCATGTGGGCCAGTTTGTACTGTTACCTCTTTTCTGTAACATGAATCATTATATGCTATCTAGTGTATTAAGGAACATATCTTTGGTCTATAGCTTTACAAATTCAAGAGCTTTACAAACACATTTTAATTAAAAGTATCTGAACTATAAATGCACTTTCTGGAGATAAGTATCAACCACACACTTTGATCAAAATCTAAACTGAAATCAAAGTCAGAATATAGTTTAAAATGTTATTTTGGAGACTCCAATGTTGTCTAATATTTTATAGGTGACTACCATGCTTTTAGGTAATTATCAATACAGAATAGGTTGCCTAGCAACACAGGACCCAGGGTTGAGCAGCACTTCTAGGTTGCTTGTTACTGGGTAATGGGGGAGGGAGGAGCATGTATCTGGCAGAGAACCTAGACATCCTTCCACCAAATATTTTGAAGAGATGAAGACTTCTGGAATCCCCTATCATAGTTGACTCTGGTATCTGGATTCCTTCATTTTCCAATGGAATCAAGGGATGACCTCCCAATGGAAAGGCATGACAAGAAAGATGTTACAACATTGAAAAGGTTCATCTTCTGCTAAATGTCAATACATTTTCAGAGCCATGTCAATAGCAATTGACATGTATTTCTCTCTCTCTCTCTCTCTCCTCTCTCTCTCTCTCTCTCTTCTCTCTCTCTCCACCTCCCCTTCCCTCTCCCCCCCCCCCTCTCCCTTTCTCTCTTTTTTGACAATGATGTGTTTCCTAGGTTGGCCTCTCAAATCCTGGTCCTCCTGCATCTTACTTATATTTGCTGGGGTTAGAAGTGTGTACTACCATACTTAGGTCCACATTATCATTTATTTTCCTCTTATAAGGGCTGAACCAAGAACCCTGTGCATGTTAGATAAGCACTCTTCCTCTGAGCTGTACCGCTGGTGCTCAATGAATTTATGGTGGTTCTTGAGGTGCACATCTCAACAAGTGATTTTAAGAACAATATACAGCCTTAAATACTAGAAATTATGTGCTCCGTCAAGGGTGCAGTTCTATCAAATCCCAAAGAAATATGGCTCAGGAGAGGGCTGTTACTGAACTGCAAGAGTCTCTGGTTTTCAAGAAAACTCCAAATATTTATTTTATTACAAGTTTTAATTTGAATTTGAATAAATATCAAATCATCTAAAAATTATGGCCTAATATATATTTCTGTCTACAGGTTTATGAAACAATGGAGCCTTTTCAAAGAATGGAAATAAGTCTTTAATAAGTTTATAGAAATATATTCCATGCACTAGAATAGAAATAGTTGATTAACCAACTTAGAGTTCTACATGTGTTATTTTTTAGAATGTACACTTAAATTCAAAATATATACTGTGTTCATTGCATCTCTGAGAGTTCTTGGAATAATTTTTCAATTCTTCATTTTTTTGGAAATGTTATGAAGAGCTCATTGTCTTCATAGAAGATAGTCTAAATAGATGAAATATAGGTAAGAAACAACATATTAGATTTTACTGGTCACAAAAGGTATGCATATCTTATATAAAGCTCTTATTTTTGGCCTATTTGGTCTGTGCCTAACAGATAATTACAAATACAAGAAATATAGTTGAGAATTAACAGATTGCAACTTGTCTGTCATAAACATTATATCTCTATCTATCTATCTATCTATCTATCTATCTATCTATCTATCTATGTATCTATCTCTTATATAAAGGCTCTGCTTTAGGCTACTTTGGGCTGAAGATTGGATAACAAATGGCTTCTCAAAGGGAAGTTTTATTGATTAAACTACCTTCTTTATTAGTAGCATTGAAGACGTGTCTTTTATCATCTTTAATTATTTCGATGTTCTGAATTAAACCAACTGACATTTTGTAACTTGAAGTTCTTGAGTTTCTTGAATTATTCATTGTATATTTACATTTTATCCAATATCACAACTGTGGGGATTACAAATCAATAAATTTTAATATGTTAGCATTAAAATACAGTTCATTACTTTCTCAACATGAATCAGATACTTTAACTAAGTTTGTCATTTTCTTATTTGCCAGTTATAAACTCAGGCAGAACTAAGAATTGAGTCAAGTTTGTATCTTTGGACCATTTGTAGATTTTACTTTATATCAGCTCAGCAAGTAAGCCTGGGTTATTTTCCAGTAGAGATAATCTTAAAATAAATAAATAAAATGGACAAAACAAATGAATAAACATACCAACAAAACACAGTTTTTCACACATAAGAAGGAGCTGTTTTCCTTATGTTTCAATGAGGAATTTCATCTTCCCTGCAGACTAGAGGCAGTGACCACTCTGTGGTGCTAAAATTGAAGTCATCAGACTGCTTAAAAATTTGGGAGAAAATGAAAGAATGTTATATTTTAACATCTCACCATAAGGTTTTTGCTTTGTTTTGTTTGTGAAATTACAGCTAAAAATATTTTGATTTGAATGTGTCTTTAATAGTAATGATATAATCCAGGAAATGTGACCATACTTACATTTACCTTGATGACTTCTCTGTGATCTTGTATTTTATGAAATTTTTACATTTGTAAGTCACTTGGAAAATGAAAATAAAAGTACCTTTAATGTTTAAAGAGTGTGACAATTTATTTTTCCCCATAAAATACACTAGCTAAAAGTGAAACTTGTTTTATACTCAAAAGGTTGTTTTACTTATATAAATTTGTGTTCGAAAGGGCTTTGTGTGATATTCTAAAGTGTTTGAATTCCTGACATGCATGGTTAAAGGGAAAAAACCAAAACCAAAAACCAGAACACCTAGAAATATAGTTGACTAAATTTCTCTTATATATTCAAGCATATTTTACATAATTCTCTAGGAAAGTAATTTGATACTTTGTATCACACTATTAGGACCTATTACAGATCATCAGCATTTTGTATATAATTTCTAAAAAGAAGAAACTGCCTTTGGTGATGGCATGAGAGGTTTATGTAATTGGATATTGATTATTCTCCAAAAGCGCCTGGCCACAGTAAAGCTGGTGCAGTGTTCACTGAAATGTGTCCTCTTATATGTTCCCAGAAGCAGCATCTTGCTCCATTTCTTGTGTTAATGAGGTGAGCGGTTTTCTCTAGTACAGGCTTCTGACCATGCCATTCTACCCAAAGCATGCAGACTGCAGGTTCTTGAGATAAGCCATCGAATGCCATGGGACAAAATAAAATGTTCTTCCTTAGAAGTTAATTATCACTAGGATTTCACTACTACAGCTATGCAAAACTATGTGTCACACAAGTATATAAATATAAGTATAAATCTTCCTGCCACACGCCTGTCAGAGTTTCTGTCTTCTATTTCATTTAGATGAATCAAAAGTCTCAATGTTCTGTCACATTGTTTTCACTCAAGCAACTATTAAAAAAAAAAAAAAAAAAAAATCCAAACCACTTCTATCAGCTGGTTTAGACCTCCCTCTAGTGGCAGACTCGATTTTGAATACAATTGCATTGGAAATCATTGAGTAATTTTCTTTGTAATTCAAAGAAATCGTTAACATGTTATGCTACTAGAAAACAAAGCTTAAACAGAAAACTGGAAGCATTTTTTTTTATTGATAATGGAGAGGGTTTCTGTTACCATTACCTTTTGATTGAATCTGTTCAACAAAAATAGACATCGAAACAAATGTACGTGCAAATATAACGAATTAAAATACAAAAAAATAAATAAATAATTTACTAATGACGGGTCTTGCGTTTAATAAGACCAAGCAGCAGGAAAACAGCAGTTAGATCAATGGTATTATTAAATAGGTTTCACTTTGAAATCTCCCATATCAATAAAGAATAAACAACAGTGACACCACCGAATAAAGCCACAAGGAAGAGAGTACTCATCTTTACTTTTTATACACTATATACGTTAATCATTCTGTCTTTATTTCCTCTGATGAAAGTGAATTCAGGGAAGTCACAAAAAATGGTTATTTCAGCTAAAGGCTTTTAATATCAGAGTCTGGCTAATGCCCTGTTAACAGTGATTTTAAAAAGGGGGTGGTTTATGGGGTTCTGCCCCTCCACGCACCCCCAGTGGAAATGGACCTCAGACTCTACAATGGCTGACATTCACTGTCCAGTGCTGGCTGGAAGTTCAGGGTCTTTGAATGAACATGTAGTTTGTGTGTGTTGTGGTGTGTGTGGTGTGTGTAGTGTGTGTGTGTGTGTGTTGTATGTGTATTTGTGTGTGTTTGTGCATGCGTGTGTGTGTGTGTGTGTATGTGTGTGTGTATCTTGGTCCACAGGCAACAAGATTAGGTAATGGTTTTCGTAATATAAATTGTTAAAATCATTGCAATTTGACTCTTGTAAACAGTTTGGCTTTGTTTTCTTTTGAAACAGGTTGAGCCATCACAGTGCTTTTGTAAGGAGAGAGAGAGGGTATCACATCCCTGATTGCCTTTAAAGGTCATTTTGAGCTGCAGGTTAAATCACATGATCAGAGGCAGGTGTTCAGCTTTAAGGTTTGACAGACTTGAAGGAGAAGCATGTTGAAGCATGACACACACTTCTAAGAAACATATTCATTGACTGTTACAATTCAAAAACTGTATAAACGGTGGAATGGTAAAATACAAACAGTACTTGGAATTGTTCAATGTTTGCACTCGAGACTCCATGAACCATATATTTTATTTTTTTTAAAAAAATCATATTTATATCCATTTACAGAGGACTTACACATTTAAAAAGAAATGATACACAGTCATACATAAATGCCTATTATATTACAACATGAAAAAACAAGTGGTTCCATCTCATAAAAGCATCCAATGCACAGAAGTTATGATGTGGATGATGCTCTTATGTCAGATGACTTAAGCATTTTATTACAATCATAGTAAACTAATCAAACTCAATACCCAACTCCCCCCAGAGTCACTTATTTAATGTTTGGTAAACCGTTACTTATAATATTCCCTTAGAATTTAGTCTTCACGAAGGCTTCTCCGTTTGTCTTCTTAGGCGGTAGTGCACTTTAGGTTGTGTAGACTGAAAAGATGACATCTGAAAAGGGGACAGACAGGATGAGTTCTCTGTCAATTGCCAGTCAATGGATCCCACACACCTTTGCATTGGCGTATAACATCATGAAGCTTGAAGAGGCCTATCCTAGAACCCCAGTGCAAGGAAAGGTATTGAGGGTGTATCTTATAGTAGATAGTGTGACATTTACTACTCTCCACTCATTTATTTATATATTTATTTATTATTTATTATTTATTATTTTCAGGAGCATTAAGTAGACTTTGCTCAACTTCAGAGAAAGTATGGGTGTACTAGAAACACATCATATAAAATGCAAGCATGCCTTCTGAAGTTTTTTTTTTTTTTAGGTTGCTAACTATTAAACTGGGTTGAGGTTGGCATATTCCATAGAATAGGTTTATATTCCAGTTCATATTTTTTAGAGTTTTTAAAATGATGCTTTTCTTTGATCATGAAGAACATTAAACAGCATAGTTTGATGTCTCTGTATTAGCAATATGTATTACACCATAGATTTCAGCTATGACATCACACAGAAAAATCTCACCTTTTTACTGACACAATAGAGTAATCATATAAAGTATGTTTAGGCTTATTTTCAGAACATCTATTTTAATTTCTTACCAAACTAAAAATAGAGATTGCCTTTGATTATCCTATTAATATTTTTATTCCACTTAATGGTTAAAAACTAAAAAAATATGAACTAGAATAACATGCAGGAAAGTTCAAGATAAATTCTACTCATGAGTCTAAAGCTAAGCGGCAAGCACTACTGAATATATTAGTCATTTATGAACTAGTAAATTATCAAGTTTCTGAGAAAATTATTAAGCTATGTGTAGAATCTGTTGTCAGTAGTATTTTGAAAAGTCTCTAATTTAGCCAAATGATTATATTTTGGAGGCCATGACTAATGAGACCAAATTGTATATCACAAAAATGTTTATATTATTGTACCACGTTGAGAAATTAAATTATTTGTCTGAGTGATTTTTTTGTTTTCTGTTTTCTTAATTAGTGACCCATGTAAGGCAGCATGTCAGCTCCATTGTTAGTCCCTCAAGAACAATGATATGTTCTACATAGATGTTGATTCAAGGCAATAAGTAAATAGCACAGAAAGGTTGCGTCTCTACTGTTTTCTTCTCCCATCTCTGGGCACAAATACAGTTGAAAAATATTTTCTTCCAAATATCAGGTCATTGAATATGATAGTATGGTATATCCAAATTCTGGGTTAATGTATTCTTCATAAATTTAAAGTTTATAAATCTAGGAAAGAAGTTTTTATATATGAAAGTTTTAATATAAAAAATCATGTTATATTGATATAGCAATATTTCCCACTGATTAGCATTTCCTTATAACTGTCATATCTTCCATGTATATAACATAGTTTTATGCAATTTCTATTCCTAATTCCTATAATTTTTGTTTCTCTGTTATATTTCCCACATTCTTGAAATTTATACTTGACTTAAGCAAATATAAATCATAATGATAGAAAATATGATGTTGAGATTTCAATATTTTTATTTTCAACTTTGTTGTTAATATTAATCCACATCTAATTTCCTGTCTCTTGAACTATTTGGCTGTGAACTTGCACAATGTCTATTGATCTATTTTGAGTCCTTCTAAGACAGGCACTTGAGATGTGTTATTGCTTTCAAATGCCAGACTTTTACTAATAAAACTTTATGGAGTCAAAATAAAATGCCCCTGAAAGCAATATACTTAGCAACCCATCAGTGTGGCATGACTGAGTGACAGGCCTGCAACAGGCAGACCATGAAACACAGAAGACAGGTAATGATAGGAAACGCTAGGTGAAGAGTTACAGTTTCAAGATTCTTCGAGGGGGCGATCACCTCTGCATGGCTAGGCCACACCAAAGGGCACGGACTATATTGACTAGACTCTGTAAATCCCATCTTTCTGTTGGTTTGTTGTTGGCCGGCCAGGAGAAACTACTCACAGCAGGTCAGTGCTGCCTCCTTTGAGTGACTTGTCAACATGAGTATGTGCGAACAGTGGAGTTGTCTAACCTCTGCAGTCTTGATGAAGCAACTGCAAATGAGAAAAGGGCTTTAGAGGTTCTCAGATCATAGATGAGAGAGATTGATTTTTCTCTGCGTAAAAGGATCCTGGGAATATTAGTAGACTGTCTTGGCTCAGACAGAAGCCACTCAACGTTCCTCTCCTCGAGACCCAGAGACTAATGAAAATTTACCCGAGTGCAATTCAGCTGAGCTTTCCAGTTGTTGTGTATTCCTCCTTAGATGAAATCTGTTGCAAAGCACCTCCCAAGGGTGAGTCTGCTTTTGTTGTAAAGATTACTCTCAGAGAGCAGAGTTTTGTGGATTGTGTTGTTTTCCTCTATGTATTGGCAAACTTCTATGCTAATTTCAGTCATGTTAAATTATTCATGAGCCTGCTAACAAGTTCCAAAATATTAACAAGCTAAAAAAAAATGTAGATCAAAGACCACATTTTATGCCTAAGATGAATTTTAATTGCCATAACAGCTTGAAAAGAAGTGAAGATTCTGGATATTATCTTCATAATAAGAGGAAGACTATTTTTCTTTAATGCCTACCAAACAGAAATAATTTGGGGATTTCTATTATTATTTCTCAATTGTCTCTCCAGAATGACTGCTTCCTTTTGTGAAAGATGTATCGAAAGTCTAATGTCCACACAAGGAGATGTGATTCGTAAATCACTCTTGGCTTGTGTTTGTTTAATTCTCTTCTCATGTTTGTGCTTGTTTATTTAAGGCTTTCTGCCTTGGTCAGAGACAAACCTGTCTGGTAAACCTGAATTTGAAAGATACAATATAAACTTTGTAATATTTCAACATATAAAAGAGCCAGTTAGAATAAATTTCCATATCTAGTGTTATTTGAGTTCAAATCCAACCTCCATTTTAAATTGAATATTCATTTTTGAAATAGAAGAGTAAAGAAACACAAATCATGAAGATGCATGTTGTTTTTTCTAGATGTGGACATTAGTGGAGTTATTTGGGGGGGGGATGTAATTTATTTTCCAAATGCATATCAAGTGTCATGGATTCATGCGTTGGTAGTTTTCAAATGGTCTTTTTCTTGATAAAAGCAAAGTAAATTTCAAGCAAAGCAAACGAATTTAAGAAAAAAAAATCAGTTCTAGAAGGGTCTGTAAAGTTGAAGAATTGCATAGCTTTGTCTAGGCAAGATTTTTACTTCACAAACAAAAATGTAAAACTACTGTACCATCTGTCGTCATTTTTCTGGACTGGCCAGACGTTGTGGTCAACCTGAATCCTGCCGGTAAGTTTCTGAGGACCCAGGCATCATGCTGATTCCATGAACTTCACGAGGAGGGAACTGCCTCCGCCAGGTTGATCCACGTCTGAAATTCTTGTCATCACTCTGCCAGTACAGAGGTAGAATTCGATGTCATGAAAACAAATAAAGTTATAGTACATAAATCTGTGTGCTTGGGAGCTTGTGATAGAGTTTATTTACATTCAGTCTGTCAAATACAAATAGGCATGCTTTGCTTCATATTGAACCCCTCTGGTGATTTCGGATTGAGATAGTAAATATGACAGAAATGTGGAATTTTTAAAAAATTAATTGAATTTCAAATCTAAAGTTTGTCACTTTTAAACATCCTTGAAATTATAAAATACTAAAGGTTTTCTATCAAAACAGATCATTGGATTTATTTTGTTATGCATCATGCTAGTTTTTCATTATGAGATGATATACTTCATTGTATTAGTTGTTATATAGAATATAAATGAAGTAAATAATCAATAAATATCACTTTCATGTACATAAGAGTTAGATAGTATGCAAAATCTATATTTGAGACACTCTGGTTGGCATATGATACCATGGGCTATAATCTGAATAAGAAATATTGGACTTGAAATTTGTGAGATTTTCAGGTGGCTCCAAATTAACTGGAATTTTTGAAAACCTTTGTAGCCTGGGCTTCACCCTTTAATTAACACACTTGATTTTAAGGTGATGCCGAAATGAAAAGATAACTCTAGTTAATAAATATTACATGCACTCTTCTGGTTACCCTTCAGAACTTGGTGGTAACATCCTATCACTGAAAACACCAGATATAAGAGCCATAAAATTTGGTGAATAAAAATTGGAATTCTTCTAGAAACTTCATCCCTATTGACTAGCTTTTATAGTTCTATAATGTACTGGAAAAGAAAAATAATTATCAGTCAATCTTATACAGCTGGTTACAATCTTGCAAACCTGAGGGTTGCAAGGAGATTGCGCAACAAAATATGCTCCTGCTGGAACTCACATTATAGGAGTAAACCATTTTCAGATTTCATTTAAGGTCTGCTCCATAAGACAGGACTCATACTTAAATTCATTTTCATGGTCAAGAACATGTGGCTAGAGAGAATGTAGTTCTTAAGAGAGAACCTACTAATAACCTATTATACTGCTAAAGGAATATAGTGTTATCCTGACATCTGCATCGCACCCCATCATCCTCCCAAGGCTCAGGACCATCGTGGATAAAGAGTAGAAGGATCATAAGAGCCAGAAGTGACAGGTGACTATATGGAAGCTGTGCTCCAGCACAGCAGGGAAGCGTACAATGAACTCACAGTGGTTGTGATTGCAGGCCAGATGACCTGAGCAACTCATACTAGAAGAATTCCCAGTCTGGAGAGGGAGCGATCCTAAATCCCCACCTATATTAGGACCTATGATAACTGATAGTTTCTCTAAAGTGTGGCCCTGGGAGTGGTGGTCCCGCTTTGGCTAGTCATGTTCCTAGTAGTATATACATAGCATTAATTGGATTCTGTGTGTTTACAACAAACAAGCAAACACTGAGTGAGTATCCAAAGTTGAGATATGTAGGGATTTGGGGGGCATTTAGGGAGGAGTAAGCATAATTAACATACAGTATATGAGGTTTTCAATAAAGACAAAAATGTAAATCTGGTCGCCAATTCTGGTGTGTCTCAAGGAAATAACCACTTTCATCTTTCTCCATACACAAAGTTCCTGTTCAAAGGCAATCATTTTCCTTTGAGTTAGTGAGCCGAAACATGTCGTTCACCATTTTCTTTGTGTTAATTTCTAACAAGTGTATAAATCATTCCACACAGATCTTACCTTCTTAGATCACTAGGACACACACACTCCTGAAGCTAAGAGACGTGTGGCTATGAACAAACCCGTCTTTTACAGCAGAACAGGAAGAACAGGTAACTGAGCGTACTATGAGAGAGCATCAGTTTGATGAATGAGCAGAATACTTCTGAAACATGCTGCAGAGGTCTCCACTTGGAGTCATCTTTTTTTTTTTTTTTTTTTTTTTTTTTTTGCTGTTAAGGTGGGCTTTTCTCATTTCCCCTTGCCTGATATGTGATCTATACTGTGCAAAGGAACATACGTCTCTACTGCAGTGTGCAGGGCTAGGAGGTTAGCATGAGCCTCTGTGCATGTGGTTTTTTTGGTTTATACTCTCTGTTATGCAAATAGAGACCATGAAAATCAAGGCAATCCTAGTCAATTAACATCAGGATCTACTCAGAGGTCAGGAACAGGACACAAGGCATAAGGCATCTAGTACAGGTGTCAGAGTATAGGGTTCTTGGGCTAGAAGTTTGGAATTTTTTAAACACACTTGTGAAAATGAGAGACCTGCTGCTCCATTTCCTGATCAATTGGCAGCCTTCCTTCAACAAACATCTGCCATTTACTTTGCTACTTCATTTTACTTTATTCTGACATCAGTGAAATAATTGACAGTATTGATTTCAAATGGTTTTGGGTTCTCTATGAACAATAAAACATATCTCATATAGATTTTCAATTTAATTACCATTGAAAGTCTATTTGGAGAAAGAAAAATAATTTGGATATTAATTACGGTTAACATCTCTATTGTCAATACCTAAATTTAATTTATATTTGGTAACCTCCTTTTTTATTTTAAATAATACATACTACATCAAAAATGATTTTGTTTGACATTGTCCCACATCTTAGATACTCACAGATGGATAAAATACATTATGCCCTCTCTGACTTCTAGATTTTTGGAGAAATTGTGTTCAAGTTAAAATTTATTAATTACACAAAACCCTATCTGACATTTTAAAGATGTATGACTCTTTTTATTAATTATTTATTTACCTGTTTACATTTCAAATGTTGCCTCCATCACTATCTCTCTTGCAGAGTTCCATGTGACTTCTTTAATATATATATTCTTTAAGTCAGTGAATGAACATTTCAATTATGATACTCATCTACTGTTCAAAGGAGCTACTGCAGAAAAACGATAAATACTCTAGTAGCAATAACTTATGAAAGAGTCTTCAAGAGATAAAGTTAAAATACACCTTTTTAAAAAAAATTAAAAATCTGACTTTGTCTATATATGGGTTTGTTTGTGTACAGTGCCTGCAGAAGCCAGAAAGTATGTCAGATGCCTGGAGCTGGCGGGACAGATGATCCTAAATTGCCTGATATAGGTACTTGGAACTGATCTATGTGTGGTTCTCTGAAAGAACAGTGCATGTTATTAACAGTGGAGCTATCTATCCAGCCCCCAAAGGTTTCTTTTAAATTGAAGTCAAACTCTTAGATACACATTAGAACTTCTCAAATTATTTCTACAGAATATACATGTGGTCAATAGAAATGCAGAAGTGATTTCACGACAGTTAAGGCAAGTTGCTTATTTAGACTTGTTCATATACGAAAACCAGACAGTTTGCTGTCATTTAGCCTTGTGTTGTTTGTTATATTGTGTGTGTACATGGTATGGTATGTGTGTGTGTTTTACACATACACATGTACACTTGTGCATGAAGGCCAGATTTTTTGTTTACCATTAACATTATTTATTTATTTATTTATTTTTGATAGGTATTCTCACTATACCTGAAGATTATTGACTCAACTACTTTGGCTGGCAAACTCCAGCCATCCATTTGTCTCAGCTACCCAATGCAAGAAACCATAGATATGTGGTATCTTGCCTGGTCTTGTGTATTGGTAATGGAAATCTAAACTTAATTCTTCCTGCCAAATGACAATCACTTACTGGCTAAGCTACCTACTTTTTTTTCTAACTGTGTTTTAGAAATTTATACATAATCCTGTTTGGGCAAGATTATTATTCTAGGAGTTGGTTAGGGTTATATTTATAAGGTTCTCAAATTGTTTTTGCACAAGATGACATGAGTTTATAACAGCAAGGTCATCTGCCCTGTTCATTTAGAAATAGAATTATTGATATATTTTCTGATATTTCAAGTCAACTCTAATTTGATGCATCTCTGCAGAACTCGATTGAACATAAGATCTTGTATTTTCTAGGTTCACTCCCTACAGTGACCCACACACATTTCCAGAATAAAATATATTTCCAACAGGTGCTTTTATGTTAAGGAACATCAATACTTTCCACAGAAATTATACAACACTGTTTTCTATCCCAAGATTTCATTTTTAGTTCTTCCATGAAAATATCTTACTTAAAAAAAAAATGTCAAAAAGGGCTATATTAAGCATCTTTCATTGTAGAGATTGTAAATCTTCTTTGCATTCAAACATTTTAGACATCTTCTTACATAGTCCTTGTTCTCCAAATCACTTAAGTGTGTGTTTACTACGCTCTGGGCTTCTTGTGTTTAATTTAAACATCATAGCCAATAATTTTTAAGATGTTCTCTATTTTGAAGAAAACATAGCATCTCCATATAAAACTATCCAATTTTTCCAACTCAATGGAAACAAATTTTCTCCACTTTAATACTCTGAAGTTGTTTTTGAAGATGTAATGATGTTGAGAAAATACGCATATTTCCTTTTATAAAAGTCAACTTATCAATACTAGCATATCTAGTATATTAATTGTTTATAATAAAAAAAATCTGTTTCTTGAAACCTTATGGTCAACACACACGCACATACACACACATACACACAAAGTCTTACTTCAAGTTACTTTTCAATGTCTAAATATCAAAGTAAGAACATTCATGAATCTTAGTCCTAAATAAAAAGTGAAAACTAAGAAATACCACTTAAAATTAAGGAGCAAGAGAGAAACTTTCTAGATGCTACACCTAGAACTTCCCAATTGGTAAACATGGATCCTTCAAAGCACAGATGTGTTGTCATTCTTCCTGTTTGCCTCAGGAATGTCTTTACAAGTTAAAGTATAATTATATAATTTTTCCACTCCTTTTTTTTTTTTTTTAACCTACAACACCTCCCTTGCTCTAACTCTCAAATTCATGGCTTCTTCATTATTTTGAGATTATAAAGACAATTACATTTCTTTATCACTGCTTCTAAAACCTTCCTAATACACTTCTTTGGTCTCTTTCAAATTCATGGCTTTTTTATCCATTAATGGTTATTAATTCATCTATGTGTGTACATATGGATTTCCACATATAAGCTGATGAGTCTCTATGTTGGTACTTAGATCTATGATTTCAGGATTGACTATTTTGTACTGGACAGTCAATCAGTGTATCTTTCTCTGGGAGGCCATTCTAAGATAATTTGGAATGGGAGGTAACAACTTACTTCATCCAGTCGCCGCTCAGTTCCCAGGGCCAAGAGGTTATTGTACTCGCGTTCAAGAATCTGCCTTGCCTGTTAAACATCAAATAAAATGTACTATCACTGAAGTTACATTATCAAAAAAAATAAAAGTTTTATTCTATGAAGATGTTTTATAAAACATGCTTTAGTTATTAGGTCTTAAGTTTTTATAATCCTCTGTTTCGGCTGTTGAATTTTGTGGTTGTTCTTGTGTTCTGTAACTGTAGAGATAGACCCTTGTATGAATGGTTATAGCCAAGAAGCTTTTACTTCAAAGGTTTATTTCAATTGAGTATCTTATTTAAACTTAAAAATGTTAAACACAGAATAAAATTGCTTTGCTTTGGTTTTATCAACCTTAACAGTAGTTCAGAAATTGAAACTAGATTTTTTTGTGCTGTTTGTTTGCTTGTTTAGTTGTTTTTACTTTTTCTTCTCTTACTTTTTTTTGAGACAAATTGAAGTCTCTACCCCACACTTGCTTTGAACTAGTGGTCCCCATGCCTAAGCCACCAAATTGATGGAATTATAAGCATACAGCACAGCACAGCACCATGCCCTGTTTAAGCTTCACATATTTAAGGTTTCCTGTGCTGTATCTCTTAAAATGTTATTTTATGAATTGTAAAGCAGATTGAGGTATTTTAACTTGTGTGGAACTCTGCTGAATCATACAACTCCCCAGATTTAGGGATCACTGGAACACTCAGTTAATATAAGTATAATTAGATATATAAGGAGAAGGACTCTCCTTTAGAAAGGCAGAGACTGCTGGCCATCACTCACAGACGTTGTCTTGGGGATGCATGGTATTCAGGTAGGAGATTATACCACACAAACTCCAAGTCTCTGCTTTTCTAATTTTAAGATTGTGTTTAGATAGCAATTCATTACCTTATAATTACAATTACAGTATCAGAAGCAAATCATGACTATATTGAATGGGACAAGCTACATGCAGAGAGATACATGCACAAAATCTCAGACAAATGTCAAATTTGAGCTCACAGAATTTGAATGTAGGGCTGTGGTTAAGAGTAGAGAGAAGAAGGACTGAAAGAAAGGTACTCAGTGGGCACAAAGTCAGAAGGGAGCAAAAAATCAGAACAATTGCAGCTAACCATAATACATTTTGCACTACTAAACCTAGAAGGAATATTCTAATTTCTTTCTAACAGCTCTTATCTATAGCCCTGGCTGGCTTAGAACTCACTGCTTAGACAAGGCTTGGTGTAAAGGCAAGACCTGCCTGTTCTTTTTCTTGAGTACAAGGGTCAAGGTATGTGCCACCATGCCTGGCTGGTTTGAAAGTTTTCACCATAATAAAATGAAAATGAGAAACTGTATGTATTTACTGGTTTTATGTGTCAACATGACACAAACTGGAGTTACCATAGAGAAAGGAAACCACCCCCCCTTGAGGAAATGCCTCCATGAGATCCAGCTGTAAGGCATTTTCTCGATTAGTGATCAAGGTGGGAAGGCCCCATTTTGGGTGGTGCCATCCCTAGGCTGGTAGTCTTGGGTTCTATGAGAAAGCAAGCTGAGAAGCCACAGGAAGCAAGCCAGTAAGTAACATCCCTCCATAGCCTCTGCATCAGCTCCTGCTTCCTGACCTGCTTGAGTTATAGTCCTGACTTCCTTTGGTGATGAACAGCAATGTGGAAATGTAAGCTGAATAAATCCTTTCCTCCCCAACTTGCTTCATGGTCATGAGTTTGGGCAGGAATAGAAACCCTGACTAAGACACTATATATGTCTAATTGAACTGAAACAGTACTCTGTTTAATATTAAATATATATATCACATTATCTCATTTTACATGTTCCTATGTTTATATGTGCTAAATAAGATAAATTTAATAAAAAACAAGAGTAAATTCACAGCCCTACACTTAACTCAAATGTTTCATTTTTATTAACCAAGACCTAGTGAAATGCAGCACAAAGGAGCATGCTTGCCTGGGTGTTCTGTGTTGGAATCTGCAGCAGTAGAGCTAAGCTGCTGTAATCAAAGTTCTCATCCAGGGCTATAAGTGAGCCATGCACTCCACTCTCAAGAATGTTATTTGCATATTCCCGAAGTCCAATCGCTTGTATCCATCGAATAACTCGATCATTGCTCCACACTAAAACATCTAGGAAAGGAGACACACACAGCATGTCAAGATACAATACTTCACATAACGAGCAAAATCCTAGCTGCAATGAGCTACCAGTGTCTGGCCGAATCACATTTGTGCTGATCTCTCTGAGCCTTAGAGATGCTGGTTCCTTTCTGTTACATGAACATACTGTTCTAATCATCAACTTTTGCTGTAACAATCTACAAAGTTGGTATTTTTTGGGATGCTTATTGTTTCTGAAACACAGCATAGTATCACACTGAACACGTGGAAGTGTTTCTTGATTCTTTAAAATGATGACCTCAGGGTCTAACTGCAGTTTCGTGTTTTGCCACCAGATGGCGATAGTTCTCCCTTCCCCCGCCCCCCTTTCCTCCTGTCTCTCCTAGTTCTTGTCCTCTCTCTCTCTCTCTCTCTCTCTCTCTCTCTCTCTCTCTCTCTCTCTCTCTCTCTCTCTCTCTCTCTCTCTCTCTTCTTCTATCTGATCTATCTCTTCTTCGTTTGAAGCTCTTTAACTACGACTCCCACACTTATTGCATATTGCATATATCAGAAGATTCCCATTCTCTTACTGAAATTACATTGAAAACATATAGCAGCATAATAAGAAAGTACATTGACAATTTGTATTACTAAGTCACTATTTTTCCATAATGTATTAATGAAAAAAATTGAAATGCACTTTTACACCCACCACAAAGTTGATTTTTTTTGTTATAAAAGTGTATTTTAATGAAGTTGAAACATTTTTAACATTAACTTCCTAAAATAAAACTGTGAGTAAATGCCTTGTGTGGCTGTTTAGGCAAATCTGAAAAAGATTTTATTCGCTGATATTATCCTATGAATCCCCTTATGAATCAGAAATGATGCACAAAATCTATCAAATCATATATAGCCCATAAGCCCCAGGGCAACACAAGCTGGATGCTTAGGAGACATGGTCACTATATAATGCAAGGGAACTATATATAAGTGGAGAGAACCTTTCCTCATGAATGAATACTCGTGGGAGTGAGTAAAGGCTGGTGGGTTCACCAATGGTGTAGAGAGGGGAAGGATAGTAGTTCCTGAGTAGGGGGAATTCCGTAGAGAGACATCTGAATGTATACAAAAATTCAATAAAAAATTTCATATAAAAAAAAATAAAATAGTATAAAAAAAGAAAATATAAAGAATTAAAGATTAGATATGAAAAAAAATAAAAGATTTTCTTTACTTGTAGACAAAAGATCAAAGCATTTCCTAGAGTAAGACTGAAAGCTTTATATCTATAAATATTTTTCTTTCTGAGTAAAAATTTATTCTTAAATGGATGTATATATGTGTCTATTTACATAGTTACAGTTTGCAAAACTTTCATTAACTTTTTTCTAGTTTACTTATTTGTCATTAGCATGGGTTTTCTCATACATAAACAAAAGTATAGAGGAATTTTAGTTCAGCAGCATAACATGGCTATACTGGCAGGAGATCACATTCAAAGATATCCTGAATCTATAAGATCCTTCTGGAATGCAGATACACCCTGAAGTGCAGTGGCATCTGGCTGGAACACAGACACTTCCTTAGTATACTTCTTTTATCCTAACATGAATGTAGGATTAGTTTGTGGAAGGAAGAAGTCATGTTTGAGAGTTATGTCTAATTGAGGGTCAGACAAAGTGATGAATCAGAGAAAGATTTGACAGAATAAATCAGAGCTAGTGTGTGCCCAACTTTTATGAGAACAGACAGGAGGGACTGCAGATGAGTAGAGTTGTTTGCGTCAGTTCAGGTTGTGGAGTTCAGAGGGAGTTTTTACCAGGACAGTTTTGTAGCTAGGTTGCAGAGAGAACGAGTGAGGCAAGGTGAAGATAGAACAAAAAAGAGAATGAGGAGCCAGAAGATTAGAACAGACTGCTAGAGTTAGTTTGAGGCCAAGCAGAACAGTACAGGGAGAAGCCGAGGGAAACAGGTTTGAATCAGTCAGCTTGGAGAGGAGTATGAGCCTCTAAGGACAGCTGAGTTGAATCAGTCTGTCAAAATTTAGAAAAGATCTAGAAAAAGTGAATTTACTGAGCCTCTGAGACAGTTACTTTTACTCAAAACGATACCACTGTCCTATACAATAGCACTATTTATTTTCTCAGTCATAGGTCTCATTCTGACATTAGCCTGAATTAGTTCTGACTGATACTTGTATGTGATTCTCCATTGCTTCTGAGTCTCAATGCTCTTATATTATGGTGTATCTTCTATACATACCATGTCTACTCTGGTTTTTAATTTCTGTTTTGAACATTTTAGTTAGTGATATATTTTATATGATTACTCAGATATCTCATTGTAAATCTACTGTCATTATCCTTGTCTTAGCTTCCGTTTTTATTACCACTTTATAATTGTATTGTGAGAATAAAAAAAAATTAAAAACATCTTGAACATAGAGCAAGGAATTCATGGTCAGCAGAGACCACCAACAACTTGTTAAAATTAGCCACAATAATAATAATTTTGAGCCTCTTCAGGGGCAGAGTGACCAAAAACGAAAAAGAAGCAAGGACGCAAAGGCATAGAAGTCTAAACAAGCAAATGAGTAATGGATCATCTGGTACTCTTGAGTCCGAGGATTCATGGTCAAAAATAACTAGTCTATGCAAATTGCTGATGTTTAAAATATCCAATCATGTGTAAACATGCCAAATCTCCGCGCTTTTCCCACCCCTACCTATAAAAAGTTCCAAACTTTCTGGGGTCTTCTCGAATCCTTTGTCCCCTGCGTGGGACACGTTTCAAACCGAGGGGCCCCTCGCTATTAAACTGCCTTTTTGCTAATTGCATCAAGATGGTCTCCTGTGTCCTTGGGTGAGTGCTTATTCCCGGACCAGAGTGAGGGACTCCCTCCCCCTTGTGAGGTTCTTTCAGAGGGACTCCTTCCCCCTTGTGAGGGCCTTTCAGTATACATTTTTTAATTTTATTCTAACTCCTTAGTACACTTCTTCCAGTTTACATTATTCTGACACACATCATAAGAAAACTTAAACCACACATTCTTAACTTACTTAAGCCTTCTATATCTCAGCCCTTATTTTTTAGATAATGCCAAGATCTTAATCATTTAATTTCTTTTGCTCCACTACAATCATTGAAGCATTTCAGTTGTTTGCTGTAATTCTTTGTAAAAATCAAAGCCCTCTAGACACTATTATCTGCAGGAGTAATAATAATTTTACTAATACATTGTTTGGTTATTCATCCATACTACAATTTGTATTATCTTCATAGGTTTTTCTGTCTAACCTTTTAAATATTTATTTTCCATTTTAACTTTGTCTCAGATTCTGTTTTCCTGAAAATGTATTGACTCTGCCTTTGCTGTTAGTGCACTTATCGATTCCTAACTATGGATTGTCTGCACCAGGTAATGTGGATATTTTATACAACTAGTTCAACTATTTATTTTTTACTAAGTGCATTGGTTTTCTTTTTAGACTAAAGAGATAAACGTTCTTCAAAATTGACAATAAATAACCAGTTTTCAACTTCACGTTATGTAGATGCAGATGTGTACATAAACTTGCTTGTTCGTGTTTGATAGAGACTTCCTGGCATTTTTCTGCAATTATATAGCAGGCAGAATTCCCATCATACATATAGTTAAAAATAATTAAACGAAATAACACATTTATGAGTTTAAGACAAATAAGTTCTAATTATAACTTTTCTTATTCAGAACAGCATCATAGGAATTATACTATTATAAATATCTTTCATGGCAAAATTATAACCCGACATTTATACTTAACAGGAATCCTCTTGACCTGAACAACAAATGGCTGGAGAGCAATGTCAACTGTTTCTTAGCAACAAACTAAAAGTACACTCTCAACACCTTCCTCCCATCAGAAACCCGTTTCCTAATGTTGAGGTTAATTAGAACTTCTGATAATAACAGAGAAGTCTAGTCAGGGTTGAGAGCTATTTTTCTAAACGCCATCAGATCAATTGTTGGAAGCAAAGGCTATTTATGATCTCACTCACAGCCACTTATCATATGTGGCTGTTTGTATGTAATCACAGTGAATCAGGGCAGCTTTTTCTCAGGGCTCCAGCCTAAGCAGCAACTGCCAAATAATAATAGAACATTTGCCGCTGGGCCGAATGAATAATTCTTCTCTTTCAGATTGATCCAGCTGAAAAGAAGTTCATGTACTGTGAGCAGGCAAAATGAAATCTAACTGGGAAAAATACTTCGGAAAGCACACTAGAAAGTGATATCCCATGGGCAAAATCTGCTCATGAAACAAAACATCTTTTGTTAGGTCAAACACATTTTTTTCTAGGGTCTGTTCTCAGTCCATTAGTTCCCAAATTTTAATTCAACTGTCAAACAATACATTCTGAGCAGCCTACAATTTCCTGGGGTCGGAAAAATAAAGGAAAAACAAAGAGCTTGATTTTGACGAAGAGAAAATACATTCTTGTTTCTTGGTAGCAAGCTAAATGAAGTTTAGAAGAAACCAATTGTGTGTTTATCTACTCACTGTAAAACAGTATACAGAAAAAAAATCCTTCATAGCATTAAGGTACAGCTTTCTAGAAGTAATATAATGCTCAAAATTACTAGAGATAAATTTTCAGAGGTTTGCAGAAATAGATGTTAGGGAATCCTTACATTTTAATTGTAAATAGAAGTAGAACTGTTAAATTTTAATATAGCAAGAGAGATGTCGGCAATGCATACCATGTTTGTATGTAAAACAAGCCCCAAAGAAAATTAAGATAAAAAGGAAGTTGTACCAAGTTTAAGTGGTTAATGTAGCATAGACTATCCCACTCAATATGATGAAATGCTTGCAAGTGTCAATTCATGGGTCACGGGAAATGACAATAAAACTGATAATTTCATATCTGTGCTGGATATTTCATGTCAACTTGATACAAGCTGAAGTCATCTCAGAAGAAGGAAGTTCAATTTAAAAATCGCTGCAATAAGATCAGGTTGTTGGCATTTTCTTAATTAGCAATTGATTAGGGCAGGGCCAGGCCCAGCCCATTGTGAGTCTTTCCATCCCTGGGCCAATGGTCCTCTTTGGAGGATGCAGGCTGAGCAGGCCATGAGGAGCAAGACAGTAAGCAGCAACCCTCAGTGGCCTCTGTACCAGGCCTCATGCCTCTAGGCTCCTATCCTGTTTCAGTAACTGTGCTGATTTCCTTCAATGATGAAAATATGAACTTTGTAAGCCAAAATAAAAGCTTTCCTCTTAAACTTTCTAATTAGCCACGGTGTTCCATCATAGCAGTAAAAACACTAACCAAGACAATATTTCTCAAAAACGTTTGGACACAATTAACAAAGTTTTTCCTATTTTAAAAAATATGCACAGATTAAAACTCTTTGTCAAAAACAGAGGCCTGTGGATGCTTATATCTTACAGGCAACACTTGTTTTCCTTTAACAATTAGAAAGACCTAATCGTCTTGAACTAGTGAAAATCCAGCATATTGGCTTTTAAATCATGTTCTCTCCTCTATATTATGATGAACAAGTAGTTTGATATGACAGTGTCCCCAAATTTTCCTGTGTTGGATGCTGGTGATTATACAATAATCCTACTGTGACATTAGTGTGGAATCTTTAATGGAGTAATGTAATTCTTTGGATCTCTTGCAATTATCTGGCAATGTAATTGTTTATAACCCCTGTTTGCTTCCCCATTGTTAGCCACTATAAGTTTATGAGGGCAAATGAGATGGCCCACCAAAGTCTCTGCTATGCTGTGTGGATCTCTAGCCTCCCAAACTGAGAGATTCATCTTTTCTTTTGGAAGTTAGCTTACCTTGCATAGTTTGTTATAGTCATTCAAAACTGAATAATAGAATGGTTAATTATTAAGTAGAGTCCTTTACAAATGCATCTGCAACCGTGACTGTCTTTGTACACAGAATGATTGCAACAGCTAACCTTGCATGGTAATGCAACCCAGAATTAAAATTATTAGTGGGCTGGTGAACTTCAGAGGGAAAATATTTATAGAGTTTCTACATAAATATGCAATATATTTTTATAACTATTTATGAGAAATATTTGAGGGCTGAAATTAAATTCAATTGCTATAGCCAGGAGAGACTGCTGTGGCAACGAAATACTATGTTTTCTGAATTATAATGACATTTGTTTAAAAGTTTGACAAAACGTTCTACTGAGAGTAATTTTTAACATAGTCAGAATACATAACTCATAGGTTCAGAAAGATAAATTTAATTCCAGAAAGTCAAAAGTATATCCCCAAAATGATTAATCTTCTGATGTGGTAGTATTCTTTTCTGGTTATAATTGCAGACAAAATAGCAACAACACTTGGAACAAAATGTAAAATACATTCTGATGATGTCATCATACACGTCATCTTAGGTTTAAGTATAGAGATGTGCAAATCTCCACAGTAAAGGCATTTCTTACTAAAGGAGGGCACGCTACCTTTTATCTCATGTTGACTTGCTTCTCGTCTTCTCTCTAGTTCTTTTCTATCATAGTTCAATCTTTCAAGCACATAATTCCATACTGTAAACTTGTTCTATTTTCATAAAGAAGAAAAAAGGATATTAAATTGAAACAAGGGGTGTAAAAATATTCTGTTATTAAATATGGTCAACTCTATATTACTTCTAGTTGAGCATATTTATTAATTTCATTCACAATTGCATCCTTCCATTGGGAAGGATTAAACATAATTATCTCAAGAATAAAATGTTTAAAAATAAATTATTTGAAGAACATGCTATGCACAGATTTGAAAATAATTATCCATAGTTCCATACATATACATGTGTACACATATACATAATTATACATATTTATCCAGACTGCTTTGCACTTTTCTTCAACTTGGCATTTTTTCCAGCATACTTAGCAAATTAATATTTACTTCTTACCAAAGAACTCAATGTCCTTCTTTAGAGATAGAAATAAATTTATAGGAAATTATCAATTCTCTAGCTGATAAAAACAAACAAACAAACAAACAAACAAACAAAAAACCCATAAAACAGGAATGACTTAAATAGTGATGCAGAGTCACAAATAGGAGCAAATAGCCCCACCACTAGAGATAGACCACTAGAGATAGATGTGAGAAAGAACAAATCAGAGTATACTGAGGCTCTGCAGAAAGGGTGCCATGGGAGAGAAAACTTGATGACACATAGTGGACTAGGATACAAGAAAGGTTGGGCTTCCCTAGGAGGACACAGCACTGCAGTACTGTGGATGATATTTCTGAGGTGTAGTGATATTGAGGCATACCTTGTAGAGCTGAAATTCAGCCTGGAAATTAAGGGACAAATACCATCACATCTGAAATCTAGGTATGCCAAAAAAAGATGTCACTCCATGTGTGAGATGCAATTGGGGGCAATTTCCAGAGGAGGAAGGGATGATGAGATTAGGGCTACTTGTTATTTTTGTTTTGTTTGGTAAATAATAATCATATAACATGCAGGACACAGGGAAATACTGATCGAGGAGATAGGAAATAATTAAGGGCTCACAACATTAATTATGAAAAGAAAGCCTCACAGATTCCCAGAGAGAATAAATGGTAGAATTAGAGCTACTAATGATACATTCAGTAATATCAGAAATAATGCTGCAGAAGAATAGGATAGAAAAATAAAATGACTAAAAGTCCAGGATTAAAAGTAAAGATCATTGACTATCATTGCTTGCTCTACTGTAGATTTGTAATTTATATTCAGACACAAAAAACTACACAGTCTGTACATATATACTAGATGCATTTCTATAGTATACATTTTACTGACAACAATATGACACAAACATCTGAAATCCTAGAAAAAGGAATATGAACGTACTCTCCCTCCATGCATATATTGAAGCTTTTACTGCCATAGTCCAGAATGTGACTGTGTTTGGACCCTTAAGAGTGAAATACCGTGAAGGAAGTCACCAAGTATGCCCTGATCTGTTCTTCTAAGAAGAATTAATCTGGAAAGTTTCAGACAGTAGGAGTGTGTACTTACAGAGACGGGACCTTACACATAGGCACACAGGAGGATGGGAGTCCTCCAAAGACAACAGACCTGTCCATACCTTGATCTTAGCCTTCACCACCTAAAGTAGAGACTACTTGCTATAACATAGTATTTAACAAACAGTATATAATTCATGATAAGCCATTTGATACCTGATAGAACATAAATAAAATATTTCTTCCCTTTCCACATATTTACAGCTTTTAAACAAAACAATTGTAGTTTTTCAAAAACTAATATGCTAATAACCAAAATATTAACAACTATGTAAAAATCAGAAACATAACTATCTGCTTTGTAGAAGAATTTCTTCTATTTTTTTCTAGAGTGTCCTTACATTACATGGTTTATAGCCATATAGCATTATATGCTGAAACTATGAATATTCAGTGATTCTTTATAAAATTTTTTTCATAGGTGAATTTTCATTTTATTTTATGTGTGATTGTTCTCTTTGAATGCATATATGTGTGCCATGCACATGCTTGATACCCATAGAGGTCAGTCAGAAGAGGGTATCAGATCAGCTGGAACTATACTTATTGATGCTTGGTACCCACAATATAGGTGTGGGGAATAGAATCTGGGTCTCTTCTGCAAGAGCAGCAAGTGCTCTTAATCACTGAGCCATCTCTCTACCCCATATATAACTTTTTTATAAAAAATAAAAATAAATCAAGAAAAAATAAAGTTGTACATTATAAGATTTACTCTTTTTTTTTTTTTTTTAAATCTGTGGAATAGAATTGAAGACCCAGAAATAAAACCACTCCTACGGACATTTGATCTTTGACAAAGAAGCCAACAATGTACAATGGAAAAAAGAAAGCATCTTCAATAAATGGTGCTGGTTTAACTGGCAGTCAGTATGTAGAAAAATGAAAATATATCCATATTGTCACCTTGAATAAAGTTCAAGTCCAAGTGAATCAAGGAACACAATATAAAACCAGATACATTGAATCTAATAGAAAGAAAGTGGAAAGAGCCTCAAACTCATTGTCACAGAGTATGGGATTTCTTAAACAGAACTCCAATGACTCAGCCCCTAAGGTCAAAAATTGATCAACAGTACCTCATGAAACTGGAAAGTTTCTGTAAGGCAAAGGATATAATAGTCAATAGGACAAATTGGTAATCTACAGGTTCGGAAAAAAATCTTCACTAACCTCACATATGATAGAGAGCTAATATGCAAAATATATAAAGAACTCAAGAAACTAATCTTCAAAAGACTAATTCTTACATTGACTTTTAAAACCAGTTAAGAGATATATCATAAATATAGCTTTCCTTTAGAAAACCCTTCAGTGTATGTCTGAACACTTGTTGCAAATAGATTCCATAAACTTTGTGAACAGCAAACATTTTCTTTCTACTGTTCTATGTATGTGTTGTGTGTGTGAGCTGAATATTGTTTATGGCTTTATTTTCATTATTCTTTGAGGAAAACCTACCGATGGAAACTATCCACCATTTTTAAATGGACACGAAGATCCTTTTTTGTGAGGTGATCTAACATTCTTGCATCAACCAAGCATTCCATAAAGTAACTTCTGTATTGAGGTAACCCCAGGCTGGGAAGCCATTCATTTCCAATCCACTCGTGGTTCATATCTCCATAAGCCAGGGTCTGTAGAAAAACCGGACACTGGAATTGTTTTATAGCAGTCAAGTTTCTTAACCAATAACATGAGATGGTAAATGGAAGATGTCAGCAGTTTTTATAAGTGAAGTGCCATTGCTATGATATGATACTATGTATTAACAAAGAAGAGAAAATACTTAACTACGTATATTTTATTTTCTTTAGCAGAAACAAATTGTATAATTTCTGAGAATATTTGCCAATAAAATAATTAACTAGCATTGTATATTTTAAAATAGTAAGTTTTGTCTAAATATGTGTCTTGTTAATAAAAAAAATTAGCTAGAAGTATGGTATGGGTTTTAAGCCTCAAGATTCCATTTCTGTGCTGGTAGAATCTTTTACCATTTTTTTTTTAATTTTAAATACTGTGCCATTTCTCTCTTATCAATGGTTCTATCACCAATGCTCCTGTTTCAGAGCAAAGTCTGATGTGAACAAAAACTCTGTAAACTAACAAAGAAAAAACAGTGAGTGTGAAAGCCAGCATGCTGACACTTAGGTCAGCATCAGAATTATGTTTTTAAGAAGAGTGTATATCCAGCATCCATTAGGTCCCTGGAAGAATCCTTAACCAGAAATTTAGATTATGTATATAAAGCAGACATGATAAAAATCTAAGACAGATAAACAAATTCTCTTTTATAATGGTAAGAACTGATCTAGCCACATAGTATTCAAAACAAGTAAAATAAATGTCATGTCAATCATCCTTATGAAACCCAATATTTATAAAAGGATAATTCATTTTAATGAAGGCAATTTAAAATACTTATTATTATTTAAAGGATGTTAATTTGAGAGAGTTATCTACTTAGTGTGCTATGAATCCATGGTCCTAATTATAATATGTAAATATAGAAAAAATCTGAATGGTTTTTTAATTATGAAATTTGAGTTTAGTTTTAAAATTGATTACATAGCATAGCATGTTTAAATAAAGATTCTTATAAAGTAACCAAATTTTATTTATTTTCTCTACTTATTCTCCCAGTTACTCAACTTATAGAATGCTGAAGAAAATGTGTACTTTTTTCTTCACACACAGGGTTATTTATTATAAATTTCTGTCTGTCGTGATCAGTTTATTGATTGGGGTTGATTCCACCTTACACTTGCTGTGCTAACAGCTATTACTCTCAGACCCACACCCTAAATACCCTAAAGCCTATGGGACACCAAAAATGTCTTTGTAAAATTTCCCCTGAGATTCAACTTGAATGATTACATATCACAGTTACATATATTGCAGAGAAATTGAAGTGAGAGATCCGTCTTTGGAAAAGAAAGAAAATTACCCTGTTATATACACCAATTATGAAACTTATAATCATCTTAGTTATGACATATGGTACATAAAGATGCATCTATATATTAGGTATAATATTGATTTAAATATAATCAGTCTCATTACTAAGATAAGTGATTATTTCAAGTATTATGGCCTACAATTGTTTCCCAGTTTATATCTGAATAGTTAACTTTGTCTTAAAGCATATGAGTGTCCTACCTGGGCCCAGCTTCCTTCCTCAGATTCTTTCTGGGTTAGCAGCAGGAAGTGATTAATAAAGCAGGTAGACATAAATTAATTTCAAATTCTACTAGAAGCATAATTTTAATATAGTATGTTAATTATCTTGACATAAGCATATATGCATATTATATCCATTCAATTTCCCAGATAAAGAGCACACAATAGAGTTTTAATCAATTCTAATCTAAATATACATAAAACATATGAGACGTTATGAGTTTTGAAAAATTTGAACTGGTCCTTGATAAATCTGTATACATTTTCTAATTTAGCATACACTTATGATTATGTGTTTCAATGTATAATTCAGAAAGGTTGCAGATTAGAAACTAATGAATCGAAGAAAATAGCTGTATCTTTCTGTCAAAGGTTTTGGATAAACACACCCAGCAACGACAGTCAAACAAAAAAAAACAGAAGAAAATATACTACTAAAAATGCAATTTGGGATGTGACTTTGCATTGATAATTTTACAGCACTCCATTCTAGATAACCAAAATTTTAAATGAGAATTAAAGTGAAAATAGTTTATAAGGAAATGGCTAGAGATGAAATATATGCTGTGCCCAAATTTGATCCTTCTAATTAACAACAACTGCAAAACACAACGTTTTTAAAGCTGGTGACCAAAGTCCTCAAAGTAATTAAAACTGTGTTTGTAAAACCAAATGAAGATATCACTTCAATAATTCTTTTTATAGAAGGCTACATGTAGGATGGTATAGCCCAAGGACCTACATTATCACGTTAAAAGTGAAGATTCCATGTAAGCTTTTCTATATCTGATTAAAATTGATTTAGTAACCATATTCCTTTCACCATTCCCAGTTCTAAGAGGTACTGACGACCAGCACTTCCACTGTTTCTAAGTTTTACTCAATTATTTATTACTCTTTGTGTATAACAACACACAGACGCTTAGGATATAAAGCAATAGCAATCTAACGCTGTTTCATTTTAAATTGTCAAACAAATTAAAATAAATGTATAAACAAAACATCAGTTATCCTTGTGTTTAACTACAGAAACACATCCCATCTTTTGCTTTATAGTACATAAGTTTCTCTCCTTCCCTCCCACGCTGTCTCCCTCTCCCCTCTCTCAACAGCAAAATAATTTAGTTCAGATTCAAGGTAGATTTGAAGACTAACCGTTTTTGCTGGAGCTGCCAGATTTTCCATTTCTTCATGGGTCACCCAGACATTGCCTGAAGGCTAATGAGGAGCCCAAAGGAAATAATGTCGTCCATGGAGGGGAACCAGGGTAGAGAGAAAGGAGGTACCTCTATTAGTTAACAGCATTACACACAGCAAATTGATTCTAATCTGTACATGCATCATGAGAGGCTAGCTGAAAGCCCCTTTTATTTTTATTCAATGGACTAATTGGATAGTGACATGCTATGATACTCATTTTTGTAACAATTCTTCAAATCTGAATCTCAAATTGCCATGTTAAAACTTCACATTCTAAAGAATATGACCATCAGATTCAATTTTATAAAATGAACAACTTTGTCTTCTAACATGATGACCCAGTATACCAGGTAGTTATCAAGAGAATTTCATTCCCAATTTTTACTCATCAGTGTCCTAAGAAATGGTAAATTCACTGTCACAGAAAAGCTATAAACCTCCAAGACTATTTGAAATACAAAATCAGCTTTACTGAGTGGGTTCTTAAATTCGGTAAGTGTGCCCTTCCTTGCTTTCATGGAGAAGAAAAAGAACTGAAACATTTTTTCCAGATACTATTCATTTAGTAAAAGGGATTTCTTAGCCTCACCAATACTAACAAATTCACTTCCTTATTCTTCACAGGTATCTCAGAACCATCTGTCATGGTTTGAATGGGAAATGTCTTCCATGGGTACAAGTGTTTGAAAACTCAGTCACTAAATGGTGACAGTGTTTAGGAAGGTTGTGGAAACTTCAGGAAGTAAAACCTCAGTGGAAAACTGAGTCACCATGGTGGCCATGTCTTAAGGCTTTACAGGCAGGATCCAATTCTGTGCACATATGCTTCCTGAGTATAGACAGAGCTGGTCGACTTTTGGTTTCTACCATCGTGTTTCCCTGCTTTCTGCCATGTCTTCCCCATCATGATGGCCTGTGTCTCTCTGAAATTGTAGGACAGAGTCAATTCTTTCTTCTCTAACTTGCGTTTTTCAGGAACAGAAAAGTAACAAAGATGCCCTTATAATACATTTTTCCTGTTCATGCAAGGTAAGAGCTTGTACCCATACTATGGCGGAAAATAGAATAGATTGAAATTCTTTTTCTTCAATGGACTATACTTTTAGGAAGCCTCTCCTTTCTTTTCTAACAAAATAATCTCCAGTATTAGCTCTCTCTATACAATACAATCAATAATTTGAATAGAAAATCTACTTATTAACGTAGGGATCATGATAGTATTTAAGGTTCCTTCTATTGGAAACCACTTCACATCAAATTTCACAATCTTTTTTTTCTAGCAAATCTGTATGCAAAGTTCTCCAAGTCATGAAACTTCCTAGTTCCTTATTTTCAAAGGAGCAGCAAATGCAATGACAAAATATCATGTTACTCCTGGAATTTTCTATAATTTACCTAATACAATGTTTAAATTTCTTTATAAAAATTAATAATGCATTTTGATATAATTTCAAATAATGATATAGAAAATAAAATAATTATTTTATAAGAGAAATCTCACAAAATTATATATCAGTGAATCATACATATTATTCACATATATATGTATCCTATATAATAGCATGTACAAACATATTTCTATTATAAAGATTTATATAGTGAAGATTCATAATTCTAATAAATCGGAAAATTTACAGAAGCTAGATGTCGTATCTATCCACAAAATCACCCTACTTGACAGCTTCAGAATTTACATCAAGCCAATTTTTCCTATGAAAATAAAATCACCCACTTATGAAACACATTTAGAATACAAGAGCTACTTGTGTCATCAAAAGTCTCATTAACACTGAATTGTGCAGCTTCTCTATGATTCTGATTCCAAATAGTGGCGATCTTACTTTTCCATGAGGGCCTTGATCAGTTTTATGTCTTAATCGAGCAGAACCATTTCACAGGTATTCTGAATTCTGCACTGGTCAGCATACAAATTATTCTGGGATTGGTAAGATTTTAGAAGCTAGAGTTGTATTTTTGTCTGTACTTACAAAATGAACATAATTCCAGGAAAATGTGTGAAAATGTGATTGCCATACTTCCAGAAGTAGCATGTTTAGAAGTTGCATTTCATGTGAAGGTTTCTTCTTAACTGTGCTTTTATTGATTTTTGTGTGCATGTGTAGGAGGCAGAGTGTGAGTGGGTGTGTTACATGCACATATTTTCAGTGTCTGTGCAGGTGGGAGCACCTGTCTACATCTGCAACGTTCAGAAGAAAGTGCGGAAATCTTCCTCTATCCCTTCCTGTCCTTGCCTGTTGGGGCATGCTCTTTTCCTGAACACGAGGCTTGAGCCTTCTTATCAAGACTGGAAGCCATCAAGTTCCAATGATCATTTTCTCTCTGCTCACTCCATTGGAGGAGTTTACAAATGTGTATAGGATGCTTGGTTTGTTACCTGATTGCTTGCATCATAATTCACAAACTCACTACTATACCATAAGCACACTTAAGCATTGAACCATTTCTCCAGCCCATGATGCTTTGAGCTTGAAGAACATTTCTTGCCTTATAACACTGTGAATGAACCCAAAATGTATCTTCTATACAGTCCTTTCAGGGAAACAGAAGTTCATGTTTAGGGTTATTGTTGTTTGTTTTGGAATTTTTGTTTGTTTGTTTACAGTATCTTATTCTGTATTCTTTCTTGGCCTGGGAACTCATTAGGTATTCTAGGCTGACCTCAAACTCTGTCCCTTAGAGCTGAGATTAAATATATGTACTACCATCCCAGAATATCTATGGTTTAAGGTCTTACTTAACAATCAAGCCTACATCTAGCAAGTAAATTAATCAGTTTACTTTCTTCAGTCTCCCACTATAGACGACTCAATTCTCATCTGAGTGTATGTCACTTAGAGGTCCAAGTCTATAGAGAGGAGCAGAACATCTTATCTAGGAAGCTATGAATAACCAAAGGACTCTTGGACATTGAGAACAAGGGTAAAGAACACATCAAGAGTATTTTGAACAAGTATAAGGACAAACATCAAAGAACCTGTGGCTCTCTGAGAAGCTCACCACCAAAGCTGTATATGCTCAATACCCAAATATATGTGATCCACAGAACAAAAATTAACAGCCTTCTTAGCAGCCAGCATCATCTAGCACGTGATTAATGAAGTCACAAGTGCATTACTAACTACAGTGTTGGAAGCTTAGATTCCTGTATTGCCACTTTTCAGTAATTTCCCAAAATAATTCCAAAATACTTTGAATGTCAGATTCTCAGTGTCTTAAGCAGAACTGAAATTATATACTTCATAATGGAAAAATAGCAAAAGTTTAAATCTTAACACAAGGGCAGACTAGAATAAGGAGGGAAAGATAATGTTATGGGGCTAGACTTAAGGAAGTACTCATTTTCAAAGTTATAGAAATATAAGTTTGACACCTAATACTGAGTACCTCATTAAACTTTGTTTCCCATGGCTTGCTTCATTCTTTTAAATGAGATGGGGGAACACTTACAGAGTATTATTAAGTGAGACTTGGGGAAAAAAACTTAAAGGATGTTAAGAATTCTGGTCCCTACCTAATTAAATCATCCGGAAAGAGCTATGACATAAAAATAAACATCACATTGGCTTAAAGAATAACTCATGAAAATTAATCAGGAGATGTAATTAGTTTTCTGCCTGTCAAGTCAGAGCCAGATAGAATATTCCTACAATGTGTCTTGCTCAAAGTAAAATTTGTTAATATCTGTATCATTTTGAAGTACTGTTCACTTATAAGTAAATTACAAAGTAAAGTAACTTAAAATTTACAATTTAATTCTTCTAGAACTCTAATCTTAAAGTTGTGCATGTGTGTGGGCATACAAGTGACCATGCTAGTATGAACACATATGTGTGCAAGAGCAAGGTCTACCCTAGGAGTTATCCTCCAATCAGAATGGCTAAGATCAAAACCTTAGGTGACAGCACATGTTGGCAAGGATGTGGATAAAGAGAAACACTCCTCCATTTCTAGTGGGATTGCAAACTGGTACAACCACTCTGAAAATCAATCTGGAGGTTCCTCAGAAAATTGGAAATAGATCTACCTGAAAACCCAACAATACCATTCTTGGGAATATACCCAAAAGATGCTCCACCATGACACAGGGGCACGTGTTCTACTATGTTCATAGTGCCCTTGTGTGTGATAGCCAGAAGCTGGAAACAACCCAGATGTCCCACAACAGAAGAATGGATATAGAAAATGTGGTTCATTTACACAATGGAATATTACTCAGCTTTTAAGAACGAGGACATCCTGAGTTTTGCTGGCAAATGGATGGAACTAGAAAATATCCTGAGTAAGGTAACTCAGACCCAAAAGGACATGCATGGCATATACTTACTAATAAGTGGATACTAGCCAAAAAGATATAGAATATCCATGACACAATCCACAAAACTCAAAAAGATCAACAAGCTGTAGGGCTCAAGTGAGGATGCCTCAGTCCCACTTGGGAGGGAGAAGAAAGGGATCACAAGGGG
Organism: Mastomys natalensis; assembly: GCA_021653895.1. Taxonomy (NCBI): domain Eukaryota; kingdom Metazoa; phylum Chordata; class Mammalia; order Rodentia; family Muridae; genus Mastomys; species Mastomys natalensis. The sequence goes on from JAJTUV010001282.1 coordinate 222,243, forward strand.
GGAAGGAGAGAGGGAGGGACCTAGGTGCTAAAGGGGACAGGTGGGGAAGAGGGAAATGAACTGGTATTGGGTGGGGGAAAAGGACTGAAGCCCTGAGGACCAGCAGAAACAGTGGAAACAGGCAACCTCTGGAGGTAGGAGGTTGTGGGGGGACCCTCCAGAATGTACTAGAGACCTGGGAGGTGAGAGACTCTCAGGACTCTAAGCGAGGGACCTTAGATGAAACGCCCTTCAGTGGGGAGAAGGAACTTGTAGAGCCCACCTCTGGCAGAAAAGCAAGGCAACAAGTGAGGGAGGGGGGGTGCCATCACACAGTCAAAACTCTGATCCATTATTGTTCCTGTCTGAAAGAACTGCAAGAACAAAAATAGAGAAGAGCCCGAAGAAAAGGCTGTCCAGTGACAGATCCAACATGGGATCCAGCTCAAGCAGAGACCCCAAGGCCTGACACTATTACTGTGGCTGTGGCACACTCACAGAAAGAGACCTATCATGACTGCCCCCCAAAGACCCAATAAGCAGCTGAAGGAGCCATATTTAGTTAGTATCCTCTGTATAACTGAGAAGAATGTTTGACAAAATGATTGTGTTGTGTGTGTGTGTGTGCATGTGTGTGCACACATACACAGACAGAAGTCCAAATAGAGACTAGAATTAGGCCTTAGGTGTCTTCCTTGATGGTGTCTCACCTCACTGAGGCATGTTTGCTTGAACTAGGAAGTTAGAGGTTTAACTAGTCTCCCTCTTCCACTTCAAATCTCTGTTTCCCAGTACCAGACTTACAGACAGGCCAACAAACTCACCCAGCTTTTGACATGGGTCTGAGTATTGAAATTGTTATCCTAAAGCTCAAATGTCAAGAACTTTACCCATTCAAAGATTACTCGAATCTTCAATGATGATTCTTTAGATGAATATTTAGAATAATTACTACGTACCTGATGATAATTTAAGACCTGTGGCAAGAATTGACATTATTATTGTTTAGTTTAGTCAAAGATGAGGCTAGAAATGGGATGATTTTTAAAAGACCCTTAAAGGTACATGAAAGTCACTGCATAGTAGATAACAAAGCTAGATTTTAGGTTATTTAATTAAATATTTTTTTCACAGATGCTACATACATAGGTTAATAAAGGAAAGGTGTGTTGAGCAAGTCTTACGATCCTGGGGATGGAAAGAATCTTTAAGGAACAACACCAAACACAACAGCAACAACAAAATTCTTTTGACACCAACTCCAGGTAACTTCTGAATATTGTAAGAATTCTTCATTTTGTCTGCTTTTTAAAACAACTTAATGTGCTTTTATCTTTGATCTGGAATTTAACTTGCTTCTGTGTAAACCTGGGAAGGGTTAAATGTACTTTTAAAGGACCAGCAGTCTTAAACTAACCTAGACCCCCAAGATTTCTCATATACTGAGCCACCAACTTGGCAGCATACACCAGCTGATATGAGGCCCCCAACACAGATACAGCAGAGGACTGCCTCGTTTGGCCTCAGTGAGAGATGTACTTAACCCTTGAGAGACTTGAGGCCCCAGAGAGTGGGGAGGACTGGTGGAGTGAGGGGTGTGGGGACTTCCTCTTGGAGACGGGGGAGGAGGAATGGGATGAGGAACTGTCAGAGGGCAGACAGGGAGGGTGATAACAACTGGAAAAAAAGCAAAAAACAAAACAAAACAAACAAACAAACAAAAACCTTTTCCACTAAGAAAGGGATTTGCTTTCACAACTGAAGGAAATCTTTAAAACTGGAAGTTGGAAGTTTGAGGTCTCTAATATTTGCCGGATTTGAATTTCTAAAAATGTTTCTTTATTGCATTTACGTGTGGAAAACGATCACTCTCTATAAACCAGTTGCAATACTTTCTTTCTCAACTGTAAATACTCAGGAAAGTCTTCAGATCCGAATTTGGCTTACAGTAATAACTATTTTAATGACCTCTTATATTACCATTAGTGTATCTAAATTACTTTTTATCTGGAATACATTAGCGGAGTACACTTTTATCTATTTGAAACAATGCCATAAGTAGAAATCACATATATATGTCTTACACTGTAGCGAAGTAACTTATATCTAATTATACAAGAAATATACAGTTCTTTAAAATCTTACCATGAGTTTCTGGCTTTAGAATCTAGTACTCTGGGGGTGGGGGAAAGGTGGTGTAAATGTGATAGACTTGTATCAAATTCTTTAGGATTACATAAGGCCATCTTAAAGATACACTGGAGTCAGTTCTGGGCCTCAAAGCTGCAATAAAGCCATACCCATTTTCCCCATCAATTCTATTTTACTCTCTCACACGTTGTTATATTGTTTAAGATGTGGGGTGGAGAAATCTAGTTCATGCTAGATATCATATATTTATGAGTAAAATATTACTCAATAGTGGAATAAAACATTTGAGGCTATTATTTCTCGATGACTGTGTTTGTCATTATGAATGCCTGTATTATTAGTAATATTCTTTTTTATGCTGTGTTATGGATACAATCATAAAAAAGGATTTATAAATGGGAGGCACATCTTGAAGAAGAGGGATCTAATTTGTATTTATAAAACAAATCATATATGATTGTTTTAAGCATGAAATTTTCCTATCAGTAATAAATTAAGCAACGCATCTTCAGAAACCTGTGATGCTTTGGGTAATCCCAAGAAGATGCCAGATTAAAAGGAAAAGGATATTCTGAGAAATAGGAAGCTTTCGGGTCTTTTAGCTAAGGGGGAAAATCTAAGCAATCATCTAAATTCGAGCACCAAGTCTGTCTTGGTTGCAGCTTTCAAGTCTGATAGGAATCGGACCTCCTCAATTGAAAACCGATTGAAAGTAGCAGTGAGGTTAATGAGGAGCGAGCCGCATCTCTTTAAAATAATTCATGCTGACATTGAAATGTGCCTTGTCACATTTTGCTCTTTGGTCAGCATCAGGGGAAGGAAGGGCGCACATTGACTCACGGTACGTGATGTCGGAGGAGCTGAAGGGCTGGTGAGGGAAACCATCTCCTGGATGGCTAGTCTGAGCTTTAAGCGATGCAGAGGGTTGCTGATTCCAATCTCCCTTTGGATTTCAGTGTCCGATAAAGCTGACATGATGGCGCCACTCTTCACGTTGGCTCTGCATGCTGCCACGTACCAGGCAGGCATGCCCAGCCAGAGCTGTTGTATTGGGAAAAAAGAATACAGAGTTTAGAATAACGGTGGTGTTTTATGTGTGATGGTTGAATCTTCGTTACAACATCATTGGGTGTCAGAATCACCTGTCAAACACACCTCCGGGAATGTCTGTGATGAACTTCCCAGAAAGGTATAACTGAACAATAATAATAATAACAATAATGCTGAATGTGGGTATAAAAACCCAATGATGGGAAGTTGAGAATGAATAAAATTCAGAAGGCAAGTTGAACATCAGCATTCTTTTTCTTGACTCAGGATGCATTGGATCACCTGATTCACAGTCCTGCCTTTATACCTATGCTTCCCTAACCCCAATCACCTGCCTTCTATTCCATATGCTAGTTGCACCATCAAAAGCTGAGCCAAAACTTCCTTTCTTTAGGTACTTATTTTTTTTCACACCAACTGGACAGCTAACACATTATTTAGTGTCATTTGCATCCTCAAGGTGTTCAAGGTTATCTTTGATATGTAAATTTATTTGCTGTCTACAACTCCCCTGAGATAAATTTTATTATTTTTGACTAGAGAGATAGATAGATAAAGACACTAAGTATATGTTCCAAACAACATTTAGGTAGGAATTCATTTGAAATTGAAACATGGATTTTATTGCTAAACTGGACAGGCATCAAATTTCCCTTACACATAATGAAAAGAACAGCTATCTATAAATTCCACTGGGTAAGTGGCTTGGACCATCTTTAATAATTACATTACATTTCTCCTGTTAAATTCTAGGTGCAGAGACAGTTTTTCTGTCATGGATTGAGGCAGGGTCCATTATTGCTTGCCTTGTGATTTTGACCAAAGCATAAACTTTAGCCAAACCAAATTTTCTACTCAAATACTTACATCTGACCTATCAAACTAGTGAGATAATACATCCATGTTTGAGGATAATTTATTATGCAAGGGTAGATAACTAATAGAGACATCCTTTCTTCCTTATATAGCTTACAAAATAATAAGTCTGTAGTGGGAAAGAGACAATGAACCGAATCCCAAATCTGAATCAATGTGGCTTGGGTCATGGCTAAAATCAAACACAGGATATAAAGATGTAGTATTAGAATTATATAATCCATGCAGTGTTCCAGAAGAGGAGCCACATAGGGATCAGCCTTATATTGACAAGGACACTTGAGGTGACAGATGATCAACCATCTTTCTTGCTTCATAGAGTCAAACTTTTCAAGATAACTCAGCATCATATTCCTTCGCTGTTCCCTAATAATTTCCTAGTTGTCTTCTAAGATGCTTGAATTTCTACTCTGGTTAATACAACATAAATATTATCTATTAATTTTTACACGTGTCATCTGTGATGAGACATTATAGAGTTTTGATGTAGGTAATTTATGTGGAAAGCAGTAGACTCCCTCCCAGTCTACATTTTTTTATAGACTGTCCAGACAAGGCTGAAGGAAGGAGCCTAAGAGTTATGGGCACCCATTCACAGGCTCAGCATGCCTGTTCTCGTTGCTTATTCCGTTTGTCATTTGAGTCACATTAGGAAATGCATTTGAGCAATTTCTGCACCCAGGAGAGGTTTAATTAGCTCTGGCTCCACTGACTGTCATTTCTTAGCACCTTAGTGTCAGTAAATCTGTTTTATTATTTTTTTTTTCTGAAAGATTTGCTCATCCATTACTAAAATAGCAACCAAGTCTCTGTCAAAACATAGCTCATTTTATTGGAATAGCATCTGCACAAGAAATACCTTTGTTGAGGTAAGATTTCTTAAACTGTTTGTCTAGTAGTAACTTCAGTAATTGATTGCTTTTAACAAATATAGCAAAAGGAGAACACAGGTTTATTTCAGTCAGTCTGAAAAAAATCTAAAAAGCATATTTTTATGCTTACCGATCTAAGAGAAGAGTTTCTAAGCATAGTATGCTTTAGTTTAACGTCATTGGCTATTTACTTAGGTCTGAATTTAATATAATAATAACAATAAGTTATTTTATAACCCCCAATTATTTCAATGTATGCTATTTCGTGGAGGCAGGACAAACTTCAATGGTGTCCTTTGACATCAGGTTACTAGGGGCTGTGAATGGAGAACTGAATTCAAGTGTCAAGCAATACTATTGATGTGCTACATGGAGCCAACCTGGGGTCCAAGATGCCTCTCTTCTCTGTCAGAATGCTGTCCTCCATGCAGGTCAAATATTGCCCTATTATCTATACCATTGTATTGTAGAGAAAACACTAAATGCTGTTCTTGTTATATCAAACTATATTTAATTAATTGATTAATAAATCTATTTAATAATCATAAAGAAACATGAATGCTCAAATGATTTAGACAAAGGATGATACATAGTCTTCTGCTTATTCATAGATGTCTAAACTTAGACAATATATAGCCATTTCCGAAATAAATTATACTCTAAGGAAGAGCATATTAGACAGCTCATCAGTATTTATTTCAGCATGAGAAGAAATGTTTGTATGTTTGTTTCTTACTGATGAGAGGTAAAGGACTGGTGCTGATATTTCCTCAAAACCTCCAAATCATGTCAGTAACTATTTCTTCTCCTATGCTAGTACACATAAAGCAGACCGGATGTGGGTATACTTCTCTTTGCACCATTGCATACCTTTTTCTGTTCCAACACACAAAAATAATCAGTCATCTCTCGCTGCTGAAAAGTCCATAGAGATACATATGTTTCCTTTATGGGAAGTTGTAGGACACTGAAGCTGTGGTCTCAGAAATCACTACCTGTCTGTAAACAATCAGATTACCAACGATTGACTTAGGTTTTGCTTACCTCCAGCCATGCAACCACAGTTGGTCCATCCCACTGGGCAAAGGGCAATCCTTTTCTACGAGCTTCTTCAAGAAGTTCATGCCTGAAGTACAGCAAAGATCACTAGTTAGGTAATATGGAAAAGATGCCTGTGGTGGTTTTGAAACCACAGTAAACCCTTGCAAGTATTTAATGAGGGGGGATACAGAATGGAGGAATTCCTTGCTTCAAATCATATGGAAATTCCCTTTTGGTTTCACTGAGTGTAACATTAGTATGTAAAAATAAATTTCTCCAACATTGACTCACAAAGATTTGAACAGTATTAATCTACTAAGCTGAGAGTATTATCAGCCAATATAATTTTGTTTTATCAAGGGTACAGGTCACATATTCATATGTAATCATGCATTCTAAGATCTAAATCTATCTTCTATCTGTCCTTCTCCATTCCTTATTCTCTTAGTGGTGGAGGCAAAGCTTGTATGTTGAAACATACCACCAGGGGGTTTTAGTCAGTTCTCATGATATTTATATTAAATATGATCCCTGAGACATTCCATTATAGAAGTTAGTTCCTTCTTCCGATCATTTTGAGGTTCTAAATAAAAGCTAATGAATTGGATACTCTGCCTATATAAAGACTGTCACCTCAAGCTTTTGCTGGTGCATATTTAAGTATAACATCTTTTGCTTGAAAGAAAAAATGTATAGTAAGATAAAAGTCAATAGCCGTGAAAGTTATGCACAGCCAAGAAGAAAGCTAGGATCTCTGGACTTGGGGTACACAGAATAAGGCATGCTCTTAAGGCAAAAACAAAATACTGTAAAATAAACCTTACCATTTATGGTCTACAGTTTAAATCTTCTAAATGAATGAACTGCAGTAAAATCTTGGGGAACCACCAAGCTCTCACACTTGCTTCTGCAGCTATTCGCTTACTGACTCTCTGAGCTCTAGATTTCTCAAGGACAGTTAAAAACTCAGGCCATACTTGAGGACTACACCAATATAAATTGATTTCCTTCACTAGGAAGCAATGCAAAGTGTATATAATTCACCAGAGATTTTTAATTCATAATCACTACTATTTACTAATGAAAGGCTAATACATTAGTGAAAGTAAATGCTTCTTTCTGATAACTATAACCTTTACATATACATGAATTCATTGCACCCTACGAATTTAGGATTAACACCCATGTTTAAAATCAGCTTAAGATAATTTACAATTGAAATAGTGGAATCTATTTGTATGTAATCTCAAACTATTATATCCATCTGAGGATATAGTGAGAAGTATATTCTCTGTACCTCCATATGCATATTTAGTATGCAAAAATAAAAATACAGTATGATAATTGTTTTATTTTTAATGTATGTCTCTCATGTTAACAAATATATCATGAATTCCATGTACAAACTCCCCAGAAAAGCATGTATCTATTTCCAATTACTAATATTTACGTAGTATTGAAGATTCATATATTAAAATATGTGACGGAATGCCTTTAGGTACAAGATATATTGTTATTTTCAACAGTCATTTTAAAAAATACATGGAAACCTAGTAAGAAATAAAGAAAAAGTTGAAGGTATTAATAACTTAAAAGACAAATAAGTTAACTGCTGTTTGGACTGAGGAGACAGCAAGGGCAAGTTCTGCATAGAAACTATTCTTCAGATGAAAATGTGTTTGGAGACATGGATACTCTGAATCTACGGTGGAAAGCACAAGCAGTCTCAAATGTAGCTTTCTATTCCATCATCCAGTTCCCTTGGGCTTCCCAGTGACACCTTGCTCAAAGTCTGTTTCCAGCAAGTTAGTCTCCCTGTGACAGATATATTTATAGAAGTGGGGTGAGGTATCAACTGTCCTGTGTTGTGCACATACTACAGGCTGAGACTTGTGCTCAGTGAGGTAAGTAGAAATATGGATGTGGTTTTCAAGAGAATACTTGTTAGACACAGCAAATGCACAGAAGCATCCAAATATGTATACCATGCACAGATAGCAGCTGAAACTCGTGGACACACATCCTGACCCAGACAGTTTTGCTTATTAATGACTGCAAATGTTGAACTGAATGCCAGACACCATTCATATTTTAGTGAGTCTTCGGATAATTGTCTTCCATAATGTTTTAACTTTGCTTATGTGGATTTTGATTTTTTTTTTAGTACAAAGACTGCATTTAGAATTTATGTCTAAAGAATGCAAGCATTATTGTGTCTTGTATCCCTTTGACCATTTCTTTTCTCTCAGAATAGTAGTAGGTCTAGTTGAGTTCAAGACTTTGATCTGGTTTGAAGTCACTGATAAAACTAGTTATAATACTACACATGTGCTGAGAAATTCTATTCTCTTTATGAATAGAAAATATGGCATGATTGTGCTGTAACATACTGAACAATCTAGACCCTAAGAAATCCTTGGTTTCACTTAAATCACCACCTTGATAACAAATCTTCAGTAGGGTAACTCAAAGAGTGAGACCAAGGTGTCAAATATGTCCCAGATAGCCAGTTGCTATGTCTGAATCCAAAGCATTAACTTTAATGTCATGAATTTGAGACAATAGAAGTGACTGACCTGGTTTTTACCTGAATTTACACAGCGGGAGAGTAATGCTAGACTACCTTTACCTTAACACAAGAGTTGTATCAGTTATATTTAACTATTTGAACATGGTGACTTGTGGGAAAATCAATGCTGCAGTGGTAACATGGGCAGTGGCAAATGTGATGATCTGTTGACAAATACTAAGGAAGTTCACTGAACACATGGAGGATGAGTGGATATTTTTTTCAGTTTTATTTTTAAATTGGATATTTTATTTATTTACATTTCAATGTTATTCTCTTTCCCCATTTCCCTTCCCACACATCCCTTATCCCATCCTGCCTCCCCTGCTTCTATGAGGGTGTGCCCCCACTCACCTTTCCACTCCCACCCTCGACACCACCCTGGAATTCCCCCACAGTGGGGCATCCAGCCTTCACTGGACCAAGGACCTTCTCTCCCACCTATGCCCGACAAGGCCAGAGGATGAGTGTTTTTAAGGGAAGTTTCTTTTCGATGCCAGAAAAATAGTGAATGCCCAAACTCTTCATAAAAATAGACAAATCAGTTTGTCTGATGCAAAAATGCAACTGATTTGGAACCTATAATATTTGTGTATGCCTGCTTTCACAAAAAGCATTTGAGAGTTAGAAATAGAAAGATCATACATTTATGAGGTCTCCCTGCCTTCCCCTCGATTACCTAATGAGCTTGTCTCAAGAAATCAGCGGCTCAGATTGTAATTCAGTCGTGGAAAACTTGTCTTGCATGTACAAGGTTCTGATGTGAATTTCCAGGACCAAAATGAAACAAAACACAAGCTAATTGGATGGAAACAATATTGATGATGCCTGAACGACTCACAGTTATATATTACAGAGGGCTTTCTCCCCTTAACTGGAATTCAGCCTTTTAAATAGCAAGCCTCAGTTCCAGAATGAGTGTACGACCATTTCATCAAAGTGGAAATACTTCACTTTGCAAACTACTCCCTTTCTACTTTGGGCTAAACTCATTTTTGTTTTCCTTTCCTATCCAGAGAATTTAGTGTTTAATCATCCTTTCCTCAAAGATTCTGTGCACATCGTTGTAGGTATGAGCATAAATCTTAGTTCCCAGGTTTAGAGTAGACTTTCAAAGACATTGACTGATCTTTCTTTCCAGGGAGGTAACACGCACAGACTTGTCATTGTCTGTGTGAAAATTCAAAAAGAAAAGCAGTGGACAAATAAAGCAGGAGCTTGGTTTGAAAGCTTAAAACCCTCAAGTCATTCTGTAATTTTAAGAACAGGGTTCTCATCTGCAGTAAAGAATGTACTTAAAACCTTTAAGGTCCTGGAACTCTTGCCATCAGTGACATATTTCTGTAATGGGATGTGATATGATAATAAGGCCAAAACTGTGGTGAGAATACAAGGATGTTGAATTTGCATGTCATTATATAGAGAGCAGAATGAAGCCAGTGTAGCCTAAGTCTGATCGTTAAAGGAGAATAAAGACTGGACACCCTAAAATTTATTGTATGCAAAATTTTCTAGTAAAAAAGAAGGAGAGCTGAGACTAGGAAGATGGCCATGTCTGCTCTTCCCTGACAGCTGAGTTAAATTCCCAGCAACAATGTCTGGTGGATCACAGAGCTTTCTATCTCAAACTCCTGAGAATCTGACACCTCTGGCCACTGCCTGATCTACCATGCCTAAATTTTAAGGAAATTTAAGAATTATCAGACTAAGGTTACTTAGAAACTTGGTCCCAAAAGTAAGAAATTTGTTCACAATCTCCTTTTTATCTACTGTTATATTAGTATATAGATACTCAAATAGGTAGAAAAACAGTGACACAGATAGAAAGACAGAGAGATGGATGGACAGATTGATTCTGACATTATGTATTTACTTTGGTTATCCCATGAACAAATCAACACTACCATAATTTATGACTCTGAAAAAATTATTTGTTATGAAATTTCTTTGAAATACCTGTCTTTGGGAGCAATATATCAAATGGCAATTCTTGGATGATTAGTGTTTATATTTGCATCTCTAAAAAATGAAATTTATTACTTCCTCAGGAAGTCATAGACCATGGGAGTGACAATGCATGCTCTCTATATATTTTTGTCAATGTGTACAGGTCTTTAGTGTCATTGAAAAGAGACTTTATTTTCCGACTATTATCCAGAGAATTATTTTAGGTCCATCACTTTGTCGAGTGACCATTTATCCACAACATGGTACTATTCTTCTGTCTCTAACTTGTCCATTCCTTTTACCATCCGTTCAATGCCTGCCAATCTTCCTTCGTGAGTTATACTGCATCTTCCTTTGGTTTTGGTTTTTACTGGCACCATACTTTTTATCTCAGCCGATAATTGGACTTTCTCCCCCTAGGCTTGATTCTTCTAGTGCCATGAAAAAAATTTGCCTATGAGAGAGAAATTTTTAATAGAATACATGAGAGTTTGGTCTCTAAAATGGGATTGTCTTGGCTTGATTCTTGTTCCTATTACTTTTGTCTGGATATTTGCATGCATTTTTTCTAGTTTTAGCCCTGTTTCTTCACTGTATCATGAAGCTGAACTGTAACTATCTCAAAGGACTAAAAGTTTCATGAGAACAAACGTGAAAACTGACATGGCTCACAGAAAGGAGCCATGCTTCTTGTTACTAATAATTGCCTAAGGTGGCATGGTCAGCCTATATAAGAAAGACTTTATGTTTTAGCCCAAATTTACTTTTAAACCATTTTCCTAACTTTGAGCCAGAGTTGAAAACTTTCTTTTATTACTACTTATGCATTGATACTTCTGCTTTATAGAGGGAACCAATTCTAGGCCCATCAACTGTTTTTCTCTCTGTTTCAATTATTTGGAATTTTTTGGAAAATAAGTAACTATTCTTTCTGTTTAAAATCATGAAGCATTTTAGTTTCTACTTCACACCACATTTAACCACAACTCAAGCCCATCCTGCAGCTATACCTCATGTTTTATCTTTCCTTTTTACAATTCCAGGATCCCTCCCAAGCAAATTCATTTTATGTGTAAATATAATGTGATTAAGTCCTAGGTATTTTACTAAATAAAATTTTTTTTTACTAATTTAAAAATTTAAAGATATGAATTGATTTGAATATATCAACATGTATTATGTTAAGAGTTTATCTAGCATTTTTTCTCTCATTACAATTGTGTAACTTTATAGTCTTGGAAGACGTTCTACAGGACTTTGGAAAAACAAAGGTTTTAGGTGTAGATAACCTAAGCACTGCAGGTCACAAGATAAGAGAGAATATTCATTAACATTCATTCATTCATAACTACCTGTGAAGCTTTTCCTAACTCAAGTGCAAATGAGTTACACATACACATACACATACACAACACACACACACACACACACACACACAACACACACACATATATATATATGGTTATATAAATGAATTTACTTTCCACAGTAACTCACTATGGTGTGTATTGACACACATGAACACGGGAACAGATGCTACTTAGAATCAGAGTGAGGAAAAAAATCTAAAACTTAAACCCCAGCAATCTGGCCACAAAACCTAAAACTTATACAAAACTAAATGATAAAGAGAGTAATTGTGTTTTCCTTGTTGTAGGTAAAAATAAAGATGCTATCCCAACTTACCTTACCTGTAGCTCACAAATTTATGTGACTAAGCAGTCTTTCTGTCCTTACTATTGTGTTCGGCGATTCTTATCTCTGTACAGCACCACGGGAAGACTGCATTGCCATTCCTACTGAATTCTGTGTCTTGGCCAGAAGATGATGGAAATAGCTGATATAACAGTAATGGAATCTGTGAGCTTGCTGTTACAGTGATTCCCTGTGCTATTGTCATCTTCTAGTTGAAAGGCGTGTCTTGAGAGCTTATGGAGCAGTGTTCTTACTTCATCGAAAGTACTTAATTAAAACTAAGGCGTGGCTTGAGAAAAATTTCAAATGATTCAACAATTTAATATCAGTGCTTAATGTTGTGTCTATGTCTTCCAAATAAAGTGTTAGCAGGAAGTATTCCTAGATTTCATAGAGTTATTCATTGTGAAATTTATTAGAATCCAACAGATGACGGTAAAATTTAATTGTCCCAGCGTTCAGCTGAAGTGTGGGCATACTATGTACAAGCATAAAGTTGGAGCTCTATAATACAAATGTTTGGGAGGCCAAAGTAGGAAGACTATCGGTTTGATGCCAGCCTGAACTACATAGGAAATGAGGGTGCAATTTATTACTCTATTATTAAGGTATTTGTATTTCTTGATCAAGTCTATGGATATCATACTAACATCTGAAACTAGTTGGAATTCTTGTATGCAAACGTGAATACTGTATGGTGCCACCTAATCTGTGAAACATCTGCAGGCTGATAATGCATATCTTAATTAACATAATTATTCTGAATAGAAATACATCAAAATTCCCAATCAGACACCTCAGAACACTGATTACTTAAATATATAGTTAGCTTAATAAATTTAAGTTTCAAATTCAATATTAAAAAATGTTGATTGATTTTTAAAGTACAGCATACAAAGATATTATATATGGGAAGGAGTAGGTAGGTGTCAAGATACTGGGTACTTTGATACCAAGCTTTGAATTTATCCATATTTAAACCTATTATTGTTTTTAAATTCTAGAAACTCTGGAATATAGGATCTAGTCTCAGGGAAGAAATTTAATTGATTTGTGAGTTTGAGTTGGGATTTACATAATTTCCTCTTCCAATTTATTTTGAATTTAATCACTTTCAAAACTAATAAAAGAAGTAAACACATACACTGACTGTGATTTAGGAATACAATCAGCCATGCTGCTTTTGAAAACTGGAGAGATCTTTGGCTCCGGATACATATAGCAGAGGATGGCCTTGTTACTGAGAAGGTTTGATGCCCTAGAGTAGGGGGATGCTGGAACAGTGGGGCAGGAGAGTATGGGTGGGTGGAGGAGCACTCTCATACAGGCAAAAGAGAGGTGGAGGCAGATGTGGGATGGGGGGTTGGTGGAAGGGTAACCAGGAAATGGGATATAATGGGATGGGTGTTTGGTAGAGGGGGTAACTGACAAGTGGGATATCATTTGAGATGTAAACTAATGGAAAAAAAGAAAACTGGAGGGGCTTATATTATTTTCTATTAAACGAGATCATTTTTATTTTACACTATGGTCTGAAATCTCTACTTCCTGTTAGTCATTAAGGATTTACTGGAAGAAAATTTACTGATGTAAATGCTTTAAAAATGTTGTACATATTTTGTCTAATTTTTACTTTAAAACTCTATTTGTTTTATGAATGCCCTAATTTTATTTCTAAGAATGAGATTTTACTTTTTTTCACATTTTTAAATCTGCCATAATTTGGAGGAAAAAAACTTTTTCAAGTTAAAATATAATTCCATCATTTTCTGTCTGCCTTTCCTTCCTCCAAACTCTCTTGTGTTCCTCTTCGGCTGTCTATCAATGTGACAGCTTTCTTTTCTTTTCTTTTCTTTTTCTCAAAATTTATTTAATTATTTAAATCACATCGTAATTTACTTATTCACACAGGGGTTATAAACACAAAAAGGCAGGATGTGGGGAAGGGAATGACACCGGAGCATAGGTGTTCAGAAAAGCTTTCTTTTCTTTAATTGCTGTTACACAAACCCTGACTCTCCACCCAGTAATGTCTTGATACCTTAACATGGTTTACTATTCTAAATATGTACACAAAAGCTGTTCATCTATATAATGTTATATGCTCAACAGCTTATATAATGTTATACACATACACTCCACCATATACATATATGTATGTATATATGTATATATACACATATTTAGACATCCACAGACACATATACATATACACATACATACATACATACATACATACATACATACATACATATGATTTACAGATGACCATTTGCTATTGGATAACCAGTTGGTGTACTCTTCCCTGGAGAATAATATTCTCTTTTTCTCAGCATCCATTAGTTGCCTATAGTTCTTTGTTTACCAATGAAGATTTGTGTGATTTTTCCTTTCCGTGAGAGCGAAATTTTAAGTTTGAAACTGTTATATGAGAAATATGTTTGGAATCACTAAAAAAAAAAAAAATAATAACCATTAAAATAATAAACGTTTGGAAAAGGCACAGATTTGACTAAAATCTAGGGTTACCTTAGCCATCATAAATACCTTGTTGACGAGATGCAACACTTAACCTGTTCTACCTAAGTAAGTTCTGAAAACGGACAAATGAGTTTCTCTTCTTGAATATAACATTGAAGAAGTGAACTACATGCCCAAGAATAGTGCATTTTCAGACATGCAGTACAGAGGGGCAGAGCTCATCGTGAAAGCATGACTTGAGGGTTATAGAGCTCCTAGTAAGTAACTCCTTAAGTCAGACTCAACTCGAGAGCTAATAGAATAAAGTCTGCAGGGTCTCCTTGCATGCATGCCGTAGACGTAAACACTAACAGTGTCTGAAAGGCCAGTGTAATTCAAATGTAAATATTTCTCTGAACCAATGATCTCTTTTTCTGTGTATAAATGAGTGCACATCATGAATTTCATTTTAGGTCAGAGGCAGTGCAGTTTGTGTTACAACTGAAAAGAGAAATACTAAAGATAAAACAAAATAAAAGATGGTGCTGAAAACCAACAAGTTCAGCAGTCGTTGTGAGTCAACTTACCCCGATGTGCTTTTCATGAGATGGGGAAGGATGGGTGGAAAAGAAAAGCACACAAATGTTAATGGATACATTTCAATCCAAAGAAAGCCATGGAATAAAACAACAGCATCATTTCAGATGTGAGAATCTCATGGGAGAACAATATGGTGCCTTAGAAATTATTTCAGTCGTGGTAGTACTGTTTTTATTCCACCATGATTCACAAACTATGTAAAGAAGGCTGGTTAAGCTGAAGGCAGGTCTAGCAGTTGACCAATAAGTCTGTATTTAGTGTGAGGCACTCTGAAACATGCAGGGCCAAATTTTCTTAGCCTCTAGTACATCCCAGGAGAAAAGCAAAGAACATTCTTTACCTGTGGCCACATCTATGTCATGTTATAAATAGAGAAATTAACTTACTGGACAGCCTAGTCTTTCAAGGCCACTGTAAATGCTTACGAAAAACTGTAAAGCAGAAAGTCAAATCCTTAAGTGGAAAAAGCACTAATTTGAGGGTCAGAAAAATTGGATACCAGTTTTTTTTCATAAATGTTTTAATAAAATTGCTAGCAGGTGCTTTATTCAACTTTATCCAGCTGCAGAAATTTTATTTAACAAGTTCTAACAATAATTACTATTTTTAAAAGACGTGTGTGCCTGTAATAAGAACCAAAGCATGTACAAAACAAGTTGATTAATCTTCTGTTGTTTTATTATATTCTCTTTTATCTACACTATAAAAACAAATACTAAACTTAATCCAATTATATGGATTTTAGCAGAAGACTTAGTTACTTGAATAGATATTTATAAATGTTGCTTAGAAAAAGTGTAACCTGGGTGGTTTTTCAATCCTACCAGACTGAGATCATCACAAAACCAATCTCACTCAAATTTAGTTTTGAACTTAGCCAATTACTCCTGGAGGTAGTAGAGGCATTTAGAAAATATGGCAGTTAAATAATCCAACAAAAAGCCATGAGAATAATATTTTAAAATTTCTACACAAAACATAGAATAATTCATAGAAAATGAAACTGTTACTACAACTTATAAACTATATTCAGTATAACAAAATATGAGGCAGAAACTCTTATTTCAGAAATTAAGCAAAGTAAAGCATTTCCATTTTGATTGCAAAGCTATTATAAAGAAAAGCTGGATGCGTGGTAGAACACGCTGCACATGCCTCCTCCAGTGGCATTCATTCAGAGAAACCAGGGAGCTTTGAGAAAACACATATTCTTTGGCCTCAGATCCAGGACAGATGCAGCAAGCTCTTTAAGTTTTCTTAAAAAACCAAAACGTAAATGTCTAAAAGTTGGCAACACAATTTCCTAAGAAACTTATGTCATTTTTCCCCACATCACACATGGAACAGAAAAAAAGATATGACCTAAAAGAGATAATTTTATACATGTTAACGGGGTTTCTTATCAACACATCTGTGTGCTGTATTGTGAACTTTTTGAACAAAAGGCATAATGGCAGTTACTGAGCCTTCCAGGGAAACTGCCCAGTGATCTAGGATGGGTTGTGACCATGAGCAAACAAATAGACCTTACCCTGACTGTGATTAAACTTCATTTTTCAGTGACATGAGTAGATTAAATTTGTGCACAGGGAAACATTAATAGTCCTAAGGTCTTCATTTGTTACAGTTTTCAAAGTTAGAGATTATACAGTAATGTAAAAACATTGAAATATAAAAATAATAGAAACTTTGGAAATCGATATGAAACACAAATTTCAAAGTGGAGTTAGTTCATATTTGTCAACTTTTCTTATCAGTCTGTTTGTTATTTGACACCTCATCAGTCACATAGCGTTTCTTCTCTTCTATAATTAATGAATTCTGAGTAGGTATCCCATTTTAGAATATTAAGCATTTCAGCTTAGAAATGTGTTAAGCAAAGAAAAAAAATGTATAGATGAGAAATGACAAATGTCTCTGACATTGTATAGTATTAGTTCAACTAGGAGGTAATATATATATATATGTATATATCTATACATATATAAGTATATCTATATGTGTATACATGTATATATACATGTATATATGTAGAGAATATGTATAGATCCTCTTCTACATAAGGTTTATTTTTCCTTTCAGAAAACCTTTTCCCACAATAATTATTTGCTTACATTATGTTGTGAACATTATTATTTTAATATCTATCTTACTGATCCATAGGTATGATGATGGGAATACAGGGTTTGTCAAGAATAGGCTTTCCTCAGCTAAGGATCATTAAGTGTAACAATCAAAGATGGTTTCATGGATTCATAAAGAAATGGGTTTTATCACTAATGAAAAAAAAAGTCAATAGTTATATGTTTTGGAAACTTTAATTTATATTCAGCCCCAACAATTACCACATGGTTTGTGTGTGCACGTGTGCACATGTATATGTGTCTGTGTGAGCGTATGTTTGTTTGTGTCTGTGTATTTTTGTGTGCATTTGTATGTGTGTGTCTTTGTATGTTTTGTGTGTATTTGTGTTTCTGTGTTTGTATCTGTGTGCTTGTGTGTGTCTGTGTGTATGTGTGTGTGTTTGTGTGTTTCTTTCTGTGTGCTTGTGTATGTGACTGTGTGTTGTGTGTTTTTGTGTGTCACTCTTTGTGTCTGTGTGTTTGTGTCTATGTGTGTTTGTGTATGTCTGTGTGTGTTTCTATGTGTCTCTGTGTATTTGTATATGTGTATATGTGTGTGTTATTCTAAACAGTTGAGCTTCACCTTTTCAATTGTCCCACTGTAGTCTACACAATCTGCTAAAAATTAGGACCTCTGCTTATAAAAATTTTAAACCAGCCAAGTTTAGATTTAAATATTCAGATGAGAAGCAGCTCACTCAGTAAGTCTCTTGCTTTTTGAGGTTCAAGTTTGTGAGTCACAAATACTTCAATTTATTTATCATCAGCAAATTCAGGAAAGAGTGGGTAGAAGTTGGAATGAATGAGTGCAATAAAGATTGCACTTGAAATCCACTCACACATGCACTTGAATTTATTTTGAGTTCTTCTCTAGTAAGCATCAACAGTGTATCTTTTAGACTTGCAAACCTTAGATGTTATTTGCTTTGTTAAAGACACAGATGAGGTAAGGTCAGAAGAATTATTCATAAAATGGCCTAGGAAATAGGTAGAAATTGATCTTGGATAAGTAGAGTAATCTAGTTTTCTGGTGGTATTTTTCTCTCTGTCTTTCCATTTCTCTCATTGACTGATTGTAAGCTAATAAGCAGAAGATGCATGGTGAGTGACTGGGAAAGAAGAAACTCACTAACAAGAATACACATAAAGCTCATGAAGAATGTAGACCAAGTGGGGGGGGGGGGCTACAGTCCCTCTTAGAAGAAGTAACAAAATACTCAAGGGAGCAAATATGGATGCAAAGTGCAGGACAGAAACTGAAGGAGGGGCCATCTGCAGACCATTCCACCTGGGTATCTAAATCCCATGTGCAGTCACCAAAGGTAGATGATGACGTGGGTGTCAGGAGGTACATGCTGACAGGAGCCTAACATAACTGTCTCCTTAGAGGTCTTCAAGAGTCTGACATATTCAGAGGCAGATGCTCACAGCTAACCATTAAACTGATCATGGGGTTCCCAACAGAGAAGATAGAGTGAAGACTGAAGGAGTAGAAAGGGTACGGGACCCCATGAGGAGAGCAACAATACCAACCAACCAGAGCCCCCAGGATCTAAACCACCAGCCTGGGAGCACTTAGGGAGGGACCCATGGCTCCAGCTATATATGCAAGGGAGCTATATATAAGTGGGAGAAGAGATTCTTGGTCCCATGAAGGCTGGACATCGTGGGGGGTGGTATTCGAGGGTGGGGAGGTGAGGTTCTGGGGAGGGTGGGTGTAGGTACACCATCATAGAGGCAAGAGGAGGGGGGAAAGGATAGGGAGTTCCTGGGAGGGAGGGGGGAAAGAGGGTAAGGGGAAAACACCTGAAATGTGAATAAAAGTTCCAATAAGAAAAAGAAAAAAGAAAGTGGAAAGAGTATCGGTGAGAGAAAACTACTATCCAGGAGGCAGTGAGACTCCACTAATGAACCAAGCACACTTTCTCTACTGAGCCTTTCTCCAGAAGATCAGAAAGTCCTAGTTACATAGTAAAAAATGCAAATTCACTGATGGCTACGGACATGACTCACAGACATTGCCACATGAAAGCGAAGTAAAAACTTAAGGTGTTTTTTTTTCAATTTATTGAAATTTTGTGCATGAAATAATAGTACCAGAAGGGGCAAGGGAGGACATAAAAGATATGCTTAATATGAAAAGAAAGACATTAATAAAAGATCATTGCACTAAACTTAACAAAATAAAGACTAGGTTTAGGAGTCAATGACCTGTTCAAATAGGTAAATTCAGAAGAATAATTAGCATTCAATGCTTTTTGATCCTTATTAATGAAAAACAAAATAGTCTAGAAGCTATAGGTGTAGCTCATCATAACCGTACTTCAGACAACTTTTGATTGTTAATAGTAACTTCAAGTCAATAGAATCCTTAAGGGTCTTTGTAAAAAGGTTATGAAATCTTTATTTCCATAAGAGTTAAACTCTTTCTTTACAAACAAACCCACATTTCAACTTACATTTAGAATATGTAGAATTTACAGAATGCATTATTGTATGTTTGCACATGTGTATACATATTACAAAAAATCTTAAGTGAGAAGCCTTGAGTATAAAAATTATTATTCCATAAAATGATGGCTGGTAAGTGGGCCAGTTATGAAGAGAAATTTGTGTCACGAATGCCCATGGTAAGGTTATACTTCTTCAAATACTTTAAGATATGTAGATACTGTGGAGAAATTGAGAGGAATTGATGGAGGGAAAACCATAATCAGGATATATTATGTGAGAAAAAGTTGTTTTTCAGTAAAAGGAAATAAAAGAAAAGTAATTAAAGAAATGTAGTTACTATTCCATAGCTGTTTTTTTTTTCCATATTGAATGTACATCCAAGAGAGAGCAGGGGAACCCAGAAACGGGAAGCTCAAAAAACTTATAAAGTTCTGAGCTCATAAATCTTATAAGACACTGTTGAGGTTGTCACAGCAGTGATTATAAACCTGGGTGACCTCCGTAGGGGTAGAAAGCCCCTTTCACAGGTGATGAGTGAGATGATTGGAAAACAAATATATTTACATTATGACTCACAATAGTATTGAAATTACAGTAATGAAGTAGCAACAAAGATAATTTTATGATTGAGGATCACCCCAACATGAGGAACTGTATTAAAGGTGTAGCATTAGGAAGGTTGAAAGCTATTAGTCTACAAGCTTCACGGGAGGTTCTTCAGGAATCAAGTTTTCATGAGTCCTGACTCTTGTGGAGTGGACTGACTGGTTTTGTGTGTCAACTTGACACAAGCTGGAGTTACCACAGAGAAGGGAGCCTCCCTTGAGGAAATGCCTCTGTGAGATCTAGCTGTAAGGCATTTTCCCAATTAGTGATCATAGGGGGAGGTCTCATTGTGGGTGGTGCCATCCCTGGGCTGATGGTCCTGTGTTCTATAAGAAAGCAAACTGAGGAAGCCAGGGAAGCAAGCCAGGAAGTATCATCCTTCGATGGCTTCTGCACCAGCTCGTACCTCTATGATCCTGCCCTGTGTGAGTTTCTTTTCCGAATTCCTTTGGTAATGAACAGCAATGTGAATGTGTAAGCTTAATAAACCCTTTCCTCTCCAAATTGCTTCTTGGTCATGATGTTTTATGGAGGAATAGAAACCCTGACTAAGACATTTGAGTTAGACATTTTAGTGATGGTAGCTACCTTTGAGACACCCATTCTTTTGTAAGTAACTGAATAAATTCATTATTTCACCACACTAGACTTCAAATGGCTTTTTTTTTCTTGTTGTCAATGCTATATATGGAGTGAATAGATGCTTATCTGAGTCTTCCAAAGAGAAGTCATTCCAAAGCAGAGCTAATATGTCATGCTATATTTGTGATACTGGATATAGAGAATTATCCTAGGCTAAGGTCAGCATTGCATTTAAGTGTAACATAATTAGTGGAATTTCTTCATTTAATAAAGGAGAACAATTATTATATGTTACTAAATCTTAGAGAGATAATTTCTAAAGAAATAAATACCATAGTTTCTTATTTCATGTGTTCAGATTATTACATGCCTTATTTTCTCATGAATGTAATATTTTTACAAAAAGTAGAATAATGTACTATATTTATGTATATATTATAACAAAAGGTATTGTTCTTATAAACAAATACCTTTCCTTGTTTGAAATTGCCATTTATTCCAAGTAGTGCTTGGAGCAGTATGCTTCCCCTTTAAAAATTGTTTTTTTAGTGATGATAGTATAATTATATCATGTCTGCTTCACTTTTCCCCCTCCAAACCATCTCGTGTACCATCTTGTTCCTTTCTGAATGCTTGATTTTTTCTTTATTATTCCTACATTTATATATAGATGTATGTGTGTGAATTTCTAAATTCATGAATATAAACTTTTCAGCCTGTGTTATGTCTCAGTGTTTATAGTTCTTTTTTTGTGTATGTATATGTCTTCAGGACTGCCTGTTTGATATTGGAAAATCAATTGTTGTTTTCTTCTCTGAGGAATTCTATTTCTCCTGCTATGTTCTTATAACTTACCTGTAGTCCTTTGTCTAGAGTTGAGACCTCATGTGATTCCCCTGATCACTTTAACATATTTATTGATATCATCCTTGTTCAGGTCATGTGTTGGCAACTAATTTTGGTGGGACTTTAGGAATGCAGCTTTTGGCCTTTCTAGGAGACTTCAAGAAAAGCAGTTTGTATGCCAAAGACTCCATGTGCTACAAGAGTAATACATGTTAAATAAACAGAATGATGCCTAGCCTTGCCATTTTTATTTGTTCACTGCTGTTATTGGTTGATACACATAAAACAGATATAGCCATGATTATGACAGAAAATATGAGGAACGAACTTGAGCAGAGGCAATGTACACAAACCATTAGAGGAAACTCTAACCAATAAATTGGTAAGTGTTGCAAAATGATGAAATTCAAGATGGTAAGCCTAGCTCAGTGTGGGTAGTGAGGTAAGTAGAAACCTGGCAATGTGAAGGTATAGAGGCTACTTGAAGGTATTCGAAAATCCCAGGGAATGACTCATGGATTATAAGGCATTCAGAGAAATAATTTAGATAAATGTATCTAGCCAAAAATGTGAAGAACGGATTATAGGAAGGCAATCTGGGACAAGAGAGATTCATAGAGCATGAAAACCACAACTGCATCGAGGCAAAGAAGCTAGTTAAGAAGAGTTGTAAAGGGCAAGATTTACAATATCATTGGAAGTATAGTAAAGACTTTGGACAGGGAAGGATGTGAACGAAGCAGAAGTCTAGGGCTTGGGTTTTGTAAACTTACTAGAAATTAGTATCTGTGTTTTGATTTGATCTAAAGATTTTCTCTTTATCTAGTCCAAGTGCCTAATCATGACTCCAAGTGTTCTGGAAATGTACTTATGTGAGTCAGCTGGATTTAAAAAAAAAAAAAAAAAGCATCCACATGTTCTTCTGATTTTAATTCAGCTCTGAATTGAACTCCAGAATCTTAGAGTAAGGACAACTTAGAGAACACTAATTCAATCTCTAAGGTAAAGTTGATTCACCAATTCAATTCCTACCATGTGGACGTGTTGGATTGGTCTGTGTTGAAAATAATCACAGGTCCATACTCTATTCCAGGTGTTCAGTACTTTCCTTGCAGATCTGTGATTACCAGGAACTCTCTGTTAAAGCTGGCTCAACTTTATCAGCTCAATAGCCTCTGTCTTTGGCTCCAGTTCTTTTCAAAAGACCAGAAGAGGACATATTTGATCATACTGCTCTTGACAGAGCCTGGGGTCTCTTTCTTCACATTCAACATATCTCCAATATTTCTACCAGGATTTGAAAGCATGTCTTGATGTCTTCTATTTTGACAATGTTCCTCTGAATTAGCAAAAAATAACTTTAAATATATTTCCCAGAATTTTACTTAAAGTCTACTTACAATCTGGTTAATGCATAGAATTTTGATCCTTCACCAACATTGCTGAATGTAATATTCTTTATTAGGCATTGTTAGTTTACCTGTTTTATAGACATTATTTCCCCACTCCTGAGGAGCTGCAAATATATATATAAACATGTACGTATATTTATCGTGGTCCTGCAGTTGACAGCAGAATTTTGTAGTTATCTCTATTGAAGCTCATAAATTTTCAATACATTTATAAAGGAATTTATTGAAATACTTTATCTAAAATCTTAGGTGTACTTTTTCTTACATGGTTTGACAAAAATCTGTTCTTATTTTAGTCACCTATAATGGTGCCTTGCATCTACTTTCCATTTTGTTCAGCAGTCATCAAATCCTTTGTTCAGCTTCTTTTGTCAGAATGGTCATTAGTCTTAATCTTGAAGAATATGTTTAAAATAAGAGCAACAGGTGGCTTTCAGGCTAGGACACTTTTATTATTCCCTCTAAAGGCTCCTGACTTAGATAAATGGCCATAGAACCAGAAGAACTTAAATGCACTTCTTTGTCCCCATGACTGGCTCCTTATGGACGTGTCTTGTAAAATCGAAATGTCAGTCACCTTTATGAAAGTCATTGTGCTATAAACAACCCTAAATGAATGGATGAAGTGTTGCAACTTGTCAAATTTGTCCTGGATTCATTTCTTTTGTCAGGACTTATTTAGTCAAATTAATAATAGGATTTTTAGTCAAATCAATAATAGAATTTATTTAGAAAATCAAGTTATTCCATAATTTGTAAAAAAATTGGAGTTTAGTATCTACTTAGCTCTTATTATTTTAACTTTTCTAAATCAAAATGTTTCTTGAAAGCATAATGCCTGTAGATAATATCAGTTCAATCATGCTTATCCTGTAATCAATTATTACTCTACTGTTGGATCAAAGTAACTCTGTCCTTTCTCACTCTTTTCCTTTCTTCAAATAGCTCAGATATAAGTAAACATACACGGAGGAAAGCACTCCCATTTCCCTTAACTTTAGCTTTCATGCAAGAACAGTGGATTATTTTTCCTGGTTAGTCTTTGTGACTTATTTAGTTTCACAAAAATGGTTTTAATTGTTCTTGACTGGAGCAGAAAAGACCCCTGATGTGATAGCTTGGTCCCAGTACAGGCAAAAATCCAACCTCTGGGATCTGAGTAAGGGCCTGAGAATATTTCTCTCCAGAGAAATATTGGCAATATTGTGTTTAGGTTCTAAGAAGTTCTATTATAATAGATCATTTGAGTTAGCTGCCCACTAGGAGACTATGAATGACTATATATGAACACTTGACTGCCACATTTTGGCTGAAGAGCAAATTCCTGTGCTGCATAATTTAACTGGATTTCAACGAAATGTGCTTGTGAATGCACATTGCAGAAATATGATCTCTTATTTTCATCTGGAAGTACCCTGGCTCCGATGTCTCGGCAATACGTTAAAGGCTCAGTATCTACCAATTGGTTCTCTTTTATACTTTATGTAACTAAAGTCCATTTCTATAGTGTACCTAGAAAACGGACATGTGTGAAGGAAGCACAGCTGTTTACCTTCCATGTACCGAGTGCCACGTAGAAAGGAAAACATGTTCACACATTTGAACACAAGTTCTGGACTCCAACTCATTTATAAGTTAAAACTGGCTCACAGCTACTAGATAAATATTTATTGAGTAGAAAATGTTGCAGAGTTTGTGGTACCTTAGAGTATGAATAATTTAAGTGGCATTTGCTTTGCTTAGAGATATGTTCACTCTGAACCTCTCAAATGCCAAAGATTAAAAGTGAGGCATCTCAAAACATAATACAAATTATGCATGGAAATAGAGCCTCAGGACTGTGATGGGAATAAATTAGTCAAATCTATAGAGCTTCTCTCTGAGGTCTTTGAAGTTCTAATATAAAGATTCGTTGGTGGTGATTAAGTTAGACTGATGTTCTCCGAGGAAAAGGTTGCTTCTTTGGAGTAGATGCTGTTGGTATCCAAACTGAGAGTTAACTTCATTTTAATGAGGTTTAAAAATTGAATCAAATACAAAGATCAATGTTCATTTAGTAGCCTTATCTTTTAAGGAGTATGAAAAAAATGACACAAAATTTATACAATAGTTTTCAATTATACATGAAGATGGGGGAGATTGTTTTAACACATTTAGTTCTTTCATTGAAAATTTTGGTACAATGTTTAGAACCCAAGGGGGGAATATAATTATAAAAATTATGCCAACATTTCAATGACTTATGATTTGAAGGTAAGTAGTCACTGAGCGACATTTATACTGGTTTTTAAAAGTGCCCAGCTTACTCATGGCTGTCTTCAAAGTTAGACAGTTGTGTTATTAAAGCAGACATCTTTAACTTTAGTCCTGCCAATAACAAGTTTCTTGGCATCAAAGATGACGTTACAAATGTAAACTCTTTGGATGAGTATATGTTAAATGGTCTAGAGCAACAACCCTAAAGAAGAAAGGCACAATGTACATATAATTTATTATGGCTGGGATATAGGTCATTGCTTGAGTGCTTGCTAGCACACACATGGTCCTCCAGCATCATGATTAATAAAGCAACTTGATAGAACTTAGAACCACCATGGGGACAAATCTCTGAAAATGCATGGGAAGAGTTTTCTGGTGTAGGTTAATTAAAGTGGGAAGATGAACCTTAAATGTGGGTGGTGCTATACACAAGGCTGGACTTCTCTTCTTAATAAGAAGAGCAACGTAAGGTGAGCATCATTATTGATTACTTTCTACTTCCTGACTGTGAATAGGATGTGGTCAGCTTGCTCCTACTCCCACCAATACCCGTTCCCCACCAATAAAAACTGTATCCTCTGAAACTGTGAATCAAAAATGAACATTTCCTTCCTTACACGACTTTTGTTAGATATCTTGTGACAGCAATGAGAAAATCAACTAAGAAATAACCCTAGAAGAGCCAAATGTAATCTTGACATAATATTTGGGTGGATTGAACGTCAATCAGAAATTGAGAGGTGTATGTTTTGTTGGATTGTTTGTCTAAACTAGTCCGTATTTGGCTAATCCATAACTGTCTAAGTTTGTTTGTTTAATATCTATGTGGCTAGCATTAACCTTTAAATCATCCCAAGCAAATATATGAATGTTTAAAAACCTGGCTGAATGGCTAAGAAAAGCAAGTGAGGACTTTATGATCAGAATGATAGGAAGGTGAAGATGTAAAATTCTTATTCCCAGCTGTTCTCATTGTTATTTTCAAAATGGGAAGTTCATTTCCATTGAGTATAAAAAGGCACCTATAATCCAGTGAGAGAAGAAAGAGGAGGATGGGAAAGATATCACCATCTAACATATGTGGAGATGTGTTAATTGCCACGACCCTTAAAAGACTAGAAGAGCAAAGGTAGGAGCAGAATGAGGACTACCAAGTCTTTTGATGGGAAATATTCAAATAAGAAAGTTTCAGCTTGAGAACAAGCCACTGATATGTAATGAGAGTAACAAACCGAAAAGAGAGTAAACTGAAAGGTTTGATATGCAACTAAACATCACTTTTTGATGACGTTGCAACTGAAATAACAATTGCATGCAAGTTTTGACTAAACATAAGATTTAATCACATCAAGTCTCACTGCACTGACTGCACACATATTGCTATTGAGTTCTTGTTATGGAGGAGTCAATGTAAAGGAAAATATCTTATCTTTGTGTTTTCTTTAATAAACTATGGCCATTAGGCAGATTTGCTTTAAAATTTTAATTTTTATAGAGTTATAATAAAAACTAACCAGTATGTAAGCAAAGGAAAGAAAAGAGGAAAGTCCTTCAAAGATAGCTGATGATATTAAACATTTGCCTTCCATAATAGAATTATACAAATGAAGATATTTGAAGCAGGTTGTGAGAAATATTGATATGTATATTTAAGTTATCAGTAACTAAGAAACATTTCAGGAATTAGCATCTAATCCTATTCAAGATATAACATTTTCAAAATATTTCTTTTTTAGATTGTATTTCTATTAGTCCAGTAACTTTTGCCAACTAGTAAATAATTATTAATAAATAAGCCTGTGTTTTGTGAAAGTAGAAATATACCTGTCACAAACTGATATCTAAAGCAATGACTAGTCTTTAGCGGGAGGAAGCAGAAACATAAAAGTCATTAAAAATAAGTTATAAATGTTTTAGAGAGTGGAGAAGGGCAACTCACAAAGAGAATGGGGATAAAGGGAGAAATTATAATGCTTTTAAAGATTATGCTCGCCGGGCAGTGGTGGTGCATGCCTTTAATCTCAGCAATTGGGAGGCAGAAGCAGGAGGATTTCTGAGTTTGAGACCAGCCTGGTCTACAGAGTGAGTTCCAGGACAGCTAGGGCTATACAGAGAAACTCTATCTTGAAGAACCAAAAAAAAAAAAAAAAAAAAAAAAAAAAAAAAAAAAAATTTTTTTTTTGTCACTGAAAAAGTTACTATGCAGCTAAAAATACGTTATTTATGGAATCCCTTCCTAACAGCTGTTGAAACCCATGATTTTTCCATTTCTTACAAGTCATTTAAATGTTCCATATTACATGTGAATGGAAAGATACACTATCAATTTCCTGGCAGATGCCAAACAATCTGTTCTCGCCTGAGATAACTTTATATTCAGCCAGAGAAATATTTTTCCCTCTAAATCTTCCTTTATGAAGACTAGACACATAACTGTCATAAGAAGGAAACACAAAATATCACTCCCATTTTTTCATGCCAAATCAGAACTTCATTTGATTTCAATATGCTGTCAGTGCAGTCAATACTACTTCTAAGTATGTTGCAATATAACTACATTTGAAATCAATACTTTGGTCACTATTTTCAGTTATGTAGTTTCTTGTGTGGAAGAGCTTTATGCTGAATTGAATCTTCATTATTATTAATATGAATCACGAGCACCAAGTACTTGAGATAATACCAAGAATACTGTTGAGTGGTTTTAAGTTCACATTTCTTTCTTCCTTGCAAAATAAATAAATAAATAAAAAAGTTAAAGGAACATAATAAAGCATTAGAAAGATGGGAAAAATTAACCTCCAAACCTACTTTTTCTTCAGCCTTCTGTCCTTTTCAGCCTGAGTTCCAAGTTTGCCTAAGCCCAGGGATTCCTGTGCTGCAGCTTCTGTCTCCATGAAGCCTCCTGTGGAGAAATGACTCAATATCAAAGTAGAGGTATTTGTTCATTCTGAAGTTAACATCTCGAAGGATTATTGGAGCAACTACTCAGAGGATGTATTCTTTTAGGATTGCCCTGCTATTACTATCTCAACATACATCAAAGGACACGGTTACACACACAAATGCACTGAGAAAAATCAATGCAAAAGAACTACATGCCATTGTTCATTCATTCTCATAAGCATAGATGTGGAAGATAGTAAATTTGTATGTGTACCAACAGCCAATTATACAGTATTCAATGCTCACGCCCATTCTGTTTAACTTTTCTAATGAATGGTAAGAGTGAATAATTGAATAGCAAGCTTGTCATATCCCACTTACAGTGAGAAACACTCTACTCAGTAGAAACCCAGACGTATGTTTTTAGTCCCAAATTTTAAAGCACGCAGATGCCCTTGTTGGGTTTTAAGGGTTCTGCATATAAAGTTATTAGAACTCACTGTGTACATCTGGCTGAGTCTTATGTCCTTATCAGAAGCCTCATGCATTCTAAAATGGTCTTCTCTTTGTTACATACATGCCTGAAACAATTTAGGTCTGTTTTCTAAAGACCCTAGTAAGAATATATTTTTATCTAATATACTAAAACTTACTTGAATTACTGTCAATATTAGTGAGGTCGGTAACTATAGCATGCATGGTATGTATATGCATATATATATATATATATATATATATATATATATATGCATGCTGTGGTATGTATAGTGTGCATGGTCTTGGTGTGAACAAAAGAAATTTCATGTGTGTCAGTTACTGAAATACACATGTTAAAATCTCATTATTTCACTCCAAGCCTCTCTCTCTATATTGATTCATAAATGGCTAACGATGGTAAAAAAAAATGTGAGGTTAATACTACATCCTTCATTCTCTTTGATATTTTGTGTACATAAAAAAAGACATGAAGTCACATTCAAAAAAATTATTCACTATTTTCAAGTGGATGAAGATATACATATGGTTTTAAATAGAAAAGATTTAAGTTATATGTAAACATAAGATTAGGAATCTTCAAATTATACCAATCTGATACAAATCATAATTTCATTCAAATATCATCCTCCGAATTTAACCAGTACACCAGAGACTAATGGAAGTTTTCTCATTATTCAGTGGAAGTTAATTGTCATTCATTTCTTTTGTATGTTTTCTTGTTTAAAGGTTGAGAGCTTGACCATGATATGATTTCCATTATTACCAGAACAAAAAGGTCAATTAGTTACTACTGTTTTTCTTTAATTTACTTTAAATTTATTTGTAAATAAATTTAATTTACAAACTAATTTGTAAAGTTGGAGAGTATTAATACAGAATCTTGATAAAAATTAACTTAATTCTTAGCCTGACAATCTTATTACTGGGGTAGATAATTGTATTTTAAAAACGTCCCCTTTAATCAAACACATCACTTACTGTCCAGATTCAATTCAGTGTAATGGAGATAGAAAGCCAAATGTATTTTATTTCTTATATCCATGTGCAATTGATTCTGCAGAAAGATTTTTATTATGTAAGGGACTCATTGTGCTCTTATATGGAAAGCCACCCGGTGGCAAACTGAGAGGCTCCTAGGGAACATTTTCAGATCTAAAATTTTCCATTATGCATAGTGATAGAATATTTTGGCTTCATTTCTCTCACTTGTGTATATCCCTTAGTGTACATCCATAAATTATCATTTCTAATCAGACAGTAACAATAAAAATGGAAATGAAGTGACTATGACTGACTTAAAAGTCATAAAATTCTGGATGGGTCCATATGGTTTCACCGCAGACTGATGAGCCAGATCTATTTGATAAGTAAGGAGAAGCTTTCAGTTTCCAGGTTGTTGGATGAATCAGGCATTTTGGTTTTCAGAGTAATAAAAGAACAATTAACTTGTGATTTAAAGTTTTATTTTTCAAAATTGTTTTAAATAAAACATGATTTTTTTTTAAGCAATGGAAGTTTTGGAAGAAAAGAAAAATTTATAATGAGAGCAGAATGGGTATTGCTACTTCTGATTTGGAGGAGTTGATAGGACAGTAACTGTAACTGAGCACAGTTCTGATCAAAAATTCGGGTCTAAAAATGCACAGCCTCTTAACATACAAAATAAAACTAAGATTGCTAGAAGACTGTATTTTTTAGGTTTTAAGTTATACCTTAGGTAACATGATAAAGCACAATTTTGATTGAAAAAAATCCTAGTATTTAGTATTTTCTCCTCAAATTCAACTGAAAATAAACATAAAAAATCTAAATGTAAAGGTTAATCAAAATATTTTTGGAGGGAAAAAGTTAAAATATAGAACTTGATAAGCATATATGTTAAATAAATTGTTAGTAAATAAATGATTCCTATGTTAGCAAGCATTTTAAGAAAACAATTGTGAGTTATACTACAATATAGTAAAATTGACCAATAATTTGGTAAAGGCCTTAATAACTCAGCAAATTAGATAAAACACACATTGTTGACTGGCTGTATATGTATATTTAAAAACAACCTTTAATTTTATATTATATTTCTATTGACTGAGGATCCCTTCTCTCTCTCTCTCTCCTCTCTCTCTCTCTCTCTCTCTCTCTCTCTCTCTCTCTCTCTCTCTCTCGGATATTTTCTTTATTTACATTTCAGATGTCATCCCCTTTCCTTATTTCTTCTCCCTAAAAGCCCCTATCCCATCCCCCCTCCTCCTTTATGCTTTTGTACCATTTTGATTACATGCATGTATTAAGGTCAGTTCTAGGTTGAGGGACTAGCAATACAATAGATGCAAATAGTCAAAGAACAAGCAAGGCATTAAACCCAATTACGAGTACGAGAACACTCCCATGATCACTATTTCTAAGGGCTTATCAGGATGACCGAAATATCTGAGCTGACTTCCCTGTCCTAGCCCAAAGTCATTTTCATGTCTGAAGCCTACTTCATTGTTCTAGCCTAAGATTTAGATTCCTGTCTGAAAGCTGAAGAGGATTGAACTGCCCCGCCGAATGATGCAAGTCACAGGGGCAGAGCAGCTTTCTACAGCTTCTGTTGCTTTGTGTGGTAGCACACACACTGTGAATGTCAGGGAAGGGGAAATGAAAAAATTTACTGTCACAAACTCGCAAACATGAACATCATGAGCAGAAATTCTTTCGTGCTATCAGCAGGAAGTTAACCTAAGTGATGGGGCATTGTATGTAAATACTTGGGTTTTTAACTGAGCAACCCCAGAACATACCTAGACATCTATATCACTCTATCACCATTAAAAGCATTTTGATCTCTTGCAGATAATTAAACTCTAAAGAGGACTGTACTAGAAGATTCAGCCTCCCATACCTTTTATTCTGCTGACTGATCAGGATGTAGGACGTAGAGCTCTTTGCTACTGTTCCTGTGTTATGCTTGCCTGATTCCACTATGATGCTCATGGACTGAGCTTTTCAAGCTGTAAGCAAGCCCTCAATTAAATAAATGCTCTTTTTCATAAATGTTGCCTTGGTCATGGTGTCTCTTCAACCAAAAGAACTTTGACCAGGATCATATTCTTCACAAAGTGTCAGGGGTATATAATTTATTTCACTATTTCAATTGTTAATTTTGGATAATTTTTATACATAGATATGTATGAATGTGCGTAGATATTCTTTTCATAGTCATATCCTTATTTAGAATCATTTCAAAAATACCAATTCATACGTTCATATTATTAGTCACTCCTAATAACATATCCTAGTATAACTTCCTATCCTAATCTCATCTATATTTCTTAGAGTTAAGGAGGAAGTGTGGTGGATTTTACTTTTACATCATATTTTATTCACTTGCATAATATTTAGTCTGAATAATTTTTGTGTATTTAGGTTTCATTCCTTTTCTGCAAAAAATATTTTAAATTCACATAATTAAGAGCCTATATTCATACATGCTCTAAGTGACAGCATATTCTCTATTTCTTTTGCTTGGAATACTGGTTTTGTTATGTCATGTTGACATATGCTCTTATAGGTTTGCTCAGTAATCTGCATGAATATATAGATGTGCATGTGTGGTCATGCTTATGCTTATGGCTGTCTTCCTTAATTGTTCTCCACCTTATCTTTTTATTGTAAGTCACTAATGAATCTAAGGTTCACTGATGTATTTAGTATGGCTGCCCAGTATGCGCCAAGAATCCCCTTATCTTTAACCTACCTGTGTGGTTGTGGTGTGGTGTTTTGTGTGTGTGTGTGTGTGTGTGTGTGTGTGTGTGTGTGTTTTCAAACTACTTTTACATGTGCTCTGGCGATCTGAACTCAGGTGCTCATAACGCAAGTTTGGTATCTTATCAACCGAGCTATCTCTCTCTCCTTTATGGTGGTCTCTTTTGTTTGTAAAAATCACTAAGACTTTGTTTCCTAACAATAGCTTATGCATGGCAATAGTAACACTTGATTCAATGTTAGTGCAAGTTCATTAAATTAGCATTAAAACACCACAGCTTTTATTTAGTGTTAGTTCGCTGAACTGCTTAACAAGGTAACTAAATGGGAAGCTCGCTAGTTATGAAAAGGAACTTACAGGTGAGAAATGAAACACTGGCAAACTCAGAAGCGACAAATCCAAGGGTAGGAAAAAGCAAAAGCCCCATACTTACGAAGCTGTCCAAGTCGGGCCTTCTCCTTTTTACCAAACAAGCGCCCAATTGAAGACTTGATTCCTTTCTTCTTAGGGGCTTTGTGAAGAGAATCTTGGCTGCTATTGGCACTGCCAAGCCCAAGGCTTTCTGGCTCAAGAGAGGCAGATAAACTGCTTCAAAATACAAAGGAGGAAAGACTGTTGATTTTGATGCACTATCCACATTGCACACAAGGTTTCTTTCTTTTATAAGCGACAAAAGAAGGAGTAAGTAGATTTTGAATTTGATTTTTTTCCCTTTTCTTCTCACCTTTCTCTAAGTTATTGAAATGTATCTTCCTTGGTTCCTGGGGTCTCCAAATTTTTAATAGAAATCAAACCTCATTTTGTTCCAAATAACTTTCCCCTCTTATTCCTATACACCTTAAAATTTATCAACTACCTCAGCTCAATTTAATAACAGTACATTTAATGTACTTTGGTTGAACATACAATTCATTATTTTTTTCATTTTTTAAAAATTTTAAACAGAAAGACTCATGGCAATCTGTTAATTGCAAAATTGAAGCTGTTAATTTAACCCTTGTCTTTATGGTTGGTCATTTTAGCCATTTTTTCTTTCCTTATCACATATTTGAGAGTAATTCACTTACTATAAATGACTTCTTATTGGGATCTCTTAGCAACACATTACAAATGTTCAACACTCTCTTCCTGACCTACAGCTATCAATCAGATACTATTTTGGATGCACAGTAAACTAAAATGACTTCCAAATGGTTGGTCAGTCTTCAATTTTGATCAATATGTCTGGTAATGTCTTAATAAAAGTTGTTCTCTAGATATTGCTATATATTTGCTCATCTATACAATTTTTAAACTTTACTAATCCTATGTAACCTGAGTTACACTCCAATCTTCATAAAGAAAGACCTTCTTATATATTAAAATATAATCCTCTACTTTTGAGGAATAATAACATACAAATTTTCCAAGCAGTAATTGAAATCAACCTAGGATGAAAATGGCTGAAGACATCATACTTTCCAAAAATCGTTTCTCTTGAAGCTATTCATTTAGAGATCTTTGCATCATTGCTTGTTTCAGATATTTGGCTGCAACTGATAAACAATGAGAAGACTAGTGTGTCAGGTATAAACTAAATGCTCAGATATATAGTAATGCAGTGATTATAGAGATCAATTTGTCTTAGGCATTTGGATAGGTCATTATGAAGAATCATATAGCATATTAAATGCTTTCTCAACAGGTTTTTCTTAATTTTTGGTCAGTGCTCATTTCCATGCTAAGACCTTCTTAGCTGAGGACTTTGAATCAGCCCAGTAGCATGGGATCTGTAACAAATGAGGCTCAGGGGTAGATTTTTTTCCAGACCTTAATTTCTCTTACAGTACAACACAACACATTTATAATATTTGTTCTACAAATCCTATAATTACTTATCACTAGTCATAAACTTAATAGAAAATACATTCTTCATACAGAAGAGTAATTCTTATTTTCTACTTGGCTGGTAACAGAACACAGAGATATAAATGTACTAGCTTGCTAGTTTTAAAAGTAAAAGGGATACACGACTGGCAATTTTCAAGTGTTACAAGAGATATGGAAAAGAAGAGAACAGGGAAAGAGCATTATGGAGAATTATATTTCAAGTCAAATTATGTACATCATAAATTTATTTTTAATTATGGGTATATACATGTATGTCTGTATGTGAGTCACGTGCACAAGAGTACATGTCCCTGCGGATGATATTAGAGGCTGTTGGATCCCTTGGAGCTAGAGTTCTACTCACTGAGGAGCTGCTGGGAAGCAGACTCTGGTCTTCTGCAAAAGCAGTAAGCACTCTTAACACCTAAATCATCCTTGAGTCATTTTCCTCTAGCAATTTATTTGGCAACAGTGAAGAAGACGAAGAGTTTGGGGAAGGAAGTATATAATGTGCACATTGCTTGAGTCTTACCTCCGGGCCTCATTGTGGTAGGAAGAAGGTAACGTGTGAGTCATTCTGATGGCTCTGGGTGTTGGAGGAGGAGAAGTTTCACATTTAATGGTTGCTTTATCCTCCCGTCCATCTTCTTCCACCACTGCAATCTAGAAACAGGAGCCATACATTCAGTGAGCTAATTGTAAGTCCAATGAAAGTGCCTCGAAGACGACTCATAAGGTAAGGATGCTAGAGTAATTCTAACACAGACATGCAGTCTTACACAGGCAAGCTCTTATTAGTAAAGGAATGATTTTCACATGTATTTAAGAGTAAAGCCAATATGTCTTGAAACTAATGAGCTATTACAGTAAAAATGTTGTTTAAGGGTAAAAAAAATGTCATATATCCATAGAAAGTATTCTTGCCGTGCATGGATATGCATTTTATTTTCAGTACTGCATATAAACCCAGCACCTCTCATATTAGGCAAGCAATGCCTTTGACCCACACTGGCAGTCCCTGGATAGATGCTCTCTATAAAAGGACCTGGACATTTTTCAGGAAACTTATTGAAGAAAAACATTATGCCTAGCAAGGGTCTTATAAAAAGGCATCGTTAAACAAGATATAGAAAATGGGAAGGAAGAAAAGTTTGATCAAATGTGCTTTACATTAATCAATTAATCAAACAGAGCAAGCATGTTTAAAACATGTAGTAAGAGTACTCAATAAACATTTATACGGGAAAACAAAACAAAACATGTTGTGGGTTATAAGAAATATAGTTTTTTTTTTCCAGTAAGGAAATGAAAGCTAAAAGCACAACACCTGGAAATTGTTCAATTTTGCAACACTTGATGGAAAATTTTGAAAGTAAGCACAAAGGAAAAACCAGAAAAGATGAGAAGTTTGATAATAAAGAACAATGTTGTTCAGAATCCTGAAAAACTCCAAAATCATTCAGTTTTCAAGAGATAGAAATACAAAATAATTATTTAACTATTTTGGCAAAAATAATAGTTGTTACTGCATAATACAGCATATAGAAGATTAAGATTATGGAAAATTGGCTATTGATATACGACTCTGGAAATGAACATAAGAATTTCTTCTGGTGTTTAGCATCCACTTAAAGTTATATACTGCAAAATGCCTTACTTGTTTCTAAATTAACTATACTGTGCACAGAGGTTGTTATATATGATGAAGCCTTAATGGAATCCAAGATACTTTTCCATTTCATGAGATGCCTGAATATGATCCCTTCCCTCCATTTAACCATATGGTCCTATCTGAAGAACTTTTCCATAATTGTTTTCAGTATGTCTTCAGGGTGATGAGATCAAAGCTTTTTAAACCTGCATCAATTCTAAAGTCATTAAGCATAGTTCAGATTGAATCCCAACTTATTAGTATTTTCACAGTTTCATGATATAACCATAATTCTTTCCTACAATGGTTCCTCTTAGAGTATCTTTCTGCTTCTCAATTTTCTTCCTGAACATCTTCAAATAAAACACACCTCTATGCACCATCAAACTACCCCCTTCCCAATGTCAACTATTCAAAACACCAGACACAAACAGATCCTAGTCTTCGAGGTAGAAGAATCTTGCAATCAGTCAATAAAATAAATATAATGCTTATCTTAATTCATTTTTCTGATATTTGAATGAAACTAAGTATATAAATCTTTACCTTACACAACAACTTTCGGTCAGTTTTTCCTTCTGCGATCTTACGTTGCAGCCACCAATTTTCCTTACAAAATCTTTCATCCTATCTTTGTGATTTTCTTTCTTCAAGTAGTAAAGTACTTTGTAAGTAATTTTATGTGAAAACCTATTGACCTAGAGCCTGTTCAGGAATCACCCTCCCTAGATGATGTCTACACTCCTGAAGTAATGATAGCCTGACTGAATTGCCCTGGAACGGATGTTCAAGAACTCATGCCATCTGAATTCCCTTATCAATCCTAAACTTGTTTTTCTTTATTTTCTGAAGAGATCTCAAAATAACCCTAGCTATGTTGTCTTCTTGGTTCTGCCTCTTGCATAGCCCTACTGCTTTCTCAGTGCACTGAGTCTCCTCTTCTTTTGAAACTTTGGTAAAGAACGTTAAATTATCTTTGATAAGTGTACCAAGATCTGTTGGCTCATCATCACTAATAACAATTAATGCAACATTAAAAGCAATCAGTATGGAAAGAAATGAAAACAACCAGTGCTATTCTAACATTGATTTTAAGATATCTTGCTCTACATGGGTGGCTTATATGAGTTAATTCTCGTAATTGAAAATTTTCCTAGCAACCAGAAATAATATGATTTAAATATATTTTTGTTATAATCATATCTTAAAACTCAGCAATGTCTAAATACATTAATATTTATTCTATGCTAATAAATAGTTTGGACAATAGTATTTTTAGTGCTTTAAAGAACAAAGTGATGCCCAACTAACAAACATTTTAAAGTTATTTACAGTACCTTTCTTCGATGTTTTCTCAGATCACTTGGCTGCAGTGGCAATAATAAAAGAGACAGAAGTGAGAAGTAATTAATGATAACCATTTGATGATGTTACAATTTGGTTAGTATCTATAACTTGAGTATCATTTTTCTTCATTCCATTCTTTCCTGAATACATCCTAATATTGAATGAATAATATTCAAACACAATTAGCTTCAAAATGATTATTTTTCTACAACATTTTATGTAGATTAAAGAACATTGCGTTATAGATAGTTATAAAAAAATTAGGTTGGTTACAGCGTTTTATTGAATGTTAAAAGACTTCCTGGATTGCATAAACTGCTTTTATGGCATAGATATTTAAATTGCTATTTTTCTTTCAGAAATTGGCTTATGCAATAAAATTTCAGACCTAAATTATCATAAATATTTTATTATTATAAGATTAACAGATGATATGAAGCAGAAAGAAGAAAGTACCACGAGGTTGGAAAAAGAAAGCAGAGGAAGGGGTGATAAATGAATTAACATATGGATGTTCAAAAACATCATGTAAAAACCTAGTATTTCATAAGTTTCTGAAATACATATATATATATATTCCTATCAATAGTTTGATTGAAATTATAGAGGGATACTGTTATTCCATAAAGCCATGTGTTACCAATAAAATCCAGTGCCAGGTGTAGAATATCTTCCTTTGAGTTGATGTCATAGAGACATCTAAAGTATACAAATTACTGTCATTGCTTTTCGCTGCAAATCAGAACTTTATAAGTTTCTATTGCTAAAGATGCCATACATTTTTTATCACAATATATAGAGAAATCAGTTGGTACTAATAAGAAATTCCTCCATGATGTTTAGCTTTAAGGTACTAAAAATATTATTAAGATGATGTAGAAAAGGGGCATCAGTAGTTTTACCTATCTGTGAACCCCCTAAACTACAATAATGATGGATGGTATTATACGCCTAAATATGAATAATGGCCCAAATGTTATAGAAGTAACAAATCATTTTTTTTATTGTGATTAAACTGCTGAACAGGAAGAAATACATATCTAGTACTGTAAGTCTGGCCAAGAACCTGGTTTTGGGTCCTTTGCATAACACACTACTACTATTCTGGCAGATCAAGATAATATTACACTGTCTTCCAATTCTGTATCTGAATACCCATAGATTAGTGTAACTCTCAGACATAATCAGAGAGTTTTCTTTTTCCACATGATATTTGTTCATGTAGAAACTCACTACAGTCAATGCACAGAGTCAATGGAATGTTCAGCCACAAAGGGGATATTTATATCACCTCTCCTAAAAGATTCAGGGCTACTGAGGTAAGAGAAGGTGAAAGATAAAAAGATCTTAAGGTTGAGAAAAACTGGAATAAAACTGTCTTCTAGTATTCCAGGACTGCTGTACTCATACTTTAGTTGCCTGCAAAAGATTTGCCCATGACTAAGCCAATCAACATTCATGCACAGAAGGAACCTTCACCTCTTAGGAACAGTTGATTCCTATCAGGAAAGGAACACAGGTTTTTAAGAGTGTTGTCCCTTGTAGGTCAAAAAAAATCCACTGAATGACACCATTCTTGTGAGTATACAGGCATCAAAAATAGGATTTTCCAGGTGTTAAAAAAAAAGAGAGAAAAAAGTTGGGAGGAAGTTTGGGAGGTGGTGTGTGAAAATGGGAGTATGTCAGGAAGGAGTGAGGAGTCAAAATGATCAAAATATATTGTATGAAATTCTCAAAGATTATAAAATATTATATTAAAATTTAATATAAATATAATATTAACATTAATAATGTATTTTGAAGAGCAAAATATTTTACCATAAAAGTATAAGACATAAGAGCATCAAATTGCTAAAGTATGCCTGGTATAAATACTACCTAAATTTTGCTCTATGTCCCAAGATTAATACTGTAACATTTGAAATAACTTAATTATTAATATCATGTATAGATGCTAATATCTTTAGATACTGAGATTAGAGAAATGTTGCATAGATTTCCAAATGAATAAGTACATCTGATGAGTATAACTCAGTGTATTGACAAACTATTTGAG
This sequence comes from Mastomys natalensis, assembly GCA_021653895.1. Classification (NCBI taxonomy): domain Eukaryota; kingdom Metazoa; phylum Chordata; class Mammalia; order Rodentia; family Muridae; genus Mastomys; species Mastomys natalensis. The sequence goes on from JAJTUV010001282.1 coordinate 261,817, forward strand.
CTATATTTTATTGAGATGAGTTGTGATTAGATAATTATTCTTCTCATTAGTTATATTCTTGTATATTTTAGAAAATATTTTAGATATCAAGGATCCTACTGAGGACAAAGAAAGATGAAAGAATTGAAAAAAAAAAGGCAATTCTTTTTAGTTCTTTTTATTTTATGTAGAATTTATTGCTTAAACTTTTCCTAACTATAGATTTTGAATATGAGCAATGTTCCAAATCCATACAGATAGTTTTGTATCAATTCCCATTTTAAAGATAAAGAATAATATCTAAACTGTAAAATAAGTTTCATGATGGTGAACGGAAATCCTTTGAGCATAAAATAAAATTTTATTTACTTATATGACTGTTTTTCTTATGGAAGAAATTTGTGTATCTCTCTATATATGGAAATTAATAGACTCATATAGTCACATATTTTTAGCTATTTACTACTATTTTACATTATATTAGAACAATTACTGTTAACTTTTAGACATGGAGTTGAACTTCTCTATTCAGATTATGGATCATATGCAAATATACATGAGGTCAGTATGTACTGTCATAGTCAACTCAAGGTCTTCTGACAATACTACATAAAATCCAGGTGAACCTATTGTGTCATTAATTTTCCTCCATTTTGTTATAGCTGGCTAGATTTTACAGTGTGTACTATCCATTTGTATTTCAATTAGTTTCTTTCACTAAAGTGTTTTATTTTCATTGGAGTTTTATTATTTTAATATTCATTACAGAAACAGAATTTTGTCTCATTTTTGCAATGTTTTTAATTTTTATGTGGGTCAAGAATGAAACTTTAAATCATTTTGGAGTTAAGTGAATTTGAGGAAAGTCCAACTCCATTAATTAGCCATTTTTAGCAGTTTATTCATGCTTTCAAAGCCTTAGCTAGCTCTTTTCTTCATGGAGAAAGTTCTCTCTTACTTCAGTGTGTGATGGATATTAAATTACCACACCTTGCAGCATGCATTAGTCATTCCAGTGAAATTGACTAGAATTTTTCCTATATTCCTTTTAATAAGTGGCCCATCCATTTGCTTTCAGTTCTTTCTAGTCTACATCCTCACTTAAATATCCAAATGTAATAATAAGTGAAAAAAAAATCAGTAGACGACTGTGAATTATCTATATGGAACAAAAAACTGAACATGTGGTGCTGGTATTTGGGAAGATTTCATAGAGATGTGTATTACAAAATTACATACTTTTATCTTGATGTATTACAGCTTGTAATTTTTGCTATTAGCTATATTTATAAGTTACTGATGCATTTCTCATCTGATAAAAGATACTCATGGTTTAATCATTCAAAGTTTTGATGTGTATTTAGATCCGTGCCTTGCTAGTGGCTTTGAGAAAGTTTCATTACTGTTAAGGACTACTGTTTCCTTAACCCATAATGTGATGGAATAAGGATGATAACTAACACAAATGGCTATTATTTACATGTGTAAGTAAATAAACAATAAAATGCACATAAAACCACATGAGAGGAACTATCTTGTAGTGTTAGCTACAGAATGAATAATCTTAACAAGTCCAGTGTCTTTCGACACATAATCATACCAGGGTCATGACTCCCATGCGATCCATTTCCCTGGCAGGGCTTCTTGGTGTAAGCTTTGGCGTTGAGTGTCCACTTGGAGGAGATGAACTGGCCAGCGATGAAGCTGTAACAGAGGCAGTGATGGAGGTACCTGGATGGACCCTCGCCAAATTCAGGCCTTCCAAGCTTACACTAGCCACCCTATTCTCAATCTCTTCAGCACGCAGTTCTGTAGATTCCTTCTCTTCTTGAATTAATCTAGAAGATAGGGAATTAAGTCTTTTCATTATGAGGTCACTTATTGGCAATTAGATTTCACCTTATAAAGGTTAAGTACTATGAAAATTTCATTTCAAACCAAGCATTTCCATTTTCTTTTGAGGTCGAACAACTTTAAACTTTATGGAATTACTGGTTATAGCTAAGAAAAATCAGTTTAGTTTTCTTTTTTAATTCTTATAGTATATACTTGAAATGTCAAGCTCTATACCTTTAGTTGCATAATGGAAATTTCCGTTGAACAGTCTCTTCTGTGTATAATAAGTTACTAGAAATCATTGTCATTTCTACTATGAAATAATATAAAACATATATTCCATATTTTTCATTGGCTCTGAGTTTTAAAAGTAATGAAGGTGGACCTGGTTGTATAAGATTATAATCCCATTTTAGATATTCTGCGGATCTAATGAGGCACCAGGAGCTGCTAAGCCTAATAGTTTGAGAAACATATTTAAAGTATTAAGGTTTTCTAAGCTCTTGACACCATCAATATTGATACCTTATTTCTTTGTTGATTGCATCCAATTGTTCTTGAAGCATCATAGCTAGAGTCTGGGCATCAGAATGACCACTTGGAGAGAGAAGATCCATTGAGCTAAAAATCGTTTCTCTGTCATCATCATCAATATCAGACATTTCAGTGTCACTTTCAAATGGGTGGCTTCCTAGTACTCCTATTTGCTGAGTTCTGTTCCACTCATGATCCCCAAGGGATTTCACCTGAATGATAAGTGAACAAATCAGATACTCGTAGAAACAGAACTAATCATAAAACTGACAACCACAGCAGCAACATCAGAACATACATGCTTTCACTGCTGCCCAGTCAAAGGCAGACTGTGAAGTAATATTTTAATTTAATAGTTCAATAAAATATATCCTGACATCCTATGAGGTGGAAACTATTAATTGTTCACTTAAATAAACATTTCAGCAGGAATAAAGATGATAAATTTCCATATCATTTATATTCCACCAGCTTTCAAGTTAGCAATTGTTTATAAGCTCTTACACTTGCAAGACTCTTTTTTTAGATTTCTAAATGCAACAACCCTCATTTAAATGCAAGCATTATCAGTTCTTACAGTGATTAGGCATACAGTTTTCCTATGAAAAGATAAGCATATAAACATTATTGGGTAACCTATTGTATAATAATTGTCTTCTCAAAATTTACTTAGTAGGTTTGAACAAAATATTATTTTCAATAATGGAAAACAATATAATTCATCTATACTGGCATGTTCACTTGTATACTCAATAACCTTTTGATTCAAACATGGTAATTTTAAAGGCTTAAGTTTTTAAGTTTTTTAACTAGACATAAATATTTTTTGTTTGGGAGTTTTGAGTAACCAATAGATCAATAATTTTTCAAACTGTGATCTTAATAGACAGGCCCTAGAATTTTATGCTCTTAATATAATTAATTTCACTGCTACGGTAATTCAAAATAAGTTATGTAGAAGATAAAATTGTAGTTTGTCGTATATTAAATTAACATCTAAAGAACTGAAGTAGAATTTGATTTGAAATATTTTGTTATGAAAGAACATAAATTAATTTCTCTTAAAGTAAGAAAGGAACTGAGACTATTTTGTCTTTATTTGTTCTTTTATATTTTCCATAATGTCCACAATTATTATAAGATACTATGAGAGATTAATTTGGATGTGATCTATTTATGCTAATTATCAACCCAAAGCTTTAAGATCCTGTTAAGGGAAAAAGAAACAGAATTTTGAATATATTTTTAAAATGTGGTATGAACAAAATATGCTTAGGGCAGAGAAGAACTTTGTTAATTATCATACGGCTGTATTGATTAAACAGAAACATGACTTAAAAGTTTAAGCTATATCCAATGAACCTAAAAATGTGTTTGCATAAAGAAATCTTGCCCAGTGACAGCACCGGTTGACATGCCAATCAGGAAGGGGAGATACCAAGGGCCCTAATCTCTTGAAGAAGAGCTACATGGAAGTAATGGTTGCTGAAAGAGGAACAGTCTTTTCTTGGGACAAGTGTTTTGATAGTTTATCCAATCCCAGCAGATCAGCTAAACATGTCCACATACCTCAGCAGGTTATAGTTACAAAATGTATGTATTTGCATATGTCAATAATAATTTAGGTGCCATGAATTTGAGAAGAAGTGCAAGTGATACAAGAGTTGAAGGGAGGAAAGGAATAAGGGGAAATATTATAAATGTAGTTATAACTGAAATTCTCCATAAAATTAAAATGTACCCTTTCAAATTCTCCTTATCATCATTACTCTATATATACTTCTTGCATATTCTGTAAAGAGGGTGACCTGTCTTAACAAAATAGACCTTACGTCTGTTGTTATAATGGACTCGACAGGTGTTTTATATATACATATATTCATACATAGCAATAATAATTAAAGAAGAAGTCATGGATTTGAGAGGGAGTAGGGGATAGGGAGGAGGTGAATCAGAGAGAAGCAGTGGTCGACATGTTGTAAATATAAATATAGTATGCAAATATGACATTTACAAACTAAATAAAAATAAGATATGGGTTACAGGAACAGTTGCAGTGTGTCTTGAATAAGACTTCACGGGTACTTTTAAAATTCTCTGTGCATTTTTAAAGAGGTGTATTCAAGAAAGTAATTTTAACAAATCATTTTCTCAATTTTAGAGAAAAATACAAATGTCAGTACTCAAGAGTCCAAGTAAATTGAATATCCATTTGTTTGGCAACATAATATAATGGTTATAACACTATATATGTCACTATCTACATCTTGTTTCAATTTGGAACCAATCGGGGTGCTAGCCCTGTAATGTGGAACAGTAAATCCTTCAGAGCATAAATCTTAAAATTCCTGCAATTGGTATAAAAATTGCACACATATTATAATGGCAGATAAATAAATATGTGGAAAGCTCTAGTACACATTACAAATTAGTTAATTTTAAAACGCATCATTTTCTATGCACAAAACTAACATAAATTACTGTGAGCATTTGGGCTCCTCTTCTAGTAGAAATTCTATTTAGAATAGCATACTGGTTTTAGCTAAAATGAATAATGCTGAAAGAAAAGCAATCACCTTTGGCTCATCTCTTCGAACACCCATGCGACCTCTCCTTGGTCTTCTTATTACTTTAGTGGTTCTGTAATCAGACTGGCTGTCTACAAGGGACCCAACAGAATACCGCAACTCAGTGGAGGTGTCTATATGAGTTCTGAAAAAAAGAAAAAATAAGATTGAGTCTGATAAATTACATTTACAACTACATGCTTCTAAATTATCAATAAGGCAGAATCTCTCAAGCAAATAAACTTCAAGAAAGAACAGTGTTATTCTTGTTAAGTTCTGGGGTGTTTGAATCAGGGGACACAGTAGATTTTCATTCTTGAATATAAGTTGCATTTTTTCTATTTTAGACCACACTTATAACGTTGTGGTTTCTTATTATTTTCAATGTTTTACAACAATGAAACATGCTAACATTAATAGTCAAAGTCACCTGATTTAAATTCTAGAATCCTTTATTTTTTCATTATTTGTATTCATCTGAATATTTTTTCTATATATATTTTTAAAATATTTTAGGTTGTACTTACTGAAAATTGTATCAACTTGTGAGTGCAGAACTTCTAAGTTTTATTGATTATAGAGAAAATATTAACATTTTCTAACATGGAGTGTTCTGATGTCCAATTTAGAGAAACATTAATGCGATCATTTTACAGTGAATAAACTCATTTTAGTAAATAGCTAGGATTTTAGCTTTGAGTAAATCATTGTTCACGATGGCAACAAATCTTGGTAATTACACTTGATGCTCCCATTTGCTTAGAGATGAAATAGGGGAAAGTTACTTTTAGAAAATATCATCATCCTCATTTTGAATAAACACGGTAATAAACTATACTGGAATCCAAACACAGTGTCAGGCACATTGTCTATATGTAGATTTACAGCAAGTTCGATTTATTCCTGTAATCATGATGATGATAACAAAAGCAACCTCATGCCGTCCTATAAAATGAAATCACAGATCCATCATCAGTAGGTGTTTTCTGTTCAACTTGGAGCTACTGCTGATTGATGATACCACCTCCCTTAACTCACCTAGAGATTAGAGATAAGCACTTATTATATGTTTGTCAAGATTTATAAAACTTAGGTGAGCTCTGGCAGTTAGACGCAGTGGGAGATGATGATATAACTTAAGGAATACTTTGACCAGATGTTTAAGGAGATCAAATGAAAGGAGGAATCATTGTGCAAACTGCCGACTCAGTATTTTTATAGCAGTAAACATAAACTGAAAGTCTACTTGTGTATATTGAATGAGTCATATAGAATGTAAACTGGCCAAGTCATACTCAGAAATGGCATAACTTTTGATCTTAATCTCTTGGGTAGACCACTACATTTTATAAATATAAAGATTAAAAATTGTAGTTGTCCTTATTTACTCAGAAAGATGTGCCTTCCACACAGTGGAGACTTCACCAGTTCTACTGAGCCAATGAGTGAAAGGAAAAAAAAATTAGTTCACAAAGAACCTACATCAAAGAATGTAGGTGTGTATCACCAATGGGTGCTATTTGGGCATCACAGTGGATTATCTGACGTTACAAATTGCCATTCTGAAAATGGCTTCCTTGTTTTGTTTTCCTTTTCTCTGAATTCTATATTATTTTAAAAATTATGGAACCAATCAAAACTCACACAAAAGTATTGTGTTTACCACACACCCGTGTCCCTTTGCAGTCTCTATAATTTGGGATTTCCTAGTTTGCAGATTCACTTTAGCTACTTCCTCCTTCCCATCTCCTCTACCCAGCTAAACTGGCAGATTCAGTGCCCTCAATAGCTTACACTGTAGTTCATTTCTGACCCTTTGAACATGCTATTGTTTCTGTTGAAATGGTCTCCATCAGGTTTTTATGTCTAGCACTCTTGGAGCTTCAGTTTAAGTGTCCTTTGGTCACGTGCTATTCTAGTTTTCTTCGTAGTTCATCTTTGCAAGAGTCTCTAAGGTAGCACTTCCCTGTCTCTTTTCCAGGAGCATCTATCTGTCTTAATCACAGCTGGAGCTCTAGTGCATATCTGTCTGGCAAATAAAACATGGTTAATAGACCTTTAGAGAAAACATCTGAGCAAACACCAGTCTAGAAGGGACATCTTCATGTAAAAATTCCTGCTTACCTCCCTACTCCCTACACTTTGTCACAATTGGTACCTTGTCTCCTAACAAAAGAAGACAGAGACTGTATCTCTACTAATTCTAAGTAGATTTTCAAATCATTTTACCCATTAACTATAGGACAATTAATGAGTCTAAGTAAATTTTAAAAATCTCTTTAATTCATCAAGCAATGATTTTTATGGATCATAAATGTAACTGTATTAACAATTTTTATAAATGTTTACCCATGATATGACAATATGACTGTGTAATAAAACTCTTTTCTAATACTCATTTAGAAAGCTTACATGGTAACCTGGATTTTATATATATATATATAAAATCTATGGTGAGAATTAGAACATGAAAAATTATTTCTCATACCAAACAACAAACATATCTATCTGAAGTATAGGAATCTGAACCCTTATACATATATGATCTTGTCTCCACAACCTGCTTCCCTGAGATACTGATTATTGTGGGCCCAACAAACTTTTCTTTATGGGAATGCCAAGATGTCAGGCTGTCAGGAAACCCACCATATTAATGGAGTTTTCTATATTTCCACAACACCATTTCTGAGAAATAATACAAAAAAAATAGGACATAGCATGTGAACATGTTAGAATACATTTGATGGATTAGACAATGATTGTTCTATGCATTGACTCCTATGATATTTCAAGATCTATTCTCTGTCTTTATCTTAAATATCATCATTATATCTCTTACACTTTATGAGCACATATCACAGTTAGTCATGTATTTGATTTTGGGTATCTCTGTGGCCACAGAACTGTGTTTCTCTACATTTAAAACACTCAACTATTGAATATGGGTTATTTTGTAGTTCCTATGAAAAGAGTAAAAATATTAAGTGAAATTTTAATATTTATTTTATTGAATATATATGAGTGTCTTGTCTGCATATATTTATGTGTCCTGTGTAGTTCCCTGCTACCAGTGAAAGTCAAAAGAGGCAGTCTGATCATCTAGATCTCAGTGACAGATGGTTTTAGTAACCACATGGTTTTCTGGGAAATAATCTTTATCTCTGCAGAAGAAATAAATGTTCTTACACTACTGAGCTATCTCTCAGGCCTACTCTAAGAAAAGTTTTAGTTTCGATTTTATCAAGTCATTTGAAACATGGAATTTAGGTAACCATTTATTTTACCAAGAACATACTATATATCAAATAGATTGTGTGGCTCCCCTACACAGTATATTAGCAAAGCATGCATACATTTTTGCTCTTGTGGAGATAATATTCTTAGTACAATAAATGTTGACTTCTAGAAAGCAATAGTTTTTGAAGTTTCATGTGTTATCCCCCTGTGCTTCTTAGAAAATATATGGCTTAATTAATTTCATTGCCTCTTAACAAACATAAGGAAAAATCTAAATTTCACATATATTTTTGTAAAATATATATTATCCTAATATTTTTGTACCTACTAAGTGATTATCTCATGTCTTCTGGCCCTAATGATGGTATAATAGAATAAATAAGTCTGGATGAACTCCGCTGAATGCTACTTTTTTTCATGAGCAATTTTTGTTGCCATATTAATTATCAATTTATTAAAACAGGAAAGTATTTGTTCAGTCATTTTAAGGATCTATCATATTTCTGTGTTGAATGTTTAAGAAAAAATAGGTCAATCAATATAATCAGATTGAAGGCTCAGACAAGATTCCATGCAGCTATGGATAACTGATTTCTGATTAAGAGGATAAAAATCCACATTGGCAAAAAAAGCACATCCAAAAACAAAAGGTCTTGGTAAAACTTGATGGATCCAGTAAAGGATTCCAAAGAGATTCATGTTTATCCACCTGCAAAACCTCAACTCTTAAAGGATCAAAGATCTCAACATAAAACCAGATGAACTAAACATGTATATGAGAAAGTGAGGAATAGCCTTAAACTTGGCACAGAAATATTTTCTGAACTGAAAAACACCATTACACCGGTGCTAAGATCAACAATTAATAAATTAGACTTCATGAAATAGAAGCTTCTGCATAGAAAAGAACACTGACATTCAGAAAAAGAAGCAGGCTAAAAAAAAATGTAAAAATATATTTTGCTAACCGACTACATACATATCAAATAGAGGGCTAATATCCAAAATATAAAAGGAACTAAAATAAAAATAACTAGATGCCAAGAAAATAAATAACCCAATTAAAAATGTGGCATATACATGAACAGAGAATTCTCAAAGAAGAAACTCAATTAGCTAAGAAATACTTACATGTTCAACATCCTTAGCCATTAGGAAAATGCAAATCAAATTCCCTTTGAGATTACATCTTAAACTATAGCTAAGATCAATTTTATAAAGTAACAGTGTATGCAGGCAAAGGTAGGGATTAATAGGAACAATCCTACAATGTTGGTGGGACTAAAAACTTGTATAACCACTATGGAAATAAGTGCCATATTTTTTAAGAAAACAGGAAATTAATCTGCCACAAGACCAGTCATACTTTACTGAGCATATACCCAAAAGAATGCTTCACTTCATCTACCCAGAGATACTTGTTCAAACTTGTACATTACTGTACTATCATAATAGTCAGAAATTGAAAACAATCATAACTCCTTAATATCTGAATGGGTAAAGGAAATGGGACATATTTATACAATGGAACATCACCAAGCAGTTAGAAGAATGAAATCAAGAAATTCACTGATAAATGGATGGAACTAGAAACCAAATCATACCTAATCAGTACCAAGACACAGAAAGAAAATATGGTATGTATTACATGTGGATATTAGCTTTTAAGGCAATGATAAACCAAGATAACATCCATAGATCCACAGAAGATGAGTATATAGTAAGAGACTAGAGGGATTACATACATCTCAATAGGAAAGGGAAATACAATACATAGTTATGGATGGATGGCAAGGGGGAACTTGATCAAGTGAGGAAGAGGAAGAGGATGATGATGGAAGGAGTATAGTGAGAGACAGCCACAATTAAGAGCTACTTGAGGGGTAGTATGGAAACCTAGTACAATAGAAGCTTATATGTATACACACATACACACACATGCATGCATGAACACACACACATAGACACACATGTACACACACGCACATATCTAGTGTGTGTGTGTCTGTGTATAAGATGATATAAAAGAAAGAGCCCAGCTAGACATATTGGTGTCACTACATGAAGTTTTCAGTATTGTTTGGGTTACATCTCATTGGGTGGTTAGCCAAGACAATTCAGAACAACATGCATAACTATGTGATGATAGCAAGCTAAATGTTACACCTTAAATGAGGTAACATGTGTAAAAAGCAAAGTGTACAACTGGAATGATGATTATAAAAGAAAAAAGCCTCAAAGATCTAATGATCATACATATGGAATGTACAACGATACATGAATGTTGATTCAGTACCTGATATGATATTGCTTCCTGTTAAAAATATACTATTTTCTATGCAAAATGTGCATGTTTGGTTAGCTCAGTATATCAGGTAGTTTTACAGAAAATGAGAAAACTTTTGGATTATACACAGCTCTAAATGGTTACATCCTCCCTAATGGCTCAGGGAACCCATGGAAGAGGAGCAAGAAGTACAAACAGAGAAGACTGAGTATATAGAAAAAAAAAACTCTCTATAATCAACTGGATCATTAATCATGAACTAAGAGATGACGAGGTAGAATGCACTGGTCCTTAGGTATATATTTACACTTCCTGTTATATATATATATATTTTCTTGTGCCATTTTCTGCTTCAATATTTTGATTGTTATTTTTATCTAATTATTATAATTTTTCTCTTAGAAGCCTTTGTACTTTGCAATTAGAGTGAATCAGAGAGGATAGTGAGGAAAGAGCATAAAGGGCTCATACTATAATCAGAATATATTATATGAGAAAAAAATTTTAATATAAGGTAAAGGATTATTAATAACAAAAAAAAAAGCTAATATTCCTCTTGGAATACGTGCAATTTTCTGTGTACTCTCACTTTTCATTTAAGAATATTATGCATTCTAACTATATACTTAACACAATATAAAAGATTTTAGTTATATTTGATAGATGAACTTAAAAGGTTTCTAAATTAGGAATTATCTTGAATTCAGAAACTAGAGTATTAGATTAAATTACTACAATGTCTACTGAGTAATACAGGACCCTTATTTTATGTGAGAAAATGTTAAAATATAAGAAAATTTACATTAATGCTTGCTGAACACAATAAACATAACTTAATGTTACCTCGATATAGTGGGTTCAATTAGAGAACCAGTTCTCATTTTCATTTGATCGAGTTCAGATCTCAGCTTCTCAATTTCTTCTGCTAATCTTTCCTAAAAATAAGAAAGTAGTTACTCAGATGATGGACATACCCGTGTATTAGCATTCCATTATGGCAAATAAATGGATACTCAAAAGAGAAATGATTAATCAGAAAATATAGTTTTGTTTACCTTTTATAATGAATATGTCAACAACAGAAATAAACTCCCTAGTATTTATTAACCCTAAACATCTGCAAATCTGTGAGATTATTAAAATCGAGAATAATTATGACACGTCATTTCAAATACAAAGGACAAATCATGCCAAATTTAAATTAAGCAATACACCTGATATGAACTAATGGAATGTGATGGCTATGTTTGGTTGTAAAGTTGATTTCATGTGGAATTAACTTAAAACTCAAGTGCTGATTTCACCTGTGAGGAAGGACTTTTGTTTTTTAATTAATTAATTTATTTGAAGTGGGAAGACCCACTTTTAATCCAGAATTTTTGTGATGGGAAGATACATCTTTGATCTGGGCCACTCTCCTCATGGCAACCTACATGAAAGACATGGGAGACAGAAACTTGCTTGCTCTTTGTAAGTCCGTTTTTCACTTCCATAAGAGCCTACTTTTTCAGGATTCCAGTGCGCATCAGCTGAGACTTTAAGCCTTGTGATTGAACAACTACTGGATTTTGGATTTTCCATTGATAGGCAGTCATTGTTGGACTAGTTGGACCACAGACTGTAAGCCATTTTAATTAATCCTTTCATTTTTATCAGTTCTGTTCTTCTGGAGATCCCTGATCAATAAAGTGAAGAATTTCACTTTTTTCATTAGGATGAAAGGACACATCGTTAAAAAGGGAAAGACATAGACCTGAGATAAGGGAGGCACCCAAGAATCAGTGGGGATGACCTTAAATGTGACTCCTAGCACTGGGGATATGGAACAGAACAAGCAACCTCCTGTGGTTAGGCAGAAATTTCAGTTGAGCAATTTGGACACAAACCACAAAGAAAACTTTCAACCCAAAATTATCTCATTTACAAGAAATTCAGGGCAGGGGATGGAACAGAGGATGAGGGAAGGTCCAACCAATAATCAGTCCAACTTAAGACCATTCCATGGGCCAGCACCAATCCCAGTACTATATATACTCTTATTATATGATAGACAGGAGTCTAGCATGGCATTCTCTGAGAGGCTGACACAGCAGCTGACACAGACAGATGCAGACATCTACATGTAGATGTTGAATGGAGCTTGGGGACTCTTAAGGAAGAGTTGGGGAAGGACTGAGGGCCCTGAAGGAGATAGGAACTTGACAGCAGACCAACAGAGTCAACTAACCTGAACCCTTGGGGCTCTCAGACACCGAATTACCAACTATGAAGCATACACAGGCTAGACCTAGGCCTCCCTGCACATATGTAGCAGATTTGCAGCTTGGTCTTCATGTGGGTTCCAAACACTGGAGCAGGGCTTATCCCAAAAGCTGTTGCCTGTATGTAGGATATGTTCTTCTAGTTGGGCTGCTTGTCTGGCCTCAGTGGGAGAGGATGTGCCTAGCCTCACAGAGACTTGAGGTACTGGGGTGGTGTAAAACAGAGAGTGAGGCACCCATTCAGAAGAGAAGGGGAGGAGGGATGGGCCAAAAGATTGTATCTTCCTGCACTCTGGGAGAGGGTGGGAGCAGTGAGCTGGTTGTAAAGTGAATAAGCAAGTAAATAAATAATAAATAAAGAAAAATGACTAGAAGAAGCAGAAATTCATTATAAAAAGGAAGCCAATAGTCTTAAAATTTAACATTTCTTGAGATGTGAATAAGTGTATAAGCAAAGTATATTTATGATTCATTATGGGGAAGACCATAATGAAAGAAAGGTTGTCAATAAACTAATTACACACTTTTAAAATTTGTATTTCATTTCTCACCACAATAAGATTATTTAATGAGAAAATTTTTCCCATAGACTCATATGTTTGAATGTTTGTGGAATTCTTTGGGAAGGGTTAGGAGATATGGCTGATTTGAAAGAAGTGTGTCTTTGGGTGTTGGCTTTGTAGTATCAAAAGCCCACAATATTCCAGTCAGTTTTCTTTCCTCTTCTTGTATATGGATCAGATGTAAAATCTCAGGTACTCCGCAACACCATGCTTGTGCTAGAAGCCATGTAGCCTGCCATGGTGATCATAGAATCCCCAGATATTGTTGGAAGCCCTAAGAAACTCTGTCTTCAGTGAGGTTCCTTGGGCTTGATGTCTCTTCAAAGTAACAGAGAACCAGCTAACACAGTGACAATGTAGCATTTGTGAGATTTCTCTTATATGTTATTTATATTATTAGGACCACAATACTATTTACTCCATGTTTCTTTGACATTTATGTAAATTATTTATTAGGTTCAATATCTATGGCACACATTCTTCTGCAAGCATATCACTTTGAAACATATGAATAGTCAAATAATTTGCTTAAATAATTTATTGTTTAATAGTGATGATTAAAAGCTTAATAATAATAATTAATAATTTTATTATTTTCAGAAAAATAGTCATTGAACTTCTCTCCTGTGTACCCAGTGTACAAAAATGCAATGCCTTTCCTTAATGTGCATTAGTAGAAATGGCAACCAACAAATAAAATTCATGAGCAATAATATTGTTGGGAAGAAAATAGAACAATTGTGCAAGGATGATGTATAACATGATGTTGGATGGAAGTCCTGAAAAAAAATGTAATAACCTATCAGGAAAAAAACTTTGCAGATGGAAGTATATTTGGTGAGACAGGGCAGATCCTCAAATTGGTCACTTAGAGATATCAAGACAAATCAAGCTAGTGTATGGATTTAGTAAAATTACACTGAATTAGGGGAAAACAATTCTGAAAGACGCCAAAGCATTTTAAAAAATCTATGGTTCTGAACTAGGAATAGGAAAGCAAGCAAATGGGGGAAAATCTGGGCAGAGAAGCGTTATACACAGTGACTGCGATAGCTTGAATAAATGCTTGCTTAAAACTGGAAGTCAGGGAAGAAATAAAATGTGGAATTATCCAAAATCGTATCAGTAGTGTCATAGGATAGACGTGAGTATTCACTGGAGAAAAATGGATAGATTTTTTTTAATGTTTTGATTATAGAACTAACAGAATTTGCCTATTAGGTTCTATAGAAAAGAATTATATAAAAATGAGAGTTAGCTATTGCCAACTCATCTGCTGGCTATCACTCTGAAACATACAGAAAGTCAAATAAATAAGTACTTCAAAGGATTTCTTTTTGGTTAATTAATTCCATTACTAATGTACATTAGTAAATATTATTCATACTTATGTATTAGGAGGGCTATATGAGGTTCACTCAGAATGTGAATGCTGGTAATCCTGGTCAGGTTAAGTGGCAGTGTGTTTGGTATATGTGAGTATGTCCTAGGTAGGTAACACTGAGGAAAAATCGACCTGTTAAATCAGACTTTTTTTTTTTTTAAGTGTCCAGATGAAAATATGAGTTGGCCCTGAAACACAACATCTTCTTCCTAGAAAAAATACTTAGCAGTGGTTGAAATTAGGAAGTACTTAATTAATAGTGGTGTTGAAATCCATGAGTTCAAGTAAGCCTGCCAGGAACTGAAGAAAAATTGCTTCAGAGAGAAGTGTAAATACCTTAGATTTCAAAGAAAAAAGTCACAAATAAAACGGAAAGGGGTTTGCGGCCCCATGGAGAGAGCAATAACACCAACCAACCAGAGCTTCTAGGGTCTAAACCACCAGCATATAGGGAGGAACCCATTGCTCCAGCTGTGTATATAGGGGAGGATGCCCTTGTGGGGTGTAGGTGGGAGAGGAAGTCCTTGCATGAGTGATGCCCCAGTGGGGGGAATTGAGGGTGGGGAGGGGGAGTGGATGGTAGGTAGGGGCACGTCCTCATAGAAGCAGGGAGGGGGGAATGGGATAAGGGGTTTCTGGGTGGGGGAGAAATGGGGAAAGGGGGTAACTTCTGAAATGTAAATAAAATATCCAATAAAAAATTAATCTAAAAAAAGACAGGGAAGACATGCAGAACATATTGTTCATGGTGGTTTGTGATCCTAGTAATTTTAGTGGACATTTGAATAATTATAGATGTTCTAAAATCAGTGAATGTGATTAACCATATCATATAATAACCCAAAAATGAAGTCTGGCCCAGGAATACCCTTTTTGAGATTGACATTAGCAAGGACATTTGCTTAAGATGACTTGTTATGTTGGTTGTTGCTCGAGTAGATAGCTGAAGCTGTGGGATTGTGTAGGTGCTGGGGAGTAGGTTTTGAGGATCTTGCCAGAAGCACACAGAACTTTAAATAATTAACACTGCATAACAGGATCAAGGCCAACATTCACAATATGGTCAGAACTAGATCACTAACCATGTGGTACTTCCAGCAAAATTCTCATGATTCATCTAGTCACCCATCCTTGCTTCCTCAATGCTATTTCACAGGACCAACATCCACTTGGACCACTAGCTGCTCACTCAAAGGGTCTAAAAACCTAGTAAAATGTTGTCCCCTCTGTGCAATCTCTATTAAACATTCAGTAATACATTGAAACATTCTTTTAGGAACACCTGCAATAGTTGTCTATATCAGAAGAATATGGCATCCAGGGTGTGGAACCACATGGTTATTATATTTCAACTATTGTAACAATGTATAGCATTCAGGAAAATTATTGTTTACTTTTCCTGTCCCATTTTCAGTGCCTTCTGATTATTGTACTGCTGCCAGATCTTTAATTCTCTGCTTCCTCCTTCTCCATTACATCCTTTCTATTTCTTTTTTACTCTCCTTTCTTTTCTTCATTTACCTTCCCCCTTCTTTTCCCCTATTCCTTTTTGTTTCTGTACTTCCAATACACAACAACTAGAGGACGTATGCTGAGCTGACAGTTTAAATGAAAATTTAATGAACAAGGCAAATGAAGTAAAAACTACATATTACTAACACCGCTTTAAAGATTTCACAACTGGTGTTTTGTCACTCTATCACTATAAGCCTTACAACATTAAGTCCTCCCCAAACTCCTCCCCAGTTTCAAAGTATCACACATATAAATAACACCCCCCCCCCAAACTAACAAGCACCTCTAGCCATGATATGTATTCTGTGCTTACAAGGTCTGCAGGACTATCTGCAATTGCCTAATTCTTTAGTCACATACCAAATCCCAGACGTTTCCTTTATATCATTAGTATACTCTGTTACTACCTGTGGCTCATGTGATCCCGGGATTTGCCCTTGACTTCTGCCGTTCTAAATACTGTTTGGTGGCTTCTTCTCTTCAATTTTCAATTACCCCAGAAGTAGGAATATGCCAGAAAATACTTAATAACACAATCCAATATAACAGTGATTTTTTTTCAGAAATATCATCCTAACTTCACAAACTGTAGTGAATATATACTAATAAATATAATCCAAAACAGGATCATGTTTGTTAGTAAAGATATTGATTAATAGTAATTTTAAGCTAACGTGGGTTGTTTCCAGGGTTTGCAATGTATTCAATGCCAAAAACTTTTCAGTTTCTACATAAATAGATGCTTTGCTATAACCAGTTAAAAATGTTTTAAAGTCTAATAAAATTGTTTCTATCGCATTTATTTCATAAGATATTCATCAATGTGAATAAGATAATGTTTTCCCTTAATACCTTATCATGTAAGGACTCTTCAAGATTTTTTCTGAAGGTTTCTGATTCTTGAATCAAAACATTCTATGGAAAAAATAAAAGAAAGAATTAGGCTGAAAATATTTAAATATGTACATGAATACTCTAACACTCAAGAACCTTTTATGATTCATTCTCTGGTGAATATATTTCCTTGTTTCTATGGAAACCAAGTTCCATTGAAGTCTTTAATGGTGATAGTGAACCTTTTGAAAAATAAATTATTTAAGCAAGAAATGCTATTTTGCTACACTTGGATAAACAGCATAAATGTTACCCTATAAGCTATTATTCTGATTCTTCAAGGATTTAATTATAGACAAGAAAGAATTAAGCTATTCTTTAATTATTACCCAACTATTAGCACTATACTTTGACTTCTTGATGTGTCAAAAAAATCAAAATTGGCTAACATTTTGTTAAAACATTTTCCCTGATTATATGGCAACAGAAAATGCCTGAAGAAGATAGTGAGTGAAATTCTGTTTATATTCTGAAATAATTCATGCTTCTGAAGTTTTATATTTACATCTCTGGTTTATTCTGAGTTTGGTCACCATCTCTAACAATTGTGATTAGTGTGATAGTTTCTGTTATTAAAACTTGACAAATATGATATTGAATCAATTGTCAGCTCGAACCTAAGTGCATTTCTGGAAACAATGCAGTTGGAAAAAGTGGTTTCTAAACCTTCTATCTTTAACAATAATACTCTTCTACCTGACATAGCCTTTCATGCCTTGGCTTCCATTGTTGGTAATAATAAATCAGATTAAGCACACAATGATTTCAAGAAAACACATGCTCAATATTTATTTTTGTCTTCCTCTAAATTTAACAAATGATGACAAGATAAACGAAAATTTCATCATGTATTCTTGCATGTTTTCATACATTTGTTTCTTATAAACATCTAATATGTAGTATTTACTATGTGTCATCTTATTATTTGTTCAATTCATGAACAAATATATATATATATATATATATATATATATATATATTATATATCAATACAAAATATATACATATAGCATCTGGTTGAAGTTATTAACTCACTATCTAAGACTGTATTGGGTTTTTTTAGATGAAGGAAAGTAGGTTGATTGCTGATGCAAACAATGAGTACAGCTGGCTAGGAAAAATTACAACCTAGACAACATGGCTAAGCATACATGTGCTTCTCTTCCTGTCTGGGACTGTACCTTCTCTTCCAAGGCAGCCATCCTTTCCTTCAGGTGCAATTGCAGGCGCTCATTAGATTCAGTCAGAAGCCTGTCCACTGTATCAGATAATCTTTTATTATGCTCTTCATTCATTTTCTCCCTTTGTCTAGCCTTATAGATAAGAAAAAGAGAAAAAATATATATTTTGCACGGTAAAATAATACTTGCTCCCATTCAAGCTTAATATTATAGTTCTGAGGGCTTTATACTGAACATAATTTTATGCGTGTTTCTGATAAAATTTGTAGAAACTATTTTCCTTCAAATGCCTAGAACACAGGCAAATGATTTGAAACACAGCTTCTGTTGAGAATGTTTTCCTCTTATACGCAGTCTGAATTTAAAAACACTAATGATAGATGGGAAACTTCATGCATACTCTTTGGAGTTCTTGATTCTTCTCTTCAAGTTGACCCTCTAGGTGTCTCATACGTTCCTCAATATTTCCATGCCTCTCTTCAGCCTGTTAAGAAACACAAAGATCGGACCTAAAATGTAAGATGAGTTAATGCTTCCCATCCAAATAAACGGAAATAAAATGTAAAGCAAGCTACTACCAACTGCAAACATAGTTTCCAAACATAAACTTTCTTGAAACAGGCAGCTGAACAGCATTGCTTGAAATGTGTCAGCTAACAAGGGCCTGTTAACATCCAAGCATCAGCAAAACACTGGACTTATTTATGAGCAATGAAATCAGCCAAATGTAACATGCAGACTGTGCATGGTTTGAACACAAACCTGCCATTGTCCAATCTTAAGCTCCTGAAGCACTGAACTGCACAGATGGTCGATTATCAATAAATAAAAGTAACATAATCTTTTATATAAATGAAAAGAAAAAAACTTAGATGGATTCTATTTAGCAATAGAAAGTAAAGTCCAGTAGGACTACCTTCCTACGTATGGAGATCATTTCTTGTAGTTTAGCTTCCATAACATATTGATAATCATCAGATGAGGTAGAAGAGGTTGGATCAGACTAACAAGTCAAGGAAAAGGAGAAGGACAAAATTGAAAAAATCAGAACTAAAGACACTGACACCAAACAGAACATAGTACAGAATGCTTAAAATAAAAGTGACGGCAAATTCAATACTTTAATAGACGCTATTCTGATATCTGGTGAAGATAATGCAGTTGATGGTTATCAATGGAAGACAATGATATGCTCAAATCAAAAGCTGGGAACCTGAGGTATGAAGGGTTAGTGACAGCTGGCAATGATGGACTTTTACAGGGTGAGTTAAAGCAACTCTGGAAATGACATGTAATAACTGGATTTATGAGAAACCAAACACTAGAATATCTCTGATAGATACTTAAGAACATCTTAGCTTTTGTTTTTTATCATGTACCTAGGAAAAAAAAACCTGATGCAAACATTGCATCTCAACATTGCAAACTGTTCTTTGTGGCTCAGGAGTGTCATATTTGGATCAGGATTATATAAAACCTTGTATGTAGAAATCAGAGCTAGGACTAAGTCACAGTATATATTATTATGAATATTCTTCAGTTCAAACAGGATTGGATTTCCTCAGCAACAGTGGTCCATGTAAGAGATGATTTCTGTATACAATGTGCACTGCTCTAGGATCCAGTGGCCTTATCCTCAAGTATAATTTTAAAAACAATAAATGAAAAAAATTAAAACATCTCTACTTATTAGACAATGATAATGTCACAAGGACAAGCAACTTTGTGAATGCTCAAAAGCAACATGACACGAAGGACCACACCAAGGTACATCTGCAATAATTTGTTGCTATAAAACAAAATAGTTCCCTAGCATGAATAGGGTGCACAGATCCTTTGTGAGCCAAGGATTGCCTAGTTACATGAGGTTAGTTACATGTCTTGCTGTCAGGAAACCAGAGGTATAGAGTGTTAACACATGAGACATTGCTGATAGCTTAATTATATTAGTAGGTTATGCACAAACATTTACAATGTTGTGTCAACATTTTAATGTATAATTACAAGTTAAATAACTATAACACCAAAACAGTCTTATGTCAGTAATACAATTTTAACTCTAGAACACATCCTTTGGCATCATATTAGCTCATGCTGAAATAGCGAAATTTATTTTAAACTATTTTAGTACTATATGCAAATATTTCATACAGTAACTGAAAAGAAATAATGACCAGTTGATATACATTTGTGTGACTTTTTACACAAGTTCTAACTTACTCTAAGGAATAACATTTAACATTTCAAATCTTTTGTATTAAATTATAATTCATTACATATATATAAAAATTATATATATTATATATATAATTTATATATATATATAAATTTCCTGTCTCATAAATTTATTTTATAAACACAGAAAATAACAATTTCTTCCCAAGTATCTTACACAGGCTTCTAATAGAAACAGCAATGAAAGCTACCATGATCCTCAAATGGAACCAAATGCATTATGTATTATTTAGTTATTAATTGATTTTTACATTGACTTAATTATAGTCACATGTGCACTTCTGTGTGTGGGTTTGTGTGTGTAACTGCAGTGCCTTCAGTGGCAAGAAGAGGTGGCAGTTGAACAGTACTGCATTTATAGGTGATAGGGAGAGCTACAGAGTGTGAGTGCAGGGAACTGAACCCAGGTCTTTTATAAGAATTGTCTCTTTCCCACTCATTTTATGCCATTTAACATTTGCAAGTCCCATTTTTTAAAAGTGCAGATAATTGATGAAGAGGTTGTTGGAACTGTGTAATTTAAGTTTATAATTTGTAACTGAATCTGCGTAGTTTATAGTCATTTAAGTTTTTAAAACTAAACAAGGGATTGATTTAAAAAGATGGGATGAATATTTGAACTTCTATAAGTTAGTTTTCAAAACTACAAGTTCTTTAATATCTTAAACATTTTCATGTTTCTTCTTTCAATAATGAACATGCAGAGACATTATAGAAATTTACGTCAGATTAAAAACACAAGTATTGTCATGTCTAAATTATGTTATTACTGACACTTTTATCAGTAGCAAATAAATGAAATAGCTCATAAAATTCAAGAAGAATTATAGCCTACTTGAGTAAATGTGGGTTTTAATTACAGAAATATATATAACAAATCATAACAGTGGGAGTCCAGAATGATCTCTAATGGTTAATTATATATAAATACATCAAACATAGTCTTATTTATGGCCATTAAGCTAGAATTCTTGAAGAACTAAATGAGTTTTACCTACTTTGCTTCTCTCTCTATCTAGATGATTAAAAACAAAACAGTCTTACAATCTAAAATGTAAATTTAGTCAGCATCTATAAGCAATACTGGGATCAGTTTTTACCAAAGACTACAGTGCTATGTTGCCCTTGGACCTATCAGAGCACAGTTGACATTAGCCCAGGATTGAAAACCATCAATCTGCTATTATTTGTTCTTGAGGAATTCATCTTGGTTTTACTCACTGGTATTGGGAAATTCTAAATGAGTTAAGATTTTAGGAAGATAGTAACAAAAATTATTATGAGAAGCATGTGAATACATACACAATGAAGAATAGAGTTAGTAAGAGAAAATACATAAAGAAACAAAAAGATATAGATAGGTAAAAATAAGACACAAACATACAACACACATCAAATTAAATACTTGATTAGTTGCTGAAATATCATTTTAAAGCTCAAAGGAAAACAACTAATACTTAAGCTAAGTAGAAGTTTTGTAATTTAGAATGGTGGAAAGACAAAGAATAGAAAAAAAAGACTATGGATAATAATGATATAATACTGTGAATTGAAACTGAGAAAGATGGAAACACTAGTTGTTCTCTGAGCTTTCTGAAAAAAAAAAAAAATCCAAGAACGAGTGGAAGAGGATTGAAGTCACAGTGCTTTGAGGAACTGATTCATCTACAAAACTATAGACACATCATAAGCTAAGAGATATAATCTTAGCAGTTTTAATTTACAAAATACAACTACATCCAGTCTTATTAAAAACTGTCCTATACACCCAAAAGTACATGTAGCTAACTGTTAGAAGCCAAATTCATAGGAAGTAAAGAATCAATTATACACTAGTAGAAGAATTTCAAAGAATGCTAAATGATTTCTAAAATATTGAAAATTTAGAGGGTTCTAATAGAGAAAATTTATTCACCATGGTAATTAATTACATCATGCACTATATAATTATAGTACATAATCCTGTTTGTATCATGTTCTAGGTCCTAACAAAAGTGCTACCATATTTCCAGAACAATGGCAGTAATAATTGAGTCAATTTCTAGGGGTTTTATGTCATAAAAGATGATTTATGACTAATTTAAAGCCATGTAAGTTATTTATCTCATTTAAACTGATATTTAATCTATGTCTATCAATGGCTAATCTGTGGCCATGATTTAATAAATCTTAATCAGTGTTCCTTTAGGAAACGTTCTAAATTTTGTTTTGTTTTTTTCAGTAAAATAAATACTGATGATCAATCTACGCTGTTTTACAAGTTATTTTCTTATTCAATCTCACAATAGCAAAATTTAAAATGGTAATGCCTTATGCTAATTGCTTATACCTCTCCAATTAAAACAGAGCAACTATGTTGTCTTGATATATATTATGGTCATTTACAATAACTCTTTGTAAGAAAAAGCATAATATTGACATACTTGGGTAACTTTAAGTAACTTAGGGTCTATTTTGAAGTTACCTGATTGTACGTGCTAAATTTTGGGACTCTTTCATTCCAAAGTACCAGAGTGACTTACTAGTGTAATGTATGGTTATAGAACACTGTAAATTCAGTAGTTTTACCCTAATGTACGAATGTTTCATCAGATGATACCTTAATACTTCAAAAATCATGATATAATCCAGTGCTTTCTCCCCTGGCCATTTGTATGTGATATTTTATTTCTCATATAAATACTTCATTTTAAAATATGAACACCATCCAAGTGTTCACCTCGTTCTTTGCCTTTCTAACAAAGACAATTACTTTGCCTCCCCTTTTCCACAACTGAGCCAATTATTTTGCATAATTTGTATTATCAAAAATGTAACTTCAAATTGTACATATCTATACTACAATTTGTGTAGCCTACAGGACTTAGAAAACTGCAACAGTCATATGAACATTCAGAATATATGCAGAGTTTTCAACTGACATAAAACAAATCAGGATATAGTGACAAAATGAGTGCTTTTCAAGTGAAATGGATGCGATTTCTCTATTTCCTCTAGAGTTCAAATGACTACATTTAAAAGGCTTTATAATATATAACACCAACAGTTTTTTAGAGTGTACAGTTCATACTATGATAAAACAGTTCAACAGTGCATTATTCCCAATCTCATTTTTTTCTTTCAGAAGAAAACACAATTATAAAAGTACTTTTTGTGACTTATTGGCATTCAACTGTGTATTTTAAACTTTTATCTAACAAGGTTCACCATTGTACAATATATTTGGAATCAATAGTTATTATACTTCTTATTGTTCCAGTAGCAAGCCACTTATACAAAGCTGAATAGATTGTTGTATTTCATATATCTTTGTTGAGATTTTAAATACCATGATTATTATTATGTGCAGAAACTACCATAGATAATTTACTGTATCCACAACATGTTATTTTTCATTTTTTGTTAATGTTAAAATATGCAAGAATCTCTTTTTACTTATGTAACAATCATTCAAGTCACGGTTAGTAAGCTATATACAATAAGGAATCAAAGAAAACAAAGATCCAGCTAAGATAACTTTCATGTAGCCTGGAGAGAGTAATTACCCCACTTTGATGGACAGTTATTTCTGCAGATGCACCTAGGCTGACCACATGTGTTTAGTGCAGTACCTTTGTTAGGGCTGCGATTCTCTGAGCAAGTTCAGCCTCTACTTCAGGTAAAGTTTCAGCTTTTCTCATGGTCTGCTGTAACTTTTGCTCAGCCAGTTCAAGACGCTCCTGTAATTGCCTGTTTTTTTCTTCCATCTGAAATGGGAGTGATAAGAGGACCATTTAAACAGTCAAGCGTTAGTGTAGCTAGTAGTCTATGAACTTTATACTTCAGCTATTCTTGGAGCCTTAAGATCAACTATTGCTAAGTAAACAGAGCTATGATGATTACATGTGTTGTCAATTTTAATTACTGAATTTTTATACAATAAAATAGCAATGGTCATGACACTGGCAGCAAACAGAAAAGAAATTTCTAATGAGTATGAATTTGAACAAATAGAATATAGCTCAGGATTAATACTGCGAGTACCACTATCACCACCACAACAAGATGCATATTGAAAATCAAAGGTTTAAACTGGAAGAAAATAAAGAATATAGTAGCACAGGAGTTCATACTCTTGAGATTGGACAAACAAGTTCTCTAAATAGGACAGATAGTGTTTTAGGATTGTGCCTTATAGGATATCTGGTTCAATTTTCCACTATGTTGTTGTGACACATAAACAACCAAACAGCAATTAAATCATTAGGTGTCAGTGCAAATTTATGAATGGCAAGTTCTTTTTCTAGCCTGACTTACAAACAATTTAGACAGAAAACAATTAGATTTAACAAGCTTTCAGGCACAATAACAGAACATATATTAATTTATTCTAATCCTCTAAACTAATCTAGCTGCTTTCCAGTCCAAACCTCTGAGATTCTTGCATCTAGTGTTGATGGTTCTCACTGCTCCATGTGTGTTCTCATGGTGGCTTCTAGTTCTTCACCTCTGGTGAAAAACTCTCCTTCTCTTTCTATCCTCCACTGGCTGGGTTCCAAAGTCCATCCCTATTATCTCCTCTGTTCCATCATTGACTGAAAAGCTTTTTTCATTCACCAAGCTGAGATAATAGGGGAGGAATGTTCACACAACTATGAGACAAGAGAGTCTAAGAATAAGTATTACAATACATGTCTGGATTACAACCAGATATGGAGCCACAGAAGTCTGCATTTAAATAATACAAGGATAATCTTTACACAGTGCACAATAACACTATGCCAAAGATTAGGAATGTATATTTGATTGAAACTACATTTCCATAAGAAGGGTTATAACCACCGTTGTCTTCTAGGCTGCAACTTGTCTTTTGGTGTAGGGCTGGGTAGACCTTCCAGCCTGACATTTACCATTTATGTGACCTTGGGAAGTTGTCATATCTTTGATCCTCAGAGTACACAGTAGGATGACTGCTGCTAATCAAGTAGATGGTGACTAGAATTAAGTGAAGTGACGAAAGCAAACTCCTCATGCTTTGCTTCATAAGATTCAGAGTCAGTAGTTGCAATATCATTTTCATATGAGTGATTTCTTAATTTTGTTAAAAAATAAACTATAAAATAAAAATGTGTTTCAGTAATACTATCCTAAGTTTTAAATCATAATTACTTATCTGTTAAAAATAACTCTTACTCTAAGCTTTATGCAAATAGTGAGAACATATACACAGACCAAAACAAGCTCGAAACAGATACTGAACCTGCCGCAAGATGGCTTCCTTGTTTGCCAACTCATTTTCTAGTTTATCATTCATGTCGTGAATGGAGGTAGATTCTCTCTGAGCACTCAGGTAACGCTTCTCCAGAGTCGTGATTCTTTCTTCCATATCTTCCTTCTGAGCCATGGCCTGTAAATAACACTGTAAAAGTCATGTGCAAGTCTCTGATTTCATCCTCATCAGAGCAAAACAAAAGAAAATCACAGAGTCTTAGATTTATGTAGTTTTCATTACTTAAGTGAATCTATATCTATATCATTTATATCTATCTATCTATCTTATCTATCTATCTATCTATCTATCAATCATCTATCCTTTTTTCCAAAGTAAAGAAACACTCCTTAAGGGCATTTCAAAGATTCCATGTATGCCAGGAATACCATTAAATCCAATATCTGGAATCCAGAGCCAGATCTCTGAAATCAAGGCAAGACTGGTCTACAGATAGACGACCAGGACAGGCAGATCTAAACAAGGAAAGAATCCCTGTCTTGAAAAATTAAATGCAAAAATTTCCATATATATTTTTATTATTTTTATCATAAGTTTTTAGTTTTAGTTTTCTAACAGGTTAATCAGGAACATTCTAATGTGTAAGAGTACAAAGAAACTTCCTGCTGTAGAATTAAGTGGCAGGTAAATTTGTTTATTATAAGGTACATAGAAGTAAAAGTATGGATAGAGTTGAAAGCCAGGAAATTGCTAAATTGGTTATTATCATTTTACAGCTATCTTCCAATAAGACATCTATCTGCCAGAGGGTTGGAGGGATAGCTTAGTGCCTAAAAACACTTTTTGCTTTTGTAGAGGAACCGTATTTGGTTCCCAGTGACAATGAGATACCTAAGATCCATCTGTAATTACAGGAGAATCTAACATCCTTTTCAGCTCTCCCCATCTCATTGCTCCACACAAAGTATACAGACATACATTCAGGCAAATCACCACACATACAAATAAAATAAAAATAATAAATATTTTTTAAAAATTTACCCAGTGTTAGTCAAGTCATGGTTATGACAAGAGCATGTACAACCACTAATTTAGTAATCTAACATAATTCCTACCAACAATCTATAAACATCTCTTTGTATTCCACAAATGAAGTGTTGTTTTCATCCCTCATCAAGGAAATGTCTCTTTATTGCAACACAGAGTACTACAGAAACTATAACTGGTCAAAATGTAGTCTTGTGGAACCCAGGCCCAACTTAAAACATCTACACAACAGTTCTACACCTAAGGCTCAGTAAAGATTGCTGGAGAAGGATCAGTAAGTTTGAAAGACCCAGAGGATCATAGAGTTTTCTATGAAATTGTGTCTCCTAGTAATATCAGAATGAATACCCATAAAGTCTCACCAACATGACTGTCCAGATATGAGCAGAGCAAAGATAACACCAATGACCATGCCAAAGAGGATAGAGGAAAGCACACAAGGGTCTCAACCCTACATAAATGACAGTAGGCGACTGAGAGTATCTGGGAGCAGAAGAGAAGATCTTTCCCAGGAAAATGAACACCACAATTATTTTCCAGAGCCAAATGATCAGCTCTGAAAATGTGCACACAAGTAACACCATTGGAACTGAACAGAATATAGTTAGGAACATATGGAATGGAGGGGTGTTGTAGATTTTTTTTTTTTTTTATTATCAGGATTTATCATATCATTTCATTCTTAAAGGGACTCTTGCTTTTCTCTAGAGTCCAGAGCTCATCTGCAACTCTTAATGTGAAGCATTTCTTTCAAATTTCCAAAAGAAATAGAAGCCCATAAAGTGCAATCCTTTCTTCTCCATCATCTAAAAATGATTAGTTACACATAAATCCTTAATTCCTTTTTTCAGCTTAGATGACTATTCCACCTTTATCGAAAGAAATAACATTTGGCACTCTGGCTCCTCCTTAGAAACCTGGATAGCTCCTTTTTCCCTTTTGAATTATTAAGATAACAGTTGTTCTATCTCATTTCTGTTGCTTTCAACCAATATCCCCCAAAAAAGTAATGTGGAATGGGAAACGTTTAACTGGCTTATAATTCCAAGTGATATTTGACTGT
Organism: Mastomys natalensis; assembly: GCA_021653895.1. Classification (NCBI taxonomy): domain Eukaryota; kingdom Metazoa; phylum Chordata; class Mammalia; order Rodentia; family Muridae; genus Mastomys; species Mastomys natalensis. Next base: position 289,609 of record JAJTUV010001282.1, read on the forward strand.
TTTAGGGAAGTCAAGACAGGATATAAAGACTTAACCATATCACATCCACAATCAAGAGTTAGTATCCTTGTAACTTTGTGTACTCCCAGCTAGAGTTTTCCTCTCTTAGTATAAAGGGACCCATGCCTAAAGAATGGAGCAGCCTCAAATAGGTGTACCTTCTAAAACAGACATTCTTACACTGAAACATGATTTAGAAAATTCTTCATTAAGATTCTCTTCTGAGGTGAGTTTACATTGTGTCAAGTTGAGGGTTAAACAGAGCGAAGTCCAATGACACAAGGTGCTACAGACAAAAAAAGGTAGACAGAGGAAATAGATATGATTCCAAGGAAATAAAAAAAATCAAACTGATGAAGTCTCTTACTGGTTATTAATGAAAATTTAAAGGATTTTGTCAAATTGCTAAGTGTGGGAAGATTTAACCAAGGAATAAAAACAAGTAACAGATAAACATAAAGATTAGCTAATAAGATTTTAGAAAAACAGAGAGTTATACACAATGGAAAATATAGAAAACTACTGATTGAATCAACTGTGAAAATTATTCACAAAGGAATAATAGTTACAATAAATGTGATTTTCATATAATTGCAATGGAAAATCAAATACCAGATCAAGTTGTGCAGAGTATAAGCTAAAACCCTACCTGACATATTAATTAGCAAGACTTATATTAGGTTTTTGTAAATGACAAAGTACCAACAGAATGCTCAAATGGTTGAAAAACAGAATTTAGGAAAAATGATATAGAGAAAAATGAGTTAATAGGTTGTAAAGGAGCTATCGCCATGTCTCTGTCTCCTTCTCTTCCCTGCCCAATCTGTGAGCCTCCTGATTTTTTTTCTGTTGGAAATATATGTTTATGTAACTATTAATTAAAAGATGATAATTCATTCTGCCCTGAGTCTCACTCCATACAGAAGCCAACTGTTCTTGTGGAGCGCAGGTTCCAATCAACATCCAAAACCAAATAGCCTCATTTACTATCATACTTTTTATTTTCTTTGTCATGCTATTGTGCAATTGACTAAAAGTATATTCTAAATGCTTGAATTAAAATAATTTGTTTACTTCTATCTTCAATGTAAAACATGAGCCATGAAACTCTTGTTTTCTTGACAAAATACATCCCTAATTCCGTGTATTGAGCTATATGATATTCCTTCCAAATTTGTACCTTTCTTTTGATTTATGAAAGTAAGTTTATAAGCCAATAAGATGCTAAAGTTTGTAATCAGATTAAGGTGAAACAAAGTAGCATTTGAGTAGACCCTATATTGAATAATTGCATCCTGGGATCAAGAGTGGGAATCATGGACAGAGTTGTAGAATTTGAAGTTAGTCTGCCACTTAGCCAAGAATGCTATGCCTTATATTCATTTACCGGAAGTTCAAAGGAACAACTGTATTCTTAGAGAACCTGATTGTGTTGAAGCATTGGTTTCAGACAGCATCCTTAGGACATGTGAGGAAATGAATTAGAGATACTAAAACAGAAAGAAAAATTGCAGACCAGGTAAGGACACTGCTGAACAGAGGCAAGCCTTTTGGAAAACCCAAGGTGCATGACTAGAGTCCACACAAAGGTGGAAGGAAAGATCTATCCCTATAAAGCTGTCAGCGGACCTCCATATGGGTGCTATGATATGTGCATCCACACACATGTCACATACCCACAGAGTATTTTAAAATGACAGTTATTACATGCTAATCATTTTGTACCAATTTGCTAGGGCAAGAACATGAAGCTATCACACTATCTGAGGACTTCATTTCCATCTGCAAAATGATTTCATTACTTCCTTGATTTGTTTCAACATTTCTGACCTCCACTAGCTAGGGAAAGAAGGGTTATTTATGTTAATATTAAAAATATAAACATATAAAATAAAAGCAATCCATTATTTTGGCAAAAAAAAAAAAAATCCAGAATAATGTTACAAAATGTTGCCTGGATTTCACTAGGTTTCAGAAAGCCCAGAAAAAAATTATGGTTCGAAAAGATGTTGATTCATGATCTTTATTTTTGTTATTTTAATTTTTCAATGAGTGAGCTTATATTTTATGTTAGTTTTCATAAAGACCTCTAGAAATATTTGTCAATTTCAAGGGATAAAAGAAAATTCGAAATCTGTCATCCACATCAAAATTTCTCTTGAAATTTTAAGGCAATGTGTTCAGAAGTAAAAGACAGTCATTTCTTTCTGGAAAATGGAAGTTGGTATGATACACGCTATGAGGAAATGACCTTTGTTTGTTTTCACATCCTTTTGGTAGCTTATTAATGAATTCCATATAATTACTAGGAACTGGGTAATATAATAGTGTAGTTACTTTGTAGAGTGCCTACCTAGAGTAGAATACACAGTCATTAAATAGATACTTTGGATTAGTGATTACAAACCTGTCCACAGTTAGCTGCTCAGATCTACTGCACACATTCCCAGTAGGAGTCCGTGTATGTAGATTTGGAACTGCATTTTGACTCAGTGATTCATCTTAGTGATTCATTTTCAACTGCAGTCTGTGTTGCCAAAAATAAAATTTGAACTTACAAGTCATAGAAATAGCTTTTCCTCTGTGTTATTTGCAGATTCTAAAGAAAAAGCTTTTCCTTTAGTTCCTAAAAGCTGTTATGTAAAAAGAAAAATAGCAATGTTTATATATAACTGAATTTTTATTGTAATAAATACATATAGTTTTACAGTATATAAGGTAGATTGAAAATATAATTTGTGCCTCAACTAATGTAAGAGAGGAATTATATTCATTTATTTGATTAATTTGCAGATGTGAGGAGAGCTGTTTAATGTGAAGTCAGAAAGATTCATTGGCTTTATTGACAAAATAAATGTAATTACATTTTAACCCTTCTCATATCTACATAGGAGCTAAATGTTAATATCCGTATATAGCTAATATCTTCTCGATTAAAAATTGGAGAATAAAGGCACAGTTTATAATTTCTTTTTTTAATCATTGCATTATGTCTACCTCCTCTATTTTTAGAACAAAATTAATGCAAAGAGCTGGTAATTGAAATTTCAAAGATTCTTGATGAAGCAATTATAAACTATGTTCAGAAATCATTGACTACATGTAATTATATAAGTCAGTATCGACTTACTAGATTTTCCTAATAGACAAAACGAAATACATTTTAATTTGTAATTCAATGGTTGTCTACCTCCTATGGCCCATGTTTTTCCTTAATTAATTCATTGAGTGGATTTTACTTGTTCTATATTTACATCATATTGTGCTGAAAATTTGAGGGAGCGAACAAAGAATTATCCAACTCTCCTAATATTAAGAAATTTATAAAACATTAGGTATATTTTTAAGAAGCAGAATCAGGACTTTAATAGGGATTTCAAAAAGTTTGCCTTTTTGAAAAAAAAAATGACAAGATACTGTTTTTTTTTTTTTTTTAATTGTTAGTATATGTGGCTAAAAATGTGTATGAGAGTTGCCATCTACTCTAGTAAAACTGTACTCAGGTGAAAAGCATAACCACAACGAAAAGAGAATAAAAGAATTTAGTCTTGAAGCCAAACATAAGTGATCATGATCCAGGAATACAGATTTAGCTTACTGAAAATTCCATGTTAAAATGTGGTTAACAGTTTGATGATTTTTTTTCATAAAACAGTGATAAATCAAAACACATTTCAAATATATTGTTGGAACATTAGAAAGGAGAATCAAGAACATAGTAAAATTACAACTGCTACAGGTCCTGGATGCTATTCTTAGGTTTGAATGGTTAGAAAGTTAAGGGTCTGTTTGTACATTATAAAGAATTTTCATAATGGTCACAAAGGCGCTAACCCAGGAATGGAGGGTTAGAAATTGGCCAAGAAAGGGTTAAGGATGCCCTGATAGTTTGGCTCTAGACCTGAAAAATTTTAACCTTTTGAAATGTTTTTTTTTCCCTACTCAGTTCTTCTTGCAGAAGATTCAGTGAAAGGTGTGATCTTCTTGGAAACTTTCTTTCTCAGAAGTATGAAGATTGGGGAAGTACAGTATAGTGAGAAAAACTCAAAGTTTGAGGACATGTTATTTCTACTTCTTACAGGTTCTAGAGAGAAAGTGGTTATTTCTCATAGATTCTGAAAAAAGGATGGTAGTCCATTGGCCATGAGTAAGTCATGTTACTTCAATGAGCCTCATGGTGCTCTCCTAAGCGGGAATGGTAACAATCATGGAGATAACTGGCACGTAATGGAAAAGGACATAGGATACTTGTGATAGTTTTAATATAATATTTCTGTCAAGAAAGCAAAAAGACAGAGCAAAAGCATGGAGCTTTAAAATGAATACTTTTAGAAATATTTTATTATATATAGTATCGTCTGAGCGTCTATGTCTCTTGTTCTTCTCTTGTGACTCTCTGTGTCTCCTTTGTCTGTCAGTCTCTCTCTCTCTCTCTCTCTCTCTCTCTCTCTCTCTCTCTCTCTCTCTGTGTGTGTGTGTGTGTGTGTGTGTGTGTGTCTGTCTGTCTGTCTGTTTCTGTCTCTCTCTGTCCCCCCACCCCCGTGTGTGTGCGTGTGTGTGTGTGTGTGTGTGTGTGTGTGTGAGAGTGAGAGAGAGAAGGGGAGAGAGAGTGTGTGTGTACAAAGTCCTGCTTTATGCAGATAGCCAGGGTTGAGGAGTGAGTGCAGGCAGGCTCCTTCACAGTTCTTGTCAAGGATGTCACTTCCTACCTACTTCTTACACCTATGCCTAGTCCTTACACTTCCATTTGTTTCCCGATTGCCTGTCTGAGGTGGATGACGGGATATGTTTCTTTTTCATAAGTCTTAACCAAAACTTGCTGACCTAGGAATTAGGAAACAGAAAAATAAGATTTTATGTTGCATAAAATTTACTTAAGATAGGGAAGACCTAACCCATTAAAATACATTCCTAATGAAACAATCCCTGGCCATACAGGGTTGATGTTTCCTGTCTCACCTGATTTTCAGTCACCTATATCTAGACACTATTTTTATCAAGGAGTTATTTTAAAATGTGCAACAAGGAAGGGAGAGCCGGAGATACCGCACCCTCTCTGCAAGAGATAGCTAAAAATAAAGTCGATGAGTGGCTAAAATGCAAAGAAAAGAACTAAATCTCTGGAGCTACAAGCAGGGAGAGCTAAAGAATGAGCAAAGGTTCATGTAATGGTGTAACAACTTAAAAGACAGGGATCCTAATGTTCCCTACGAAACCTTGTATGTCATGTAAGTTTGGGCGATGAAGAGGAAATGAGTATTCATGAACCTGAGCTTATGTGTAATTGTATCATTATCTGACCATCAGTGAAAATATCACTGTATTCTCTTTCATGGTGAGCATTGCATCCATGAACACTCTAATCTCTCCTTTTAGTGAAGGATGATAAGGACCCATTTCTCCAACAAAGGATTTTTTTGTGCTATGTGCACAATTTTTATTATATATATATAATATATATATATATATGTAGATAGAAAAGATAAACCAATAGGACTCAGTGAAGGGAATATGTTAAATAAGGAAGACTGTTGTACTGTTGTGTTAAAATTGAAATAAAATATAAAGGAGGTACAACTGTTTAAAAACAAGGTCCGAGAGCACTCGTTCGAGAGGAGAGCGTTTGAGCAAACATAGAGGCTAAGAACATGAAATCAAGCAAGTCCTGCTTGCTTATGAGTTCACTTTAATTGAACCAAGTTTGGTAGGATGACAGAGGGACAAGACAGGATGCATTACACTTTAAATATTTTTCAGGTACCTTACATGGCTCTGATATTGCTGCAAGTAGATTATACAGCAATTAAAAGATTTTAAAAATAATAATATGATTCACAGAACACATGAAGCTCATGAAGAAGGAAGACCAAAGTGTGGGTGCTTCAGTCCTTCATAGAAGGAATAACAAAATACTCACGGAAGCAAATATGGAGAAAAAGTGTAGAAAGAAATTGAAGGAGGGGCCGTCTGGAGACTGCCTCACCTGGGTATCCATCCCATGTGCAGTCACCAAAAGCAGACACTGTTGTGGATGCCAGGAACTGCATGCTGACAGGGCTGACATAACTGTCTCCTTAGAGGAGACATACACAGAGGCTAATGCTCGCAGCTAACCATTCTGATCAATGGAAGAGTTAGAGAGAAGACTGAAGGAGCTGAAGGGTTTGTAGCACCATGGGAGAGTAACAATACCAACCAACTAGAGCTCCCAGGGTCTAAATCACCAGCCTGAGAGCACTTAGGGAGGTACCCATGGCTTCAGCTATATATGTAAGGGAGGATGGCCTTGTCGGGCATAGGTAGGAGAGGAGGTCCTTGGTCCTGTGAAGGCTGGATGCCCCAGTGCAGGGGAATACGAGGGCCGGGAGGTGGGATTGGGTGGGTAGGTGGGGGCACACCGTCATAGAAGCAGGAAGAGGGGAGATGAGATACAGGGTGTCTGGGGTGGATGAGAAAAGGGGATAATATCTGAAATGTAAATAAATAAAATATCCAATAAAAAATAATAATGTGAGCCAGATATTTATCAGAAGGCATTGTCAGGCTTTTTATATTGTCAGATATTATAAGAAGGCCAATGTCAGCCCACTAAGTAAAGTATTGTAACATCATCTTCAAATATAATGAATGCATCAAACTAGGGAAAGCTGTGGAAGACAGTGAGAATTTATAGCGTATAGTATTTACCACAGAATCAAATGCAGAATGGGGCCGAAAGAAAATTCCACGGAATCCCCACGATTTAGGCCTAAACAATAATATTGGATGCACGAAACGCTGGACAGTAAGGCTTATCAGGAGCATGTGAAAGAAGCAAATGGCAGGCTGATTTTGCTGAGATACCTGTTAGAGTCTTAGAAATAATCTCTGGGAAAGGGAGAAGAGAGAAAACGGAGATAGAGAAAGAAACTTTGAGCCTATGGTGGATGTGTAGCTCATTCACCATTATTACCTTAAAGAAAGCAATGGGAGGCTGGATAGGAAATACATATCAAAGTAGGAGAAGGAGCCCAAACCATTAAAACATGAGATGAGGGAACAGTAAGCAGGACATCAAGGACGATTTCACATAATACTAGCCCAGAGAAAAATAAATGTTCCAAGGACAAGAGTAGAATTTACTAGCCCTACAAAGGATGGAGAATTTATTCACTCATTCAGTAATATAAATCAATATAATGTTTTATTATGACATTTTTACTGAGTCAATAGGGGAAAATATAATAATATATCTTTGAGAAGAGAAAAAACAGATTTGGATACAACAAATGGAGCAGCTATATTTACTAGTTAGACACATAGAAATGTACTTAAACATATGAAGATATGCTTCGTAGGAAAATGTAAAAATGAAAAATGTGAAATTGTCAAAAAGCAAAATTTTTTGATATGCAAAGAATTGTATTTTAAGAGTAAGAAAGAAGAAAAGAACTGTTTACAATTTTATTCTAATAGACAAGATAAGTTGATGTTATAAATAAAATATTTCCCTAGATCATTTAATAAATCTGAAGCTTTCTTTCTTTCTTTCTTTCTTTCTTTCTTTCTTTCTTTCTTCTTTCTTTCTTTCTTTCTTTCTTTCTTCTCTCTGTTTTGTAGATAAAGTTATGTTAATCCTTGCAAAAGGTAATATAATGTATATAAAAGAAAGGTTGTATTATTCATATGCATATCATCTTCATACACAGGTACTCACAGACCCAACATGAAATAAGAGACAATTTAAAGCACTGCTTTTGAGCACTCTATATTATACAAAATCATGACTCACTCCCCTGTGCACATTTATTCAAATTTAAAATATGGAGCATTCAAACATCATTGCATTTTCAGAAAGATTTTATAATAGCTCAGACTTGATTCCAAAGCTTTCCATTCATACATATTTAAAGAAGCGATAAGTAAACCATAGCAGGAACATAACTAAAATAACAATCCTAATTATGGTCTTCAAGAAGAAAAGACTACTGGCCACTAGGGAAGTTCATGGGGAGAGCTTCTCAGAGAAACATTTGGGAAGCCATTCAAGAAGCAAAGACAGACTGCTATGAGCTACCTACCTCTCGGATGTCCCTTTGATATTTTGTGTTCATTTCTTCTGTTTTAATGAGGTCTTTCTTGCTGTCTCTGCTTCTTGCTCACTTCTCCCACCCGGGAAGAAAGAGCTGTTAAGCGTTCTTTCATTTGGGCCATTTCATAATTTTGCTTTTCAAGCAATTCTTGCAGCTCGACGATCTGGCTGGTGTCATCTGTTGAGTCTATGGAGCCATTGGATAGCCGCTGACAAGAAGAGATGGAAGCACGACACTTAGTATCTTCTTTATTCCTAACCCAGAGCATGAGAGGTAAAACAGGGAACTAAGCAGTCTTCACTACGGAAGGATTCTAAAACTAGTTTGAGCCTTAAGGCTGAGAACTGATAAAGAACAAGCACAAATACATATGCAAGATCCACAGTCCCAAGACACAATTTACATAGCCGTACTCACAAGGGACACACACACACAAGACAAAAACTTATGCAGACATAAACAAACAATGACAACAACCAAAAAATCAACATAAGACATTGACAAAAAATATGTGTATATAAAATTATATGGTGAAAGTTTCATAAATTTATATTAAGTGATTATAGGACAGGTTACATATATATGTGATACATATAGCACATTATTTTAATAAATAATAGGAATATAAACTATGTAATATTTCTATTTTTGATCCAAATAATTTTGAACTTCAAAGGCTTTGTTTCACTTTATGTTTTAAATAAAATATTTTATACACTTTAAACAGTTTATCTGAATCATGTACTTTCCCTTCCCCAAAATATTCCCAGATCCTCCCACCTCCAAACCTATCCAACTCTTAAAATATGTAATCTACTTATGCTGGCCATCTTTTCCTAAGCATAGGGCCTATGTTAGAGTGTGGTTGATATGCCCAGTGTCACTCTGTTGGAAAAAATTGATTTTTCCCTTTCCCAGAAGGTGTCAATTACAAAGAGCTTCTTGTTTAGGGATAGAACTTTGTTTCCATTTAACCATTTCAGTGCTGAGATTATTGTCTGGTTTGAATTTGGGCATCATGTATGTGATGTTATAGTCTGTATGAGTTCACAAGTTCCTATGTGTATCAGTCCTATTATAGATGGATGGTGTCTCTTCCTTTGAGTCCTTAAACACTTCTGGCTCTTACAATATTTCTCCCTCCTCATTCACATAGATTCCCCAGCACTGAAAATGGGAACAGTTGATAAAGAAATCCCATTTAGGTCTGTATGTATCAAAATCTTTCACTTTCCATATAATGTCCGGTTGTGGGTGTGTATTTTAACATCTACTATAAAAAGAAGTTTCTCTAATGAGGCCTGCATGGTGACATGGTTTATTCAAGTAGCAATATGTCATCAGGAATTATTTTATTGGTATTTTTTGAGCAGACGAATAGTATTAGTCTTTCCCTTAGGAACCATGACTTAATGTAGTTTTAGGCTCTTGACCACTTTATCACTATTAGGTTTGGTTCCATCTCATAGAATGGGCCTTAAATCAATCAAAAAGTGTCTGGTTATTCCCACAATATCTGTTCCATTTTTCTACCAGAATATCTTGTAGTCAGATTCTTGTTGTAGGTTTCAGGATTTTTATCTGGGTATTATTTGATGATTACTTATCTCCTCCTGTAGTGTGCAAAGTACATTTGAGCACCATGAAAACAAGTCACTAACGGTTAATCTTCAAGCTGGGTACCAGCTTTATTTCATATTGTATAATCTAAGTACATCGTATTTTCCACAATAGGGCCGTATCATCAGTCCGTGAATGGTAACCACAAGTGTTGACAATCTCTAATGATGACTGGGCAATCTTAGGACAATTTCTGCCAACTACTAAACAAGATATAATCCATTACTAGCACGTGAGTTCTACTTGGTGGTTGTAGATTTTAGTTGAGATATGGTCTCCCCCACCTATAGTGACTGCATTTAAATTCTTTCATATATTTATAAATTTTAGAGATTTCTACACTAGTAGGTTTCCATATGGCTTGTAAAGGAACTTTTAATGACAATAGGACCTCCCCATATTTCCTTCTTTACCCAGCATTCCATCCTAATCCCTATGTACTTTTATAAAATGATGAATGGGACACTAAAATTACAGGTTTGAGTTTTAATGATATGCATACAAATAACATTTACACTTTTGTTAAAATAACATAACTTATATGATGACACCTCTGAAATTATGATTTCTACATTGCCAGAATTTAAACACAAGACACAATTGAGGAAGCTGACAATGGTCAATGTTGAAACAGTTATTTCCACTTTTTGGAAAAGATGTCTAGAAAGTAGGGGAAATCTATGTTTCAAAAGTTTCTTATAAGCCATACTCAAAATATTTAAAGAAAGCAGAGAACTCAATAACAACAAAACTAAAAGAGAATCATATGAAGAAATCTTCAAAGGATCTAGGAAGTTATTTCTTAAAATAGAACTTACATATGATCAGATTTATGAAAATCGTTTCAGCATTAAAAATCATCAAGGAAGGTACAAAACAAAACAACAATAAAATATTATCTCATGATTATTCTAATGCAAATTATACAAATGTTCAAGGACAGCACTTGTTGACAAAAATTTACATTGAGGGAATAGAAATAATACAGTGATTATGGAATGTGATAAGGTATCAAAATAAGAAAAATACAATTGCATATAATCTAGCACACTCACTGTTCAGTGTAAATATCCAAAGGTGCATTTACTATGGCATCTCTACCTTGTTATTCAATGTAGTATGTTATTCATAATAGTAAATATATGGCATCAAAATGCTTCCTAACCAATCCCATGGGTAGATAAACGTGTACATATGCTAATAGAACACTCTCACTTTATAACAAAGAAATCTTCCATTTGTGTACCATGATTGAACTTGCAGGAGATTATAAATATAATGAACTAGAAAATGATAACAACATAATCTTGGGTATATGCAAAATGTCATGTTTACCTAGAGTCAAACAAAGGTAAAAAGTATGACAGAGTAATCGAATAAAAATTCAGAGAGAAAGGAAGGATCATTAGTAAAGGAATGAATTAATCAAAAGAAAATGAAGTGTTTCAGTTAGGTGCAAGGAACGTGTTTTAGTGATCTATTGTACATGTGACTAGCAGTTAAAAATTTCAAGTAGAGTGGATAATCAGACAGGGATTAGTAAATTATCATGAATACACATACATGAATTATTTTTCAATGGATAAGGTGACATGATTGGGATGTATGCTTTGATGAAAAACACCCACTGGACATATACAAGGACCTGAATTCAGTCACAAATATTGTACACAAGCAGGGAGAAAGTAAAGAAAGGAGAGAGACAAATGGAGGGAAGGAGGGAGGGAGAAAGGAAGAAGGGAGGGAAGGAAGGAGGGAGGGAGGGAGAAAACAGGAGGAAAGGAAACTAGAAAAGGGAGAAAGGAAAGAGGAAGAAAACACAAAGGGAATAATTACAAAGCAAGCAAGGGAGGGAAGGAGGAAGAAAGAAAAATAGCAGAAGGATGGATGGATTGGAGAAAGGAAGGGGGAGGGAAGAAATATGGGAAGAAAGAAAGGCAAGGAAATAAGAAATTTTGTCCCATAGAAACTTAGAAACTAAGTTCAAGTTCTGTGTCTAGAATTGTATAGAGACAGGGAGGAAAAGATTTTCCAAAAGACAAAGATCTCAACCAAGCAGAAACAGGAAGGTTTGGGAAGAGCAAAGCAGCACAGTTTGTTCCGCTGAGATGCTTACTTAACAGCATGGGTTTGTTCCAACTCTCCATAAATAAGGAAACATTTGAATAGAAATGTAAATGAGTCCTCCTCCTATGTGCAGTTTTGTTCCTTAAGAAGCATCACCAAAACCAGAAAATATCTCCCTTCTAAATCAGTTGTCATGCTCTCTCTGCCCATTAGCTACCTCAGTGGATCTAAGTCCTAGGCATGAATTACAAGGTAACTCATCCACATCTGCTCGCACATCTCTGTGGATCTTAGTTACCTCTGCAACTACCATTTAACAATAAAAGGTAAGCTTTTCACTCTTGTGACACATGCACATCCCTTTTTAAAAGCAAGTGCTTTTTGATGGTAACAAAACCGTATTTTTCACAGTTCCAAGATGCTATTATTACAACTTAAAACCCTGTAAAACTATCACAGCTACTACACACCTAGCAAATGGTACTAGCCTTCCCTGAAGTCCATCTCTCAGTTGTTCATCAGTGTACTCTTCTCAGTCGTTGTGCAGATAGTTGCATAATGCAAGAGTTCACGGTTTGCTTCTTCTAAGAACAGTTCCTGGAGAGTTACCCTGCGATCACCCCTCTACAAGCAACATTTCAGGCATGAAGGACAATAGTCAGCGAAGGAGAGTATAGCTAAACATTTACATTCATACAGGTCTCCTAACAACTGGAGCAAGGGCTTCTGCCTCTATTGTCCTTGGATCCCTTTTCTCTACTTGGTCTGCCTTGCCTGGCCTCAGTGGGAGAGACTATACCTAGTCCTGTTGCTACATGATGTGCCAGGGCTGGTTGGTACACATTGGGGGCCACTTCTTCTCTGAGAAGAAGGGAAGGTGGGAATGGGGGAAGAGGTGTGAGGGTGAGGCTTAAAGCAAAGGAGGGAGGAGGGTTGGGATCAGGATATAAAGTGAACAAATGAATGAATGATGAATAAATAAATAAATAAATACTATAGGATTCATTGGAATAGCTTCCATCTTTTTTATTTTTTTTTGACAGGTCCAGAACCTGCTTTATGAATGTATTTATCAAGTGTTCAGTGTAACCACAAATGTGTGGTGTTCGTACAGATATATCTCTATAAACATGAAAAATTTTATGCAAAATGTAAATGAATAGAGTTGCTTCATTAAAACACTTCACAAACTGTAAAACGATTCAAGGATACTTTTTAATGGAAAAACTCCATTTAGCATCAGAGAATCCTAAAGATCTGTGGCAAATTAAGATTTACATAGTTGTCTTAGTTATATCACTGTGATAAAACACTATGACAAAAAGAAATTTGAGGAGGAAAGGGTTTGTATCATCTTGAACTTCCAAGTTATAGTCAATAATCAAGAAAAGTCAAGGCAGAATCTCAAGCCAGGCAGAAACACAGAAGCAGAAATTCAAGCAGAAACCATGAGAAATGTTCCTCTGGGCTTGCTTCCCGCGGTTTGTTATTTCTGCTTTCTATAGCCTAGAACTTCCAGCCTTAAGGCAGTATTGCAGATACTGGTCTAGGCTATATAATATCAGTCATCAGTCAAGAAAAGACAGCACAGGCTTGCCTACAAACCAGTCTCATTGGTATTTTTTTTTCTGAGTTAAGTTGCTCTTTTCCTGTATAACTGTACCTTTTGTTAAGTTGACGTAAAACTAGCTATCATAATATTCAGTTGCTTACATAGTCGGAATGAACTGGACTGAAAGGCATGACTGAATTCCAGTTCAGTTTGTCTACCATTCAATGTACTAGGTCTATAACACACAGCTATACAAAAATGGTTAAAATTGTAAACACTGTGTAATTGAAAGAAGAACCAAATAATATAATATTTATATATATATGTATATGTATATATATGTATATATACATATATATATGTATAAAATATATATGGTGGTGTGGTGTGTGTGTGTGTGTGTGTAAAATTACTGTTATATACATAAAATATATAAGTATATATAATACATATGATCAATTACATGTACATTCATAAATATATATAGATATGAATAATGTGTATCTATCTCAATTATGTGCATATTTAATGAGTACTTATTTAGTACAAAATGGTGGTAATTTTCTAATTAGGAAAAATTATTACTGTTGAAATTTCGTGCACCTGAAGTCCATTAAAATCTTGTTTAATACCAGAAGCTGTAAAAGGTTTAAGATGAGATAATTTCAAATAAATATAAACAGTAATCAGGCAACTAAAATAAAACACTTTTAAAGTGTTAACCTTTAAATTCATTAAGCAGCAGAACTGCATTGCATAGCTTGGACACACCTGTGAAATTTAGAACAATGTGTGAAAATCTGCTGGGGTGATTGCCAATTTACTTTTACCTGAAGTGTTTATGAAACTTCTCTGTTTATAAATATACAGGTAGTTTTAAAATTCTATGCTATTGATGAAAACAGGTGTTTGCTTAAGTATTGTGTCCCCCAAATTAGAGTTTAAGTCTCTAGAATAAAGTTCATTTTTAAAATGCCTTCATTTCTGATTAACCATATATTTAAATATTATTTGTTTACTGATGCTGAGAAAGAATATTTGGTGCCTTTGCATTAATACATTTAAGAGTTAATATTTTATTTTCAGTTATAAAAATATTCTCAACAAGTACACCTACACAAAAGCTAGTTTTTCTCTTTACTATATTTCAAATAAATTACCATTCTCTCATGTGTCTTCTTAATATTTACTGATCTTTCTAAAAGAAAATAGAAAAAGGAAGATAGAAGAGTAGATGATTGAAATCGATCTTCTTATTAAGTAAATTCTTATAATAGAGGCATAAATACTATTAAAATTTACTAAAACCTACAGTGACCATTAAACATTTCCCATTCCATTTTTACAAGTAACTCTGGCATTTAATAGTTAACAATGTATTGTCAGTTACATTGTCAAGAAGATATAATGAAATTCTCAACTATTTCTATACATCATCAGGCTTTTCTAGACTGAGAAGAGTCCTAGAAAGTAGCAGAAACTTTTAAACATCTATTATTTTTTCTGTGAGAAAAAGATTGTATAAATAAAAGTATGTAGAGCTATAAAATAAATACATAACAGATTCAGACAGGAAAATATTGATAGGCATAAATATAGTGAGAAGAGTAATAAAAATGTAGGTGGTTGATTTACAGTTAGCATAAATCAATAATGCATTCATGTAAAGAATGTATCTGAATGAAATATTAAATATACTATTCTACAAGCTAACAAAAATATGAGTGAATGACATAAATAAATTCTATTCTAAGCATTAGTACAAGGAGCGACTGGAACAATTCAAGCACTTGAGTGACCTAAAGACACTACTGTTTCTTCCTAGAGATCATGAAGGACCATGTAATATGCTAAATTCTTGTGCTTCCATTTACATCCAAGTCGTCTAATAAGACTGTATACTGATTACAATAGCAATATGACCTGCCTTCTCCCCGCCCCAAAATAATCTGTAAGGATTCTCTCTCCAAGTGTGAGTTCAAAACAATATTCCAATGTTACTGAAATTCCTTAAGTTTTCATCATGTGTAAACATAAATATAAGTGAATGATGTAACTTAATTATTTAATGTTTGTTAATCCTATAAGATGCAGAATGGAAATTGATGCACAAAGGGCAAACCAGTTTGGCTGACACTTTAAATGCCACAAGATGAAGTTTTCACACATGATATTCTGATTCCAATATCTGCTTCCAAAGTTTCTCATTCCTGCCTCCCCTTATTTCTGTTCATTTTTTACTTCTTTCTTCCACTTATCTACTAATTCAATAAACCTCTATTTATTTGTATAATGCCAGATACAAAGTAAGGTTCTTAGATGAACAAGACTCTTATTGTCATGCTTGACAATAACATAATGTGTGCTTTACTGATATGGATACAAACAAACCATGTAAACAAATGTGTGTGTGGAACATGAAATAACTTACTGAATACAGGCACAAAGGCTTTAAGGTTATAAGTCATAACTTTGGTGAACTTTAGGGTTGTCAACAATATGTGTCAGAGGATGGACTTGATTGACATGAGGGGAAGGAGTGGCCCTTGGTACTGTAGGGCTTCCATGCCCAGTGTGGGGGAATGCCAGGGCAGGAAGGCAGGAGTGAGTGGGGGAGCACCCTCATAGAGGCAGGGGGAGGAAGGATGGGATAGGGGGTTTCCAGAAGGGAGACCTGGAAAGGGGATAACATTTGAAATGTAAATAAAGAAAATATCCAATAAAAGGAACAAAATGAAAAAAATAAAGAATTATGTATCTTCATTAATCACTACTCACTGCTATGAGAAGCCTATTTGACCAAGGTCAGCAGCAACATAATATGCATATAAATATAAATATTTAAAGGCTAGTTTGACAACATGAATAGATTTAGAAAAACAACATCAATAGATCTCCCCTTGGGCCTTTATCTTCTCTAGCCAAGAATTTGACATGTTTACAGCAGGAGGCAAGAAGACTCCCCTTTGAAGCTGGTTTCTCAAATTTAATTAAGAGAATGACTGGCTCCCCATATTAACAATTTGCCACTATTGCCTCAGTGAACTCTTACCATGTAAGTCAGTTTTGTAGCATACAGGGCTACCAACTGGATAACATCATTGATGACTTTGCTTCTCTGGCATCTACAAAGCACCGTACAGCATAATGAAAGCTAGCCAGCAGGAAGAGATCCCTGCTCAGTTCAAGAAGTATTTGCCCCCTGTTGTTTAACTAAAGTGCACTGTAACTTTAGAATATTGTTTAACCTTTGAGTTATGTTGAACAACTAAGAGTATAGGCAATTACCTGTATTGTTTGGGTACTTGTCAGAAAATTTGGACCAACAATTTTTAGGGCTGTATCCTGTGTCTGGCACTGAGATTTTCATTCAGTAAACAATGCTTTCTGGGAATAACTCTCTCACCTGACCTCTCTCCCTCCCTCCCCTGTCTCTCTCCCCCGGTGTGTGTGTGTGTGTGTGTGTGTGTGTGTGTGTGTGTTGGTTAACACACTGCCTATTCCTTTCCTCTACTACCCTGTCCCCATTTCCACATAAATCTTTAGTTCTCAGTATTCTTTGTTAGTTTATATCACATATGTTCGACTGTCATCTCTGATTATATATTTCACTTGGGTTACAAGATTATAGAGTCCCAAGTAGCTTCTTTATGCATAATCTATTTTAGTTAAGCTTTCCTCTAGTCCCTCATTTCCCAGTCCCTGTCACTATAGTACTATATGCTTGAACCTGTCTGACTATAGTTTTACCCAACTCTGCTTTCATTTCCCAAAATGTTCTACTCTATTAATCTTCTCTAAACACATTTCCTCCACCACTGATGGCTTGTGTCTGTTTTCCTAAGTATCCACATGTATCCATCGATGTACAAGACCTGTACAAGTTCAAGCCAGCAAATCCTCCCCAACCAGCAAATCCGCAATTAATTTCTTCTTGGAAACACAAAATTCTATTTTCTTCACTGGAGTGACACTGTTTATACAAACCACAATCTGGGACAGACTCCATTCTTAGGTATAAGTATAGTTGAAGTTGACCAATCCCCCCACCCCCGTGTGTGTGTGTGTGTGTGTGTGTGTGTGTGTGTGTGTAATTTTAATCTCTTTTTGCAAGAAAGAACATGAAGCTGAGAAGGTAAAGAGGTGTCAGAAGATCTGGAAACAGCTGAGGCAGAGGAAAGAATATGATAAAAATGGAAAAAGTATTAAAAAGACAAAACTATCATATCCCCCATTAGTGAAAATAAAAATAAAAATAACAACAAAAGAAAATGTATTATAAATATAAAGCATTACTAAAAGTTAAATAGAAAAAAAATCATACTGAGTGATGTCCCTCAGACTCATGAAAAATGAGCAACACAGTATGACAATCATAGTTTCTTTTCTTTTTTTATTAACTATTCCATTGGTTTACATCTCAAATGATATCCCACTTCCCGGCTACCCCTCTACAAACCCTCCATCCCACATCTGTCCTCTATCCCTCCCCTTTGCCTCTGTGAGTGGGCTCCACCCACCCACCCATCCACTCGCACCTTACCGCTCCAGCATCCTTCTAAGCTGAGGCATCAGACTTCCACAAGACCAAGAGCCTCCCCTCCCATTAATGTCAGGCAAGCCCATCCTCTGCTACATATGTATCTGAAGCCATGGATCCATCCGGTACATTCTTGGCTGGTGGTCTAGTCCCTGGGAGCACTGGGTGGTCTGGCCAGACTATGCTGTTCTTCCAATGGGGTTGTAATCCCCTCTGCTCCTCCAATCCTTTTGCCAGTTCCCCTACTGGGATCCCCAAACTTAGTCTAATGGTTGGTTCCAAGCATCCACATCTGTATTGGTCAGTTGTTGGCTGAACCTCCCAAGGAACAGCCACACCTGGTTCCTGTCAGCAAGTGCCTCTTGGCAATAGCAAGTATTGGCGTTTGGTGTCTGTAGACAGGATGGATCCCCAGGTGGTGTGTGTGTGTGGGTTCCCCGATGGTCATTCCTTTACTCTCTGCTCTATTTTTTGTTCCCGTCTTTCCTTTGGAACAGTCATGGTTTCAAAATAAAATTTTAATTTTTATAAAAATTAGAATATTTTAAATTTCTATAAAATTTAAAAGCAAGAATTTGTTTCTGTTTGATTTTGTTTGTATTGTTCTTTCAATTGAATTGTAGGGTACTTAACTTCTTTTATTGTCGTAATGTTTAAACCAGCATTGTAAAAAAATTCACTGTATCAAAAACATTGGGATTCATAGAACTATGCTATATTATAGCATTTCAAATCAAAATGTAACTAAAGAATTTCTGTTCAACACTTTCATGATTAGTGTTCATAAGCATTAAAGTGAAAATCAATAGACTTATTATATATGCTATATCATGAAATAAACATTTAAAGTGGTTTTCATGAAAAAGACATCTATAACTTTTTAAAATCTTATAAATAGTTTGCAAGGATAAAAAAAAAGGTAATGACTAGAGAAAATATTTTATTATTTTACTTTTGGTTAGAAAGTCACTAACAGTTTCAGAAATTATTCTGTTAAACTAAGAACTAAAGAATGCACTGGTTCTATTTTCTCAAATGTATTATTATTGTTTTTCAGATGTGTACAAACTGCCCCCAAATGGGATATATGTTGCAGCCTTAGGTAATTCAAGAATCAACATATCAATTTGCTTCCTGTCAGGCTGACTGTTATTTGGATCAATGGGTTCATTTTCATTTTGTTAAATATGAAAACACTTTTCCCATCTGTGTCTTAACTGGGTTGTAACAGTTGTGTGTGTGAAGGACTGATGACAAATTAAAAACTATAAACATGAATTAAAAGAGAAGTCTGTATAAAATATCGTTCTCATCAGGGAAATGTGCATATGATTAAAATATAAATATGCAATTATGTATTCGTAGAAACATGATTGAGCATCAGAATAACCGTCAATGAAATCAGCTACATTGCTATGAGCAAAGACTAGCAGTTCATTTATTTCTTAGCTAGATTAGTCCACATTAGAGTAAGTAATGATCTGTTGTTTGGCCAAGAATTTGGGGCTTTGAGATACCAGCACATGCGTCTAAATAATTGGACCTTAGCTAAAGTTGCAGAGTCACACATACAATAATCAAACATTTGGGGTGTTGCTTCCTTGTGAATTCGTTCTGCATTAAAAACTATATTCAGGAGAAGTTGCAAGTATTTTGTAAATACTCTCACATAAAATAATGATCAGCTCTAGAAAATTAAATATGTGTAATTCTGAAAACAAGAACAAGAGCACATTTACTTGCTTGAAGATATGTGAAGAAACAACTAAGTTTTGGATGTTAAAACACTTTTGTCCACACCGGTCAGTTTATCTCAATCACATTTTCTGAAAAGAAAAATTAATAAGGTCTACATACTGAGGAATGTAAAAATGACAGGTATATATTAACCTGTTGTGCAAATTATTTTCAAAATAATGTGATTGAGGAGCTTCCAAGCTTAAAACATTTTGAACCTTTTTCATTCTAATAATAATAATAAATAAAGCTAACTCTACCAGGGCCTGTAAGAATCATTAGTATCTAGTTATTTTGTTACTCTTCCATCCCTAGAATATAACAAAAAATGTCATTTATTCTTAGCACATTTGCACACCAAGTGCTTACTTTAAATACTCTTAAGTTTTTTCATGTGTCTAAAGCCTTACCTTTTTTAAAAAACTCCAATATAATATTTACTTAACTCCTAATACCATTTTATTTCGCATTTTATCAGGTTTTCAATATGACACTCACATGAATATTGTTCAATGTAAGTTTTTACCAAATTTTTTTCTGAATTTTACCACTACCATTCTACTGATCTGCATCTCTTAGCTTCCTAAGAGACTAGAGACAAAAGGAGGAAGCAGGCAGCATGGAAAATGTGAATGTAATTGTCTCTAAGAGCAACATGGCTATTATTGTAGAAATTTTCAGATTAACTCCATCACTCTAAGAAGAGGTACAGGATAAATTCTGTTGAGCCTGGTTTAAGCAAGGTACCCTATAGTGTTCTGGAATTTTATTACGTGAAAATATTCTCTAGACAACACTAAATTTAAGATGACAAAGAAACCTTTAAAATTGTTTCATCTAAACTTATTTCCCTGCTTCTTTTTTCCCTTTTGTTCTGGAAAATTTGACAATAATTATAGGGCACTCATGAGTAATAAAGTCCATTATTCAGGGTACTTTCAATGAGGTTATTTTGTTAACTAGTCAACTGAATTCTCATAGTGTTGTTACCAAACAACCTCAAATGGCTAATAATCTATTCTGATTATGTAATTTAAGTGTTTTTACTACCATGAACAAGAGGTGGTACTTTTCACATATTCTCCATCATAACGTTCCATTTTTCTATGCTTAGATAGACTTAAAAAGCAATTGTTAAATTATAATTCTATCATAACTTGTTATTCAATGGTCTTGCTATATCTCAAATGGTCATGCTATGAAAATAAGAATAGAAATGCATAACAAACAATGCTTTTGTGTGTAACTACCATACATATTTAAATGATCAAACTAGACTTATATTTTTGTGTGTGTGTTTTGATTAATACTCATCAGATAAGGAAATTTTCTCTAAATGCTGCAGTTATTTAATCATGAAAACCCAATCACAGATTTAATATACAATAGATCACAGTCTTATTATTAAAATTCAAATTTAAAATTAATGTTCAAATCATATGTTTTAGGTTTGTCTTCGTTAGTGTTAACATCATGAAACATCAGGACCAAAATATTTGGGAAGTAAAGGATTTAGCTGACTTCTGTTTCCAAATCACTGCTCATTACTGAAGGAAGTTATGATGTAAAATTCAAACAAGGCTGAAACCTGGAGACAGGAAAGATGGCAGAGGCCAGGGAGGAGTCCAGCTTATCAGCTTCCTCAGCCTACTTTCTTACAGAACCCAGAACTACTTTCCCAGGGTTGGACCATCCACAATGGGTTGGGTCCACTTCCATTAATCACTAATGCCCTACAGCCCTTGCCCACAGCCTGATCATGGAGACATTTTCTTTATTGAGGATCCCTTTCTAACACATTGACCCATTTTCATGTTGACACACAGGTATCCCTTTAAAGCCAAGATCCTTCCTTTATTGTTCATCTCCAAGATCAGACGTCGATATAAACATCAGGATAAACATTTACAAACTTAACACTTTAAAAATTTAGTCTCTTTAAACAAAATCCATAGTCCTTTTTAAAGTTCAAAGTCTCTCAACTGTGGCCTCCTATAAAATTCAGAATAAATGATTTCAAGAAGGAAGAATCAAAGCGTGGTCACAAGTAGATACAAATAAAAGTAAACCTCAACAATATAAATCACCCAATGTCCAATATCAGGGATTTAGTCACAATTTTCTGGTCTCCTCCAAGTATTTGGGTTCACTTCTCTGACTCTGCCTTCTGCAACATACACAGCTTGGTTTTAGTCTAGGGTCAGTGTCTCCCCATATCTGCCACTGTTCTTGGCTGCTGTCTCTGGTGCTGACCTCTCCAAAATGCTGAGGTCTTCTGCTACAACTCTGCTGCTTTTTTACCAATATCTTCGCCTCACTGCTCTTCACCTTACAAAGCCTCAACTTTCTCCGTGACTCCTTCAATTCTGACTTCCAACACTACTCCTGCTTCAAGTTCACGAATGCCCTACAGTGCCAAGCCTCAGGTGACCCCTTCATGTCTCCAAATCCAGTAACACTGGGGACAATTTTACACATGACCAGGTTTAGCTCCCAAAACAAGACACGGTCTTGGCCATCTCGGGAATAAAGCTTTTGTGTACTGACTCGGGAAACACTTCCTAGAAGATTCACCTCAATAATGCTGGTATCCATTTAATCATGTTAATTTCTCAGCTCCAGATAACCGATCACACATTGTCACAGCAAAGCACAAAGGTTTTACTTTAGCGTTTCTGGTCTCTTGATGTTCACAACTGATGTAAGCTGGCCAGACACCACAGATTCTTCAGACAAAGTCCCCCTGGAGTCTTTGCTGTCCTCTGATGCTTACGAGCCAACCCTCCACTGTCTGTGTTGGTCTCCACATTCTTATCTTCTAAGTTTCCACAGAACAGCTCACCAAGCTTTGAACACTCAATGGCTTTTCTCTTCCAAAGTTCCAAGCCCTTCCATAATCCTTCCCAAAACACACGGTCGTGTCTGTCCCAGCAATACCTTACTATCCTGATACCAGTTTCTCTCCTAGTTAAAGTTAATATTGCTGTGATCAAACATCATGGTCAAAAAGTGTTGCCTACAAAAGGGTTTCTTTGGCTTAATACCATATCTTAGTCCATCACTAAAGGAAGTCAGGAGGGTAACTCAAGCAGGGATGGATTCCTGGAGGTAGGAGCTAATGCAGAGGCCACTGGGATGTTAGCGCTTACTGGCTTGCTCATCATGGGTTCTCAGCTTTTTTTGTTTGTTTTTCTGTTTGTGCCTACCTCTCCTTTCCTGCAGTTGCACTCATCGTTCTATGCTCATTAGGAAATAACAGGCTTCTAAGAGATAAGATCAAACACAACAAATATATAAAATAATATGAAAGAAAAAAACCCATTATATCAAAAGTTGGACACAGCAACCCAACAAGAGAAAAGAGTCCCAAAGAACAGGCAAGGAGTCAGAGTAGTGAACTCATTGTTAGTCAGGAATCCCATAAAAGTAGTAAGGTAATAGCTATAACATATATACAGACGACCTGATGCAGATACATGTAGACACTGCTTCACTCTTTGTGGTCTCATATGAGCCTGCTTATTGACTTAGCAGATCTTGTTCTCATGTTGTCCTACATCCCTGCTGACTCTTACCATCTTTCTGCCTCATTTTCCTCAGGATTCCCAGAGATTAGAGTTGAGGGATTTGATGACGACCTCCAAATTAGACTCTCTATCTGTATGTCTGTCATCCTTCTTTCTTATAGAACACAGGACAACCTTCTAAGAAATGGCCCCACCCATAATGGATTGGGCCCTTTGTCACAATCACTAATTAAGAAAATTACTTACAGGTGTGTCTACAGCCTGACCCTATGGAGGCTCTCTTGTTTCAGATGATTTTAGCTTCTTTCAAGTCGACATAAAGTTATCTAGCACAACGCTCATACTGAATGGCTATTGAAGTGGTGTTATAAATCATGATAATACACTGTGAATCCCAAGCACATGGAAATATCTCTTCAATTGTCAAAAAATTTAAAAAATGAATATATAATCACAATGTTTAAGAAGTTTTACTTATATTCCTGCCAAAGAATGAACAGAAGAACAAAGGTTTTCAAGTACCAGTTTCTCAGATTCTTCCTATGTATACCTGTAGCTATGAGGTCAGCTAGTTGTAGTCATAATGTTTCTGTATACTGTGTGTTTATGCTTGGATTACTCAAGTGCTCATTTTCTGCCCTTATGTCTCATTTCAATCTGGACAGGCCATTGCAATCTTATACTAATCTCCTGTCTCTAGTTTGTGCAAACAATTCTTAAATTGATTCTTTGCCTCATCAATAAGTGTTGATCACCCAATGGCTAGAGAATATAGAATAGAATGTGATCCACCAGCCAGAGGGAGAGAGAGAGAGAGAGAGAGAGAGAGAGAGAGAGGAGAGAGAGAGGCAGATTCAAATCAATGAGCGAGGAAGATGGAGGAATAGAAGCCATGAGGAAGGGGTCCCGAGACAGACCATGGAAACACACTTGAAGCCCAAAGAGCCAGGTCAATAATAATATACAATATCATGGGATGGGGCTGGGAGGTAGACAGATTAGCATAGAAAGTTAAGGTAAATGATTTAACTGCTCAGCTATTGAGGTGCAGTTTTAAATAACTCTTGTTTTTGTGCATGGTTATTGGGAGTAACATAAGGTAAAGAAATAGAGCCAGCAGATTAATTTATTGCTACATTTTATATTAAAGATAGTACATTTAGGTTAGTGACAAAATCCAGTTGTGTAGAATTGTTCCTTCCTATTTCAGAAGATGCAACTTACAAATTAATCTGATAAAAACTATCTATAGTTTGAATAGAAAAAACATGGAGCTGTGTGCTGCCTAATAATGAGAAAGTCTTATGTATTATGAATACTATATCATGAGACAATATTGTCACATGAGAAAGACAGATTACACAATAGTAGCTGATATGCTTAGTACATACTATAGCTGGCATATATCATCATTTATGTTACTTGTCATTAATTGGAGTATCATTTTATTGTAGATAATAGTAGATGCACGCAGATACATATGTATATGTATATATGTATGTTAAAAATAGACAAGCGTTTGAGTTATTTATTCCTGAAAAATTATTTTATCTATTCCTTCTATTTGAAGTCCAGTAGCACAAATGTTATATAATTTTACTATTATAGATACCTAAGTAAAAATTATTATATACATTCAATTTTCATAACCAAATCTGTGTGACTATAATTTTGAAGAAAGTTCTATTTCCAATAACATCATGTAAATGAATCAACAATGGCAAATTTTATGTTTCTTTCCTTATTGTTCTTCTGAATGCAAACACCTTGTTCTAAAGAGGATGGTGGCACACTGACTGACTTAGCTGAAGGAAAGGTAAATGATTTCTTTCATTTTAATCTCATATAGAACTTATGAAATTGTCACAAATTATTTATTATTAAGGTTAAGCTTAAGATTTAAACACATGGACTAAAATGGTGGTTTTAAATAAGGACCTGTCTAGTTGTCAACTATCAGATCTGAATGGTGCCTCTGGAAACTCATCTGGGTAACTCAGTTTCCTTGACACTTGAAGGAAGAGTGAAATTCCCAAGCACCAGCTCTAACAGCACCGTGAGGAAGTGCTTACTTTACAACTCAGCATGAATCCAATGCTATTTGCTTTGCTGTCATTCTGTCACCACTTTCTGAATCTCTGGGTTTTAGAACCTCTTGGCACTTGCAATTACACCATTTAAGCTACCAGATTCATGTAGTCCTAAGGAGCTTAATGTCCAAAAATATAACGGGTTACAGCAAACTAGTTGATTCTCTTGAGTTTTAAGCCTAGTTTATGCAAATATTTAAGTAATTTTCATCTAATTTAAGACCCACATATAATTTATATTCCATGACTTATGCTAGAAACACAGGAACCATCCCTTGATAGTGGCCAAACAGACCACTGATGCCCTTTACCTGTGTCTAAACTACACTGCAAAGAAAAATGGATTCTTTCTAAAGGTGAATGAATGATTGGACGGATGAATGAATGAAACTGGATAAAGTCCAATAGCTTCCTGTATTTGACTTCACAATATTTCATGATCAGAAGTATAAAAAAGATTATTGAGAAAAGAAAAAGAAATTAAGTGCTAAATCAAAAAGATCACCAGGAATATTTTTATTATTACACTATATGCAGTAACACTTACATATTGAAAAATAGTGCCTTTAAAACAGTACCATACAAAACACTTTATACGTAGTTTAAAGTGTATATTTTATGTACCTTTAATATCTAAATTAAATTGTACATGTACTCAAATTAACAGCAATTAATAAAATGTTATATATATATATATATATATATATATTGTAATTACTACAAATCAAACACACTAAAATTTAAAATAAGCAAACTGAAAGTAATAAATAAAAATGTCTTATTAAAACATTCAACACTTATTACAGTTTTCTCATTACATGATTTTATCTTATCAAATGAATCAAGAAGAAAGCACTTGCATTTAAGTTATGTGTATCATACCTTTTCATGGACTTTCTGGCCTGGTTCCATCCCTTCAAGATGTTCTGACTCTGTGGACCCCTCACTTGATACCATTTTTCTTTGAATATGAACATTTTGCTCACGCAAGGCAACAATCTGCAAAATAAAAGAATACTTTCTTTAAAAGAAAATTTATATTAATGCAGCTAATGGCTAATGAGGTTGCTAAATGATTGAAACACAAGCATGAAATTTACCTACATTATTATTTCAAAAATGCTTTTATATGACTTAGGTCAGTATTTTGAATAACACTTTGGCAAACTCAAAACATTCCTCTTTAAAATTTAAAGTCACTGCAAATCTTACCTAAAGAATATGTCTTCTACTTACAAATAGAGTCACTGATTGCAAAATTAACTTTTAAGTTGTGTCATTATAAAAATTCTTGTTATGTGTACTTTCAAAGCATATAAGAAATCTACATAAAAGTATAGACTGATAAATAATTAATTATAGTTCCATTTATTTAACCTACAGAGATAACCTGTAGCAAATCCATGAGCAAGACTTACATGACTTTATACATGATCCATACTACTGTATTTAAGTCTGACTCACAGTGGCTATTTCAATGGTCATTTCTCTTCCAAATTTACTTAATTTGAAAATAAGTCAGCAATAAATTCTTCTGCTTTTTCAGCTCAATTTCATGGCATGATAGTCTAACAAATAAATAGGTTCTCAAGCAGCTGCAAGTGTGATCCAATAATAAGGTGAGCATAAAATAGTATTCTAATCGTTTCAAATATTTTAAAATATGACTACTTGTATAAAATAAAAATATGCATGATAGTAATAGTATAACTTCATGGAATCTTTTTTAATATTATCAATTTATATACTATGACTGGATCCCAGAACAAATTGATTTCTGTGATATCTTGTATGTGGTAAATACTGGATTGTACAAAAGTATGCAGTATTAGAAGTCATTTGACCAATGGATCACACTGAACAAGAGTCACTAAAGCAGAGGACAGCCAGAATCTGGGTGTCTGATGCATTGTCAGTACTTCAAGAGCTGAAATCTTCCATGCTTTGTATATGAGTTCACATGATCGTCCATATGGCCTTTAACATGTGAATGTATGTAATATGTTTTATGGAACACATCACTATATAACAAAGAGCAATTATTTAAGTATAGTCTTATAGGAAAACAGTCATCAAATTACTGATTTTTTTAAAAATCGTTCTTACCTCAATGTACTATCCATAAAATGGTCAAAATCATTTTGCAAGAAGAATGGTTGTACATGTAAATGTCTGCATTTGTGCTGCATATGTACATATACATGTATGTAAGTACATTCATATCTGAGTTTAAGCATATTGATGCCAGAGGTTGACACTGGGTCCATTATTTGATTTTTCCCACATTATCCATAGAAATAGTTTCTAATCGAGCCTGGAACATATATGTCTGAGTCTGACACTGCTGTCTAGCCTCTGAGCTCCAGGAATCCATATGCTTCTGCCTACCCAACTCCCAACCACAACTCAGCACTGTAGTTCCAGGCGCAGGCTATAAAACTTTGGATTCTATGTGGATATTGGGAATCCCAGTGCAAGTTCTCATGCATGGAAATCAGGGACTTAACCCATGGAGCCATTTCCTTGGCTCTAAATTAAATTTGAATAATTTATTTTATATTGTGTTACTCAGTCTTTAGAAATGAAAATTATATTGTGTCCTCAACTTATTTTCACACATTGAAATTTTTAACAAGTAATTTTAATATTATTTTGCTTACTCTTTAGAATTCTCTCTATGGATGTTATGAGAAGTGATCATATATATTCTCTGACATTCCCTAGTTTCTCTCCAAATGGCCTGCTCTCGGTTTCATTGTTTTTTGTTTTGACTTGTCTCTTCTTCTTTCTCCTCTCTTCTATCTCTTCTCTTCTTCTTTCATTTTAGCTTTGTTATCCCTCTAAGTTCATTTGAGTTGCTACCTTACATAAGGTCATGGAGCCATCCACTGGACCATAAACCTTATACTACTGCCAACAGATTTAAAAGAATGGCTGTGGCTGGAGAGTTGGCACAGGAATTAGTAATGTTTGATATTCTTGCAGAGGATACAGATTCAATTCCAAGAACTCACATTGGGCTGTTCACCACAACCTTTATCTCTAGTTCCAGGATATTTGACCCCTTTTTGGCTTCAATAGATAAGTGGCAGGCATGTGATGCACGTATGTAAGATCAAACACTCCCATGCATATAAGAATATATAAAACTCTAAAATCAAGCAGCAGTTTTAATTTCCAATATTTAGGCTAATTTCTATTTCTTTAATAAATCATATGAATTTCAAATATATCTTAGTCTTAAAGAGAATTATATGAAAACATAAAGAACAAGTAACTCGATGAGTAAATTAATTTTCTGTGGAAAACAATTTCTTATTTGAAAATTACCATACACATGAATGTGAGACTACTTTCTTTTCTTTCCTCACAATTTCCCTCTCACATTGCCTCTCCCTCCATGCCCTATCTTCTTCTCCTCTGAGAATGCAGGAGTCAGATACCCTTCCTGTTATCATCCCACCCTGACACATCAAAGTCATTCCAGGACCAAGAACATTCTGTCTAGCTGAGGCCAGGCAAAGCAGCCTGCTCAGAGGAACAGGCTCCACAAGCAGGCAACAGAGTCTGAGACAGCTCCAGCTTTACTTGTTAAAGGGCATGCGTGAAGACCAAGCTGTACAATTGCTACATATGTTAGGACAGAAGGGGTGCTAGGCCCTACACCTGTATGGTCTTTGGCTGGATATTCAGTTTCTGGAATCCTCAAGAGTGCCTATCCTCTCAATCTTTTCCTCAACTCTTCCACAGGATTGGCTGAGCCCCTTCTAATGTTTGACTGTAAGCCTGTGTGCCTTTTTCAGTCAGATGCTGTGTGAAGTCCCTCAGAGGAGAGTTGTATTAAGCTCCTGTCTGTAAGCATAACAGAGTATCATTAATGGAGCTGGAGAGATGGCTCAGCAGTTAAGAGCACTGACTGCTCTTGAGAGGTCCTGAGTTCAACTCCCAGCATCCACATGGTGGCTCAAAACCATCTGTAATGGGATACAATGCCATCTTCTAGTGGGTCTGAAGGAAGCAACAGTGTACTCACATACACAAAACAGAGTATCATTAATAGTGTCAGGGATTGCTATTGCCCAAAGGATGGGTCTCAAGTTGCAACAGCCATTGGTTAACCATTCTCTCTGTCTCTGCTCCATCTTTATCTCTGCACTTCTTGTAGGTAGGACAAATTGTGGGTCCAAGATTTTGTGAGTGATCAGGGTGACACTACTTTCAAATGTTATAAATCTCAAGTTTTTCAAAAAATATACATAATTTTGTTCCATGTAAGTCAACATTTTCAACGGGTACCATGAAAATCCCAATTTTAAATAAATCAAGACTTTAAAATAAGACAAAGACAAGAATTTAAATAATTTCAGTCAGTGTTGTATAAATTTACAATTTAATTCTATTCTGTTTCTGCCAATAACAAGTTTCTATAGGGGGCTGTGGGAGTGACCTTTTATCAAGTGATTTAAGAGTTAACAAGATGAGTGTCCCTTTTGCATTACAGAAAGCAAGATATTCTCTCCCACCAATTTAATTTTGGAGGCAATACTCCCGCTAATGTGCCTTGAGGGCTGAGAACATTGCTTAAGAAATGTTTGTTGATTGAGATAATTCATGTCTTTTAAAGAAATAGCCCATTGCCTAAGAATTGGACCTAAGAGATGACTGAGGAATCAACTGGACACATACACCATAATGAAAGTAAACCAATGCTCTCAAAACACTTTATGAGTCCTCTCCCTCAGAAAAACACTGTTGGAAGGAAAGCTACTTTGGAAGAACACTAAAGTAAGTCCATGCTACTCATTACTGAATAGCATTATCCCTTCAAACACAGCAAATCCAACGGGAGGAAGCACTTCTGTCAAACTCTCACTCCCTATCTAGTTCTCGACAAATTTCAGAAAATTCAGACTCCATACTGGGTTCAAACACTATATTAAACTATATTTTAAAATCGGGGGTAATCATATTATTCACTTTTAATACATGATGAACTTTAATAAGTGAATTTTCCTAGAGTGGGATGTGGTTATACAAATATTTAAACATGTGTAAGTCGTTTGGATTTGGATAGGAGATGGAGAGAGGTGAGACTCTGAAATGCAGTTTAGAATAAAGCTGATAGTGTTGTAAATGAAACATCATAGCAAATCCTAGAGGGGTCAAAAGAAGAGTCATAGGGAGACTAGATCTTAGAGATCACTTGAATCATCTTAATCATAATGCTGGTGCTAACAATGTCTTTGATATGGTAGTTTTAATAAAGAACTACCTAAAATAGGAAGCAAGGTTTTGGAAGGAAAGGAAAGGCTGTGTTTATTATAAGGCAGCTCAATAAGATTCTATCCTCGTTCTAGTGTTTTGTGAAAAGCAGAGGTAAAGAGTTCCGTATTGATATTTAGTGGAAGAAATTCCTAAGCAAAGTATTCAATGTGTGGCCTAGTTCTCCTTGACTGGTTAAGTAAAATGTCAGAATATGGAGATGAATTCCAGAATAACTCAAAATCAAACCTTGAGAAATAGAGTTGTAAGTCTTTTAATTTGGTCAAGTCATCATAGATATCTTAGACTCTTCAGTCTAAGGAGTCTTTTGTGAATACATCCAGTGTAAAAGGGCACACACACAATTCCTGGAAAAGTTATACAGATCATTGCCCCATGAGCCAGAGAATGAGAAGGAGACAGAAGATTAGAATATTGCCAAAATTAGTATGAGGGCAACCAGAGCAATTCAAGCAGAAGCAGAGATAAACTGGATTGAGTTAGTCATCTGGGAAGATTAGATTGTGTGGAGGCTAGAAGTTTCCAGGCCTAGGCTTAGGGATAATTAGAACAGAGAAGGAAATGTTTTAGTTCAGCATATATTCACACCACTTCATTATGGCTCTTATCTCATCCCTTCATCTGAAGAAATAAAGGCTTCATTTACAAATGCTAAGCAAGCCTTGGGGTGCAAGCCAGTCTGCAATACCCCTCCATAAGCTCTGTATCAGCTTCTGTCTTCAGGTTCCTGCTCTGTTTGCATTCCTGTCCTGATTTCTTCTATGATAAATAGTACTGTGAAATATAAGCTAAATAAACACTTTTCTCTCCAACTTGGTTTTTGGTCATGGAGTTTCACTATATCAATAATAACCTAAACTAAGACAAGGTCCCATAAAACTTAAGCAGTCCTCCAAATAACTAAGTAGCTGAGGATATTTGGACTCCTAACCCTATGTATTGTGGAGAGTTTATGCTCTTTTCCACAACTAGACTGAGTATTGGGTATGACTGATATAATAGGCAATATAGCAAATATAGGCTTATATGTGCCTAGAGCTGAGGTTTGCACTATGCACCACCATACTCAGTCTTACTGGCAGGCAGTGGAAACTATGCCTATGATGTTAACATATGTGTCAACCCAAAATACTTAGGTTGAAGATTCATGATGATAGTATTAATTTATGAGCCTTTAGGAAGTGATCACATGATGAAAATTATGGTATCAAAAGTAGGATTGAAATCTGCTCAAATGGGTTCAATGAAACAAGGTAGGCCATCTTGCCTCTCTCTGCTTTTTTACTGTGTGAGGGAAAAATGTTCCCAGTGTCATTTGGAAACCAGGCTGGTCTGTCTCTCATTACTTTTCCTTAAACATTGTTCTCTTAGTGTTTCTAGCACCCAAAATCATGACAGACAAATTGTTGTTCTTCATAAACTACCCAGACTTGGAGAGTTTGCTGTGGGCTAAGATAAGATATGAGTAGGAAAATGCAACTATTTATATTTTGCTTCACAGATTGAATCTACTTTGCTAGATTGTCTCACACGATCCTGTATTTTCAGTGAACTATTATATCAGCCATAGCTAATACGCAGTCTAATGGAAAAGAGCATAAACCCCCCACAACACACACACACACACACACACACACACACACACACACACACACACAAGTTTCGACATCCTTTCACTCTGGAATATTTGAATATTTTGTAGATTAATAGTTTAGACTCTTGTGTAGGCAGATGTAAGGAATGTATTTGAGAGGTTATATAAATATAAGGCAATTAAATTTCATTCTATCTGAAAAGGGTTTTTAAAATATTTTCAGGTGTATTGCAGATAAGTGGCCAATGCATTAAGCATGGTATATTCAGGTTCCCAACTCAAAATAGTTTTATATTAAACGAAAATGCAGGTTTCTGAGAATATCTAAGAATTTAACTATTTCTATAGATTTCTGAAAATAGTACAAGAAAGGCCATATATACTAATCAAATTTTCATTTGATTTTTCTATTTTTATGACTTTGAAAATTTTATGTATAGGACATTTTCATAAGATACTAAAAAGAAGACAAGTTTGAATTTTTAAATGTAACTCTAGTTAAAATAAATTCCAAGTTAAAAAGTTCTAGCTGCCATATATTAAATAGTATGTGACATGTCTAGGATATAGAAATTTTATTATATGTATAATACATTCTTTTTTGAGTTTTTTTAATTGGAAATTTTATTTACATTTCAGATGTTCTCCCCTTACCCCATTTCCTCCCCTCCCTCCCAGGAACTCCCTATCCCTTCCCCACTCCTCTTGCTTCTATGATGGTGTACCCCCACCTACCCATTCTTAATTAATTTTCCTGTAAAAAAAGCTTAGGTTTTATTTTTACTAATAACGAAACTAGTAGAGGGTGAATGGGAAAACACATATCTACTTTTATAGTAAGCAATATATCATAGCTAATTTTCTAATCTGTATATAATTATTTCAAAGCATTTTATACATTACTTGTTCGTGCTTTTGAATAACTAATGAAATGATTCCCTATAAATACAATCTAAATACTTGCCTGGGCCAGGACAACAGTTCTCTGTTCTGAGAATTTACCTCCTTACTCCTGACTAACAATTTGAGATATCTACTTTAAAACCAGTTTGAAGATGTGCAGACTTCTTATATTAAGAAAAACAATGCTGTCTACAGTACTCAATACTTTTATTTCTAATTTCTAAGTGGCCCCTATAGCAGTTTTTCTTGAAAATTTCCAACCTATTTTTAAAAACTAGGATTGCATTCACTTGAACCCCACAGCTAATTCCACAGGGATTTTCATGCTCAGAGTTTAAAATTCATATTTTTTCTTCACCAGTTTCACAACAATTTTCAGGCAGCATACCCATGTGATTAACAGTGATTGACTTCATCTATTTTTTTTTTATTTCAAAATCCAAGAGTGAGACATATGAACTCTCACCATATCAACACATAATTAGCTTTGAAATGGATCCATATTCTAATTCTAGCTGAAGTCCACGTTTATGTAACACTGTGATGGCAAGCAACAAAAACAAAATACAGTAGAAATCAGCAGACCAGTGGTAGAACGTTCCTGATGCAGTGACTGTTTTAGTCTGGCTTGTTACCTGCATTTGCCAAACCTGAAATGTTGAGACACATTCAAACAGAATTCAGAGTCCTAAGCAGTAACCATTTCAGTTTTGATCTTTGTTTTGGGGAGAAAAAGGATTTCTAAAATATACAGAGGCATATTAAGATTACGTGAACACCTTTCTGTGATCTGTGCAGGTTGATCAGCTCACATACTTTTCAGGAAGCGTGGATAGACTGTTCCTGTGACTGGCTTGAGATGAGAACACAAACAGGCATGGGGATCCTCACAAGTCAAGGAAATTTATCTTGTGACTGGCATATTTAACCTATGCATTTATCTTAACAAGGTCTGGCACGTGATTCTCTTGACTTTGGATCACTTACTCTACCTCTTCTCAGAATACAAATATTTATTTAAAAGTTCTCTCATATTCACTTTTAGCTGGCTGGACTCTATATTTCCTGAACAGATTAACTCCAGTGGTAATGTCAGAAGCACATTGTCAGGGATTCTGGGAATCCCTTACGTGGAAATATCATACCTACGAAGTATGTGAAATTACCTACTGCCAAGTTTACAGCTGAACTGCTTTTCTTTAGATGTAAAAAACATAAAAAATAATTTTTTTTGACCAAGAAATGCAGTTTTTGTATCTAATAGTCATAAACAAACAAACAAACAAACAAATTAAAACATTTTATTGAGGATTAAAATTGTATGTATTTATTTTGTATGTTTCTATTTGTGGGTGGGTACACTATGTACCACCCCATTGTGGAGGACAGAGGTCAGTTTGTGTGAGTCTATTATCACTGTCTACCCTGTGGATCCCAGGGATCAGATCAAACTCAAGACATCAGGATTGGCAGCCCGAGCCATCTTGCCATTCCTTAAAAGCATTTTTTTTTTAAATAACACTTCACAAGCATTATATTGTAAATAATTCCAAATTTGCTCTTCATTTGTTTATTTTTAGGTGAAATCATTTAGTAGCTATAAAATATCAGATATGTGGTCATTTTACAATGGATGCTTACGGTAACTACTTTCAATAATAGTCACTTCAAGAATAGTTGTGTTTTTCAACATACACATTGGTAAAATTTCATATAAACTGAATTTTTCTGCCAAACTCACGAGTACATTCAACTAATCACTACTTCGATTATATTTTCTCATACCCAGTTACACTTTATTTCTATTATTGAAATAACTACCCATTTTTTTATACTAGAAATAAGATTAAATACTGGCAGTTTTGTGAGAGGCTTATAAGGCTACATAAAACACAATAATACAGAGGCTACAGAGAAGGCTTTGTAGTTAAAGCATGTACTGCTCTTAGAGATGATGTAGATCAGTTGCCAGCGACCTCATGATAGTCCCTAATCTTAGATAACTCTGTCCTGGGATGTGACATGCTCTATCCCACTGTGGCAAAACACTTATACATCATAGACATCAAATAAAAAATGATAAATCTGAAGAAGAAAAATACAAAATGAGTAAAATTATCTAGAAAAATTAATAGCAGTTTTTAAGGCACAATAAAAAAATTATAGTGAAATCTCTGTTATGGCATTAGTAGTAAAAACTGTTGAAATTCTTAAATGTTGTTAGGTTCAAGAATTAATTAAGAAAATAATAGAGAAATAAAACTGTAAGTAGTTTTTGAAAAGTAGGAGTGGCATGAAAACACACATTTTTATTTACTTTTTGTTGATTTTTGACAGGATCACACTATGTATAGGTGGCCACTTTCAAATTTGTCTTGACATTCCTGAGTATCTCTGTCAAATGCTGGGATTGCAAGAAACACTTTTAACATTATCTACTAAGCATTGTTGCAAAGAGGACTCCGTTTAAAATATAAATAAACAAGAAAATAAACAAGAGATAGACTATTCACTGGGGTAAATAAGAGGTACAAAGATATTCATTTTACATCACAGGTAAAATTGAATGACATGAACAATATGGAGACTTTAATGTTGAGTTCTGAGAAGGCTAGCTACCACACAGCTAAAAGTTTTTAATTACATCAAGATATATTCTTTTCAAGATTTAAATAAATTTGTGTTGTACAGGTATATACCTCCTGTTAGCATTCTGTTAAACTCCACCTCCACAGTTACCTAGCAACAGCTAGGTATGCTCCTCCCCAAAGCTACCCGGGAACGGCCAGGTAGTCCTGCCCACTATTATAAGAGGGGCTGTCTGGCCCCTCCTCACTCTTGCTCTCTTGCCCTCTTGCTCTCTTGCTTTCTTGTACCTGCAGGTTGTATCTGACCCTCTCCCTTCCCCTCCCCCATCCACGTGGTCATGGAGGGCCGCCTCTCTCTTCTCTCCCCTCTGCCCTAAATAAACTTCTCCTCCTGGAACCCTCTGCCGCCGTCGGTTTTTTCTTTTTTTTAAACAACACCTCCCCCTTTTTTATTTTATGAAGATATTGTTTTACAGTTGCATGGGCCCATTCCACAGTCCCTTGTCCTTGACAATTATAAGGAATCCCAGTAATATGAGTAATATTAAGTTGCTGCCAAAAAGTCTTAGGCTAGGACAGAGAAGTAGGCTCAGATATTTTGGTCATCCTTATAAGCCCTTAGAAACAGCAATCAGGAGAAGTATTCACAGAACTTTATTGCCTTGCTTGTTCTTTGACTATTTATGTTTATTGTCTTGCTTATTCCTTGACTATTTGTGTCTATTGTATTGCTAATTCCTCAACCTAGAACTGACAGTAATACTTGCATGTAATTAAAATGGTATAAAAGCAAAAAGGAGGAGGGGGGATGGGATAGGGGGTTCTAGGGAAGGGAAATGGAGAAATGGGATGACATCTGAAATGTAAATAAATAAAATATCCTATAAAAAAAGACATATCCTATAAAAAAAAGAGGGTGCCCTGGCTAGGAATTTATCACGTTTAAGAAGCACACAGCAGAGTCCTCCTTTTACAAAATGAACTTTGTGTCTACCAGTGGAACTGAAAAATAGAACTAATTAGATGCCTTGATTTTTATAAAGTACTTCTTAGCAAGGAATGGGATCTTTATTTGGCTACACTCCTCAGGAACACCCATGGATCCTCTTGTATTCTGAAACTACAGAGAATAAAATATGCTGAAGTGGTCTTGCCTTTAACTAAGGACAAGGCGACGACTGATTATACATGAAACTTTCCCCTTCACAATAAAAAATACAAAGAAGCACAAATGAGGAAACCAAGCTATGTGGAGAGAAACAGGAAAATGTCCAGTGGGTTCATAGGTTACCATTGTGCAAGCAAAAGGCATATTCCGTGAATAAGATTCCCTGACTTCAATAGTCTCAGAAAATATTTATTTTTAAATGATATGAAAAAGAGTTACTTTGAAATTTGCTTTTTGTATGGTAGGTACCATAAAACCCTTGCAGCAAATATTGATTATGAATTTTAAAACTATTTTTACATAAGCCTAATCCTGTCCTTGTCTTCTAGTTATTTGACCGTGGCTGATTTGCTGAGAGGAACTTTTGACAGTTTAGAGTGAACCTTCTATTTTATAACCAAACACAGTATAGTTCTACTAACAAATGTTAGCATCTTGTAAAATGTCACATTCATGCCAGTGTCTGTGATGATCAATTTGCTCATCACTGTAGTTCCCCTTTCAGCTTCAGGAAATATGACCTCCTCTGGCAGGCATGGTAAACACTGTAAACAGTCATTTTGGTTATTGTTTTGTTCTGTTTCCCAGTCAAGGCAGATGTGACAAAATAGCAGGCTGTGTTTTAGCACCATTCTTTTTAGCCCTATTGTAGCCAGTGAAAGAGTCTTAAGGGAAAGAGTGTTTCCGCGTTCTTGTGAACTACTTGAGCGGAATGTAGGGAGCAGAAACAATATCCATTAGTCATCGCTGCATGTAAAAAGTAAGTCAGGGAGATGAAAAGGGTTCACACATTTAGTCCCTTAGAAAGAACAAAAGCCTACTAGGCCCATTATTCTGAACAATTCATTTTAAAGTAATCCATTTGCTTGGTTCCAAGGATAACTATTATGTGCTATGTGCACATGCATGCATTTCAATTTACCTTTATGTCATTTTAAAGTGTGTTCACATGGTAAAATGCCATTAGGGGAAGGGAAAAGAGTGTTTTTAACGACCTTATTTAATGCCAAAAAGAAAAGAAAGAAAAATATTCTCAGACAATGAGCAATAAACTCTTTTCCTATTGTCAAGAAATTGTCATCGATACAGTCCCCTTTTGGCAGAGATTCCTTGGATCTTTCTTTGGTGAAAGAGCTAAAACAATATTAACTATATTGTTCAGGACAACAGTGGCATTCACAGTATCATTAACAACTGTGATAGTTATCAAAAGGTTCTTTTGTTCTGAGAGTCATTATCATTTTATAACATTAAGGGATTAAGCCATTCAAACATTACAACATGTTTATGAGATGATTTCCATTAGTATGTCAGAAATAATGCAGGAAAGGCAAATAAATCAGTTGTTCTTGCTCATGGAATGACAAAACCACTGTGGGAGGAGAGCTAGTTATCCTGAGCAGGGACAACAGTTCTTGTTTGGTGCGTGTTTTTCACGTTCCTTCTTTTCAACCCATTCTCTTCAAGGTAGTATATACTCACAGCAATATTATATCAGTTATTTTGCACAGGATGCTGGATTATATTTATCACTTTCTTTTAATATACTCATGATACGTTTTGATTAGCCATAAGTATTCATTTATGCTTTCCTATTTGATCTATTTCTTTACTGTATTTCTATCTTGATCTTGTGACTAAGCTAAAAATTGCTTTTTTATTTTGAATACGTAAGGAAATAAAAGGATGATTATATTTTGGGACATTAGAAAAATATCTAGTCCCCGTATCTCTTTCCATTGGCTGTGGGGTGGAGTCTCTCAGAGGACATTTTTGTTACACCCAGCAGCCAATGGAAAGAGAAGAAACCCCCAGACAAACATTAGATGGAGCTCAGGGAGGGGATATTATGGAAGACTTTGAGGAAGGATTGAGTGACCTGAAGAGGACATGGACTTCAGAGGAAGACCAAGAGAGTCAACTCACCTGGACTCTTAGGGGGTTCCCAGTGAATGAACCACCAACCAAAGAGGAACCAGAGGATGTACATAGACTCCTGCCCTGCACATATGTAATAGATGTGCAGCTTGGTCTTCATGCAGGTCCCTTAACAACCGGAGTGAGTTGTCTCTAAATCAATTGCCTGCCTGCTTGCCTGTGAATCTAGGTCTCCTAACTGGGCAGCCTTGCCTTGTCTGGCCTCAGTGGGAGAGGATGTGTCTTATACTGCAATGACTTGATGTAGAGGGGTCAAAGGTAGGTGGGGGTAGTAGTATAGGGTGTGAGGAGGGAGGAGTGGGCAGAGGCTCTGCATAAAGGAATACTGGGAGGAAAGGGAGGCTGATATTTGAATGTAAAGTGAATAAATAGATATTTTTTTTAATTTTTAAGAAAATAATATTTTTTAGTACTACCAAATGACTTTCTTTGGGAACACAGCTAAAACACATGAGTTTGCATATCATTTCAGTTGCTTTTATTCTGCAGGTGTGAGAAGTGTGCTAGACTGTCTAGAACATTGTATCTAAAATGTAGTTTAGAATCAGAAAATATTTATGGTTGCTTGATCCAGTGATTCTTTTCCATTTCCTTTCAAAAACAGAAGACAATAATAAAACCCTACAAAACAGAACAAACAAAAACTTCCATCATATAGACGGTTAAACACACCAAATGGACAAATGTTGAGAAATCTATATACCTGGACTCAAGACATAATACAAAGCCAAATATCCTGTCTCAAAGAGCTTTTTGATAGCATAAAAATCAACACACAGACAATACATTGCTGTAAATATATATTCAAGAGTAATCAAATGATCCTAAACTAATATGAAAGAGATAAATATTTGAGAATGAGAATTCTCTTTAATGATTAGGTCAAAGAAAAAATTGAATATCCATAGACAAAAGAGCAGACAAGATATATGAATATATATGCAAAACAATCAACTCAAAACAAGTCAACGATTTAATTGTTAGACCTGAAACTTTGTATGAAATTATTGAAACACATTCGGAGGAAATACTTAAAGATATTGGTATAAAAGAATGAAGTTTTTGTTAGACTTCAATAGCAGAGATAACAAAAACTAAACAGATGGGGTTTATACTAAGAAGTATACATGCAGAAATATATCTGCAGAGATGGAATGAGGGAAGAAACAGCACATCTGACAAGGTGTTAATGGGATGATTCATAGGAACCTAAATAAGTCAATACCAGCCACACAGTAACCCAATTGAAATGGATGATAAAACATATAGTAAAAAAAACCATAGAGATGTCTAATTAATATTTGAACTGATGAACACTTGCATTATCTATGGGAGATATAGTGTAGGTGAAAACCACAATAAGCTATTACCACAACTGTGTTGAAGACTATAATTTAATCACTGAAAACAATCTACATTGGGAGGATTAGGAAAAAGGAGAGCTTTTACACTACTGGGGAGAATTTTAATTTGTGTAGCTATTGAGGAAATTAGTATGCACTTTTCTCAAGAAGTTCAAGATAGAATTACTAGATATTTTTAAACTCCTTGATTTTGTATACAATGGAAAAAAGAACATTGTTATATGAAATAAACACTTAAGTTCTCATGTTTATTGAAGGTATGCATTTCATATTCAAGGTATAAATTTGAATTAAATATTGAAAGTTGGATGTATATTTTAAAACATAGTATGTATACATAATAAGAAACTGTTCAGCTACCGAAAATAACCACATGAAATTCTGAATTAACCTTAATGTTGATGGATTTGAAGGCTGTTCAGTGAAATAGTACATGCACAGAGAAGCATACATGAAATTATCATTCGTAAGTGATAATATAATGGCAATTGTGTTAATGTATATAGCAATTAACATTAAAAGAGTGGTTAATAGAGACTTGAGAGACTTCTGGGAAAGAAAGAGACTAGAATGGTCTATCACGATGAGCAAGGTTAATTAAATATGATGAATAAATTAATTACTTTATGGTATAGAATTAAATAAAATTAATAGCAATCTTTATTACATGCTTCAAAAGATGAGATGGTTTTAAATATATTCACATAAGTTATAAAACTATGTGTTAATATGCTAATTACTT
Source organism: Mastomys natalensis (assembly GCA_021653895.1). Taxonomy (NCBI): domain Eukaryota; kingdom Metazoa; phylum Chordata; class Mammalia; order Rodentia; family Muridae; genus Mastomys; species Mastomys natalensis. The sequence continues at coordinate 330,394 of JAJTUV010001282.1, forward strand.
TGAGTCTCTATATAAGTCAAATAATTTTAACTGTATTTCATAAATGTGCAAATCACAAAAAATCAAAAGATCATTATATTTTAAAATAATAAATCACACTGATTAAGCAAATAAAATATCTTCATTTAATTTATAGGTATTGTTTTTATCAATTAATGATAGCTGTTTGAGTTCACTATTATATTGGGTTATAAAGTGTTGAATTTCTAGTTTTAACAATTCTTCCATAGTTTCATATACTCTGTAGAGTTCTAGTACTTACTGGTGTTATTGGTCAACTAGTTATGGTTCAAGGAACCTTACATAACCTCTCTCATGTGTGTGTTCTTTATTCCATTAAGATATTATCATTCCATATCAGTAAATACAGATCTTCTCAATTAGTTTAATAAAAATGGTTTTTGATTTGTCCTGATACCTCGAGAACAATAAATAATACTTTTTAAAGGAATTTAAATAAAACTTTAAAGGCACTGTAGTTTAATTAATCTATAACACCAATAACTTTCTTTTCTTCTTTTCCCCACTTTTATGTTTCTTTATTCACATTTTCTTTTTTTTTCTTTTCTTTTCTTCTCACAACACAATCTCTCATTCTAGTATAGGTTATTTTCCTGTTTGTGTCCTAATAACAATGTTTTCTGAGGGGGAAATGGTATGTTCTTTATAGCAATATGTTAGTAATAAAAGAAGAACTTAGTTACATTCACAAATTGTTCATCAAAACTTTGATTAAGATGTCAGAAGATAGACAATTTGCAATTAGGTATGTAGAATTCTGTGGGAATCATTTTGTTGTTGTTGTTGTTTAATTTGAAGAGTTGTCTTTGTCTTTATCCTTAAGTGGTAATCATTAGAACTCATAATAAGAGTGTGTCTGTTTAAGGAATTTGACCATAAAGCATTGTAATCATCAGGATTAGGATGGGACAAATTATGTGAGAAAAACATTCAGTAAAATTAGGGTTCTTTGTGTCTCACCATAGAGTTCAAGAGTAACTATATGGCTAGTCAGTAAATCAATTTTGTTACATAATGAACACAATAAAAAGTCTTGCATGACCTTTCCTGGTTGATAATACTCTCTCTCGAATGGATTATCGAGAACATTCCTTCAGTCAGTAAGATAATGGATGTTCCATGTTGGAAATTCCCTGAGTTCTGCTTTTTCCTATTCTTTCCTTATCTGACTTTAATGTGTATCCTTTAATATGATAGATTATATCTTGAGAGAACCTGCTGGGAATTTGGGAGTATCTCATATTTTAGGACCTTATTGGAGGTGGGGATCTAGTAAAGTACCATGTCCTTGGGCTTTGCAGTTTGTTTAAGTTCTGATAAAAGCTATGGTATAGACTTGGCATTGTAATTCTAAAGCGTTATATATTCAATAAAATCATGTATTAAAATATTTCTCAGGAAGGCAACATGATGTAATATTCTTTCACAATAGTCTTTATATAAGAAATACACATTTTTGGATTATACTACTTTTAATTTGTGATGAGTTTCTTTGGGAAATAGTTCTACCACAAATCAAAGAATATGATGATTATTTATAATTGTCAATTTGATGCAATGTAGAATCAAGTAGAAAGGGAAACTCAATGAGAGTTTATCTATCAGGTTGGACTACTGGCATTTCAGGAAAGATTTCCTAATTGAGTCAATTCAACTTGGAAAAATTCACCATGAAAATGGATGGTTCCATTTCATGAACTGAATCCTGAATGACGTTAAGAGGAGAGCAAAGTAAGTTGAATACTTGTAAGTGGTTATGCTTCAGTTTCTCTTAGCCCTTGACCTTGGGTTTGACACAGTAGCTATTTCAAATTCAGACTGATTGAAACCCAGAGAACTAAAATCAGCCCATTCTCCCCTGAGTCAGTGTTCGTCGGGACATTTTAGCAGTGCAACAGAAATGAATCTTTTATTAATAATATTGTAGTGCTGATTAAACTGTGATATTTTTGGCTACCAGATACTTTCAAAATTAATTTGATCAGTAATTATGTATTAGTTAAACATAAAGCAATCAATATATTTTTTATTTCTACAATAAGAAAAATGATTGGTGTGAAATGTACTTAATTTACTCAAGCAAATAAAAGACTTGTATGACAAGATCTTCAAGTCTCTGAAGAAAAAAACTGAAGAAGATATTAGAAGATGGAAAGATCTCCCATACTCATGGATCAGTAGGATTAACATAGTAAACATGTTCATCTAACCAAAAGTAATCTACAGATATAATATAATTCCCTTAAATATTTCAACATAAATCTTTACAAATATTGAAAGAGCAAGTCTCACCTTCATATGAAAAGGCAAAAACCCAGGATAGATAAAACAACCCTGTACAATAAAAGAACTTCTGGAGGTATCACCATCCCTGATTGCAAGCTAGCTATACTACAGAGCAATAGTAATGAAAACTTGCATGGAATTGATAGAGAAACAGATAGGTTAATCCACACAATTAAGTTGAAGACCCAGAAATAAACCGACATACCTTTGAACACTTGAGTTTTGACAAAGAAGCCCCCCCCCAAAAAAATAGAGTGGAAGAAGAAAGAGTCTTGAACAAATGCTACTGGTCTAACTGGATGCCTGCATGTACAAGATGTCAAATAGATACATACGTACTAAACCCAAGTCCAAGTGGGTCAAAGATCTCAACAAAAACTGATACACTAAATCCACTAAATCCAGGAGACAGTGGGGAATAGCCATGAACACATTGGTACAGGAGACAATCTCCTGAAAATTACACCAACAACTCAGGCTTTCAACAATTTATAAATTAATAAATGGGACCAACAATTAATAAATGGAACCCCATGAAACTGAAAAACTTCTGTAAGGCAAAGGACACTGTAAAGATGAAAAAAACAGCAACATAAAGAATGGATGAAATGATAGCCCACAGAATGGGAAAAGATCTTCACCAACTCTATATCTGACAGAGGGGTGATATCCAATATGTACAAATAACACAAAAAAATTTAGACACCAACAAACCAAATAATCCAATTTAAAAGTGGGGTACAGAGTTAAACAGAGAATTCTCAATGGAGGAATCTCTATAGGCTGGGAAGCACTTAAAGAAATGTCCACATCCTTAGTCATCAGGGAAATGCAAATCAAAATGACTCTGAGATTCCATCTTACACAGAATGGTTGAGATAAAAAGCTCAAGTGACAGTACATGCTGTAAAAGTAATTTTTATTCATGAAATGTAATTGTTATCTCATAGGCTTACTGCTGAATAAGCTTACCCTTTCTAGTTCTATGTGAACCCTGGGTGGCTGGTTCAACTCAGCTCTTCTGACTGATGACTGATTCCAACTGGTTCCTTGCTGCTTCTCACTGAATTATGCTGCTTGGAAGAACTGTCCCTAAATTACACAAACTAGACAGTACTGGCTGCACTGATTGCACGGGCTTATTGGAACTAGATAGACCTGCATAGACTCAATACAACTTAACTGCATTCGATTGAACTGCACTGAACTGCACACACTTGACCTCAGTGAACTCTACTGCCTTGGCTGAACCTAACTGAACTACACTCACTGAACTGCCCACCATCCTGATTCACTCTGACCTGCTCTTAAGTAGCCCCGCTTTTACTGTCTCTTATTTTTTTTTTTGACATATTAATCCTGCTTTAATTAGTGACTTCGACTCGTGTTTCACAAAGACATTTCTGATTTACTATCCATTTGCTCTTAAAGAATTACAAGTGTATAACACATACTTTAGAGATCACCAGTCAGACTAATAGAAAAGTGATTAAAATATTGTAAACATTTCCCCCATCCATGTCAACATGTCCATTAACATGGTCACTATTTCATATCTCCTTTGTGCAGCCATTTCTAGGAGAGACTTCACAGCAGACATTCTGGCATTAAGACTCTTAACATTCTTTCCTCTTTTTCTGAGATGTTCCTTGAGTCATAGATGCTGGAGCTGTAATGCAGATGTCTCCACTGGAGCTGGGCACCCCACCATGTTGATCTCTGTTTTGTGTCCAGTTGTGGTTTTCTGTGATGATTTCCAACTGCTGTAAAGGGAAGCTTTTTTGATATGGGTGTAAGCTATGCTTATCCTTTGGTATAAGGATAGGATTTATAATTTGGTAAGGGATTATGCTGGTTTAGTCAGAATTCTTTCTATTAATTTATTTGAAATTACTACAGTAGCAAACATTTATTGAGTATCTTCTATGTGTCAAACATTGGCTCATGTCTTACAAAGGTAGAAAGAGATCAGTTAACACATATTTATAACATCTGGATTTTTGTTTGTTTGTGTGTATGTAATCCTGGCTGTCACAGAACTCACTCTGTAGACCAGTAAGGGCTTCAAACTCAGAGATCCACCTACCTCTGCCTTCTGACTGCTGGGATTAGAGGTGAGTGCTACCATCACCTTGCTAAATTTTTAATATTTTAAAAATTTAAATAAAGTTACATCACTTTCCTTGGTCTTTTTCTCTACTCTCGCTCCTCCCAACAACCATCTATCCAGCAACTCCTGTGTCTCTCACTCAATAAGGGAAATCATTCCTGGTACTAGAAACATAGCTAATTTCCTGGGACAAGACAGATCAGAGCTTAAGTCAGCATGGAACTTAAGAAAGAATCTATGACCAATACTTGACTAGACCAGTATACTTTCTGTCTGTTCTTGTAAGAGTTTGGTGTAACCTATCTCTGACCTATTCTGCCAAATCTTTCTCTAATTCATCACTTTCCACTCAAGTAGTCATCACTTTAAAGCAAACTGCTTCCTTCTGCACACTCACTTTCATTCTTGGTAGTAAAGATGAGTACTAAAGGCATGTCTGTATTCCAGCCAGAGGGTTAAAGGTTTATCATTCTAGCCAGATCACATAGACCTAAAAGGTTTTTGAATGTGATCTCTTGCCAGAGCGGCCATGTTGCTGGATTGAAATTCCTTTACAATTTATCTATATAATAAAATATCATCACAAAGAATAAACTTGAAGTATAATAAACGATTACAGATCTTTCAAATACTAGTTTATTTGCCATTAAGACAAAAAGGATATATTCAATCACTATTCAAGTCTTTTGTGGAATTATCTGCTAATAACTATACAGCTGTCTAACAAAAAGAGGCAATTCCAACAGGAAACATACACTCCTGGTGTGTTTACCAAGAAGCACGAACTGTAGCTCCTGAGTTTTACATATACTTCAACTGGTTAAATTTCATTGCTAAAGGGTGCCATTGCTACATGCAAATGCTTTAGTCATTAAACAAACACTGTACCTAATCACATTTACATACACCCATCGGCTCCAATAATATTTTACTTTCCGATACAATCTTAATTGAGAGTTTACAAGGAATTGGCCAATATGATTATAGATGATGAATAAGCTAATCAACTGGATAAGGTTTCTATAAACGTGAAGAAAATTTGAAAGCCATAATGAGAACAGCTACTTCTGTTACCAATGCTAAGTATACAGAATTCAATCCACTTTTATCTCAAAGAAATGAGAAGTAATAACAGCTAAAAGATACAAACTGAGGTTTGTTTGCAAAAGGTTGGCCAGGAGAAGCGGTTTCTACTGGAAGCAAAGCTGCAGAAGTTGCAGAGGGTTTTCTAGTTTGGAACCTTCCCTCACAAGAATAGAAATTTTAATTCATAGAGAAAAACAAACTCAAATCCTCTTCTCTCTGTCTTCTGTCTCTCTGTCTTTCTGTCTCTCTCTGTCATTTCTGTCATTCTCTCTGTCATTGTCTGTCTTCTCTCTGTCTCTCTGTCTGTCTGTCTGTCTCTCTCTCTCTCTCTTCCTCTCCGTCTGTCTCTCTCTCGTCTCTCTCTGTCTCTCTCTCTCTGCTCTCTCTGTGTCTGTCTTCTTCTTCTCCTTCTTCTTTCCTCTCTTCCTCTTGTGTGTGTGTGTGTGTGTGTGTGTGTGTGTGTGTGTGTATTTGTTTGTCTTTTCTTTTCTGTTTTGTTTTCAACACTGGGTTTCACTGTGTAGCAATGGCTGTCATAGAACTCACTCTAGACCAGATTGCCCTCAAACTTAGAGATCTGTGTGCCTCTGCCTCTTGGAGTGCTGTGATTGATGTCAGTTACTTGTGGATGTCAGAAGTTTTTTTTTGTTTGTTTTTTTTTTTTTTAAATAAGATTTTAAACTTAAGAAATGTTAGGGAAATAATTTTTCTGCCATTACTCCATAAGATAAACATCATAGGAGACACATTATATTTATATTCGTGTCTTTCCCCCTATTAATTATTAAACAATTTCATAGACATAAATGTTAGAGGAAAATTCCATGCTCTTTGGATTTGAGCACTGCGGAGAATCATTGCTTATTTGGTTTGATGTGGAAACTTTATGAGAACTCATGAACTGTCATCTTCTAAAATTCCTTGCTTAGCATTCTGAGTCATTGGTGTATTATCTTACTCAAATCTCCTTATGTTGTTCCCACCTGTTAGGTGATAAGGATGATCTTAGGCAGGCAGAATGTCTCTTATAAAAATCCCTGCATATTTCTCATTCTTCAAATAAAATCTCCATGACCATCAATGGAAAGAGGTTCCTTACTTGTGTCTATCTCAAAACCATGTTTCTATTCCACTTCCTTTTCTACTTTTAACTTCCTCTCATTTGATATTGTTTCCTTCCTCCCCCATTGGTCATAAGCATTTTCTTTCTACTCTGAAAAGCTTTACCTTACTCTGAAGAGCTTTACCTCTCAATACTTCAACTTTTACCTTGATCCCTCTTATAACCAAAATCCTTTTTAGATGAAACAAAAAAATTCATAAACTCCACTTTATAAACTTCACATTAATAGTAATTTCTTTCTCTGCTGTTCTGTTTCCATTATGATTACTGGAAGCTGTCTTTGCAAGCCTATATAGTAAACAAGTCACAATATCCACTCAGTAGGGAGTTTGTGTGGTTATTGGACAGATAGATGTTGGGCAAATAGACAAAATATAATCCAATGCCCCTTTATTACTTAACCCCTCCTCCTTCCCCTCTCCTGTGTTGGGTTGACTTCTTGATATTTATATTTCTCGGCTTCTTTTCAGTCTCTCACTTGCATTTTTCAAGTGTTTTACCACCTATGCCTGTGACTATACACGTTTTCCACTTTTTAAGAAATGTATTTATTTCTAAACATTCATTAAAATATAGGGTTTTAATATAGCTTGCCAGATTGATTATATCAAATAAAGTATGTGAAACCACGGCTCTAATCAATAGACCTAACTTGTCCTCACCTAAGTATGAGTACAATTCTTCTGATTATTTTCAGTATTCTGACCCAGGATACTTCTGAATGATTATGGAGGTTAACTGTATATGCAAGTTCTTTGTTTTCTCTTTAGGAAAAAATACAAGTCAAATAAGACTGTAGGATGGGGGCAATAAATTCTTTATTTTCTTAAGAAAAAGTTATTTGAAATTTGGTAAATTAAGTTACTAGAGTAGTGTGTCTGGGATTAAATGCATGTTAAAAACAGTTCAGCTTGAAGCTGAATGGCCTGGGTATTTTTATGTTTGATGCAGTCATGTGGAAAAGCTGTTTAAAATAAACATGTTTGCTTCTTTATTCCCTGAAAATTAACCTGTCAATGGAAGCTTTACAGGTACTTCTGAATAATCCATTTTATGTAATTCTATTAAATAATTAAATGAGTATATAGGATTCTGGTAATGGAAAACACACTTTTACAATTCAATGTATTTTTCTTTGGACTTGCACTGTATTATACATCTTGTGTGCTTTTCTGATTTTAAGCTACAACAAATTTTCTATGAAAGAAACAAAGATGTTTTTTGTACCTATTTTACTACATAATCTAGAGTCACTATTTAAAGATAACAGCCTAGAAAATGTATTGTGCTAACAATGCAGTCTCCCTACACAGAACTGTTCTGAGAGAGTTTAAATTTGGCAAATTTCAATTATGTATATGTGTATTTATAATATTTTGTCTTTTCTAGTTGTGCTTCCCAGAAATGAAAGGTTCAAAAATGCAGATTTTCAATTCAATATGTTGTATTCTGTCAGTGGCCTGTGAAATTATGATTCTTTACTGTTATAAATTTAGAAATTATCAGCAATTCTTTTTAATCAAAACTGTAACACATTACCAAGTTCATCACATTTTTTTTATCTTTTCAGTTGGCTTGCAGAATTAAACACAAGCTCATTTCTTCCCTCCATGAAAACACTGTTTGGTTTATTATTTTCTACAGGATAATACTGTCACTAGAAACCTCCAACTCAAGTATTGCTTTCTCTGTAGCCTGAGTCCCATTTCTTCCTCACCCTGCTTCCAGGTTCATCTGGATATGCCCAGCATATACTTCCCGAACTTTGTCTCCCCAACTATGACTTCATTATACTCACACTGCAAGGCTCCTTTGACCTATATTAAATTATAAGAAAAATTTTGTTCTATTTACATAGAGAATTTAAAGCAATTCTTGACAAACAGAATTGTACAAGACTGAAGTGGAAGTTTGACAATTACAGTAATAAATACAATACAATATTTAGGTAACCATATCACATTATATGAACTCTCTAGGCTTACTTTACCTGATCCTCCATTTACCTAAAAATACAGTATAGGAAAATGCATAGCTTTAAGAGTTTTGCAATTAAAGAAATAGAAGCATATAAAATGTGGATTTTAGTGTTCTTTTATGATCTCTCCCGAAACTTAATTCTATCAACTTTGTCATTGTCATCTTCTTCTTACATTCTGTTTCTAACATAGCATCATCGGTTATTCTGAGCTGGCATTTCATGCTTCCCCAATCATACTGCTTGCTCACCTTGAAATGAGTTTCATAACTTAACAGTGTATATAGTTTATATTATATGATCACAAGCACACATTAAATAGTACAATAAAGGATTTTAAGTTTCATTCTAAGTCTTTCAGCACATGCTCAGATATTGTGAGCAGAGTGAATACAAACAACTGACAAACATATATTAATCACATGGTTCATGTTACTGTAGTGAATGAAATAAATAATGGACAAGGTGTATTTTACTCATGGAAAGCAATGATCAAGGACTAGACAATCATAATACTAGCTCTGGTACTTACTGAATAGTCACAATGCATGATAAAACAATGGGATTTAGAAATTTAAACTAAGGATCAAGGTCTGGTTGTTGGCAAGGAATAATAAGGGGCTTCATGAGGAAGGTAGCTTTAATGATTTCATTGTCTTCGATGGAGTTGTGGAATGATTCCAGAAGAGACATTAACACAAGTAAGATGTAGAGTCAGTGCTGTATGGAATGCTTTAAACACAAATGCATACTATAATCATAAACAGTCCTCTAATCTTCCAGTAATTTGGATAAGGGGACAAAAAAAAAAAAAACAATCAGTTAAATTATATTTGTAGGTCAAGGGTTTTTACCAGTATATTTCAATTCTGTGTAATTATATCATTGCCCGGTTAGTATACATTAGTACTTTATGTTGCATATTAAGATTGAACATATCATACATATATGTGCTAATCTGGGTCAAGTTTAACCTTGCATGAGAACAGGTAACCAACTTAGTGTAGGTTTCACTTTGATTCACTGATCAATGAGTATGTTGTTTTGTTTCAATATCATGCTGTTTTTGTTACTCTACCCTCAGAGTAGATTTAGAAATTGGGGAAGGAGAACTCCTAGATTCTTTTGTTATTCAGGATTGTTCTAGCTATCTTAATTTATGCTTGTTTGTTTTATTTTTATTGGTATATAATATATTTATTTTATTTACATTCCAAATCCCCTTTCCCAGTTTCCCCCAGGAAACCCCTATCCCATCCTCCCTCCCCCTACTTCTTGAGAGTGTTCCAGCATCTACCTTCCCACTCTGACTCTCCACTTTGGCATTCACCTATACTGGGGCATCAAGCCTTTACAGGACCAAGGGCCTCTCCTCCCATTGATGCCCAACAAGGGCATCTGCTACATATGTGGCTGGAGCTATGTGTCCCTTCATATGTACTCTTTTGTTGATGGTTTAGTCTCCCTTGGAGCTCTGGGGGGTCTGCTTGGTTGATATTGTTGTTCTTCCTATGGAATTGCAAACCCCTTCAGCTCCTTCAGTCCTTTCTCTAACTCCTCCTTTGGAGACCCCATGCTCAGTCCAATGGTTGTCTGGAGCATCTGCCTCTGTATTTGTCAGGCTCTGGTAGAACCTCTCAGGAGACAGCTATATCTTGCTTCTGTCAACAAGCACTTTTGGCATCTACAATAGTGTCTGGTTTGGTAACAGTATATAGGACAAATCCCAGGTGGAACAGTCTTTGGATGGCCTTTCCTTCAGTCTCTGCTCCACACTTTGTTTCTGTATTTCCTCCCATGAGTATTTTGTTCCCCATTCTAAGAAGACTGAAGCATCCACACTTTTGTCTTTTTTTTCTTGAGTTTCATGTGGTCTGTGAATTGTATGTTGGGTATTACGATCATTTGGGTTAATATCCACTTATCAGTGAGTGTGTACCAAGCGTGTTCTTTTGTGATTGGATTCTTTCACTCAGGATGTATTTTTCAATTTTCCCTCCATTTGCCTAAGAACTTCATGAATTCATTGTTTTTAATAGCTCCATTGTGCAAATGTACCACATTATCTGTATCCATTCCTCTATTGAAGGACATCTGGGTTCTTTTCAGCTTCTGGCTATTATAAATAAGGCAGCTATTTCTGTTTTCTTATAAAATTGAAAATTGTCCTTTAATGAAATGTGAATACTTCTGTTGGAATTTCAATGGGAATTGCATTGTATCTGTGAATTATTTTGGTATTCTGTCAATAATCCTACATTAATCCTAACAATCCATATGCCTAGGAGAATTTTTCCTCTACTGTAATCTTTTTTAATTTCTTTCTTCAGTGTCTTAAAAGTTGTTGCCATACTAATCATACATTTGGTTTTTTAGAGATACCCTGGTACTTCATACTTTTTAGTCAATTGTGAAATTAATTGATACCTTAATGTCTTCTATAAGTCTATGTTTCATTAGCATATATGAAGGTTTCTGACTTTAGTGAATTAATTTTGTACCCTGCCACATGGCTTGAAAGTATTTATCAGCTGTAGGAATTACCTTGTGGAATTTTTAGGTTCATTTACATATACTATAATATAATCTGCAAATAAAGATACTTTGACTTCATCCTTTTAAATTTGTTTCCTTTTGATCTCCTTCAATTGACTTATTGCTCTAACATTTCCTGTCAAATACTTAGTAGTGTGGATAGAGTGGACAGCCTTGTCTTGTCCCAGATTTTAGTGAAACTGCTTTGAGTTTCTCTCCTTTATTTTGATGTTGGCAATGGGCTTCCTGTAACCGGCCTTATTTGAGGTATGCCCCTTATATCTCTAATATCTCTACAACTTTTAACATGAAGGTACGTTAGAGATTGTCAAAGACTTTTTATTTGTTTGTTTGTTTTTGCATGTAACGGGATATTCAAGGGATATTTATTTCTGTTCAGTTTGTTTATACAGTGTATTACATTTACTGATTTGAATCATCTTGAATTCCTGGGATGAATTCTACTTGATCTTGTAGATGATCCTTTTGTTATGGTCTTGGATTTGGGTTTTGAATATAGTATTAATAATTTTTTGGCAGATGTTCATAAGGAAAATTTTTATAGTATAAATAAGTATATTTCTTTGTTGAGTCTTTATATGGTTTGAGTATCAAGGTAACTGTTTGGTCCTTCTGTTTCTATTATGTGGAATAATTTGAGTAGTATTGGCAGTTAACTCTTCTTTGAAAGTCTGGTAAAATTCTTTACTAAAACCATCTGGCCCAGGACTATTTTTTGATAGAAAAACTTTTAATTACTGATTCCATTTCAGTATGTGTTATAACTCTGTATATTATATATATATATAATATATATATATATATATTTATATATTTAATTATTTTAGTAGTATTCCCTAGAAGCCTATATGTATTTTCTAAGGAGAGACAATTGGAGTAGATCTGGATGGGAGGGAAGGTGATGAGTGACTGGGAGGAGTAGAGGAAGGGAAAACTATAATCAGGATATATTATGTGAAAGGAAGAAATTATTTTTCTGTGATTTGTCATGTGAGAATCAATGAAGATCTGATCTATATTTATTTCAGTATAGACTGGATTAATAAGTTCAAATGGATATGGGAAACATCGAAGACATATGTAGACTGCAATCTCCTGAATGCAGAATGAAGACAGTTTGAAGATGACTTTTTATTGAATGGAAGAAGAGTGATACCTCAAGGGAAATAATGTTTTGGGACTCATCTTAAAGCAACTACTGTAAATAATTGTTAGGATTATTGTGCTGATGTGAATGTATTCATCAATAAGCAAGAGATGTAAAAGTCAGTAAATATCAGCTTCTGTTATTAAGGTTTCATTATAATAATCTAACATTAGTGTCATCATTAAAATGGCATATGAATATAAGATGTTTTATCTATTAGAATAATAACAATTCGTAAAACAACTCAAAATCTCTAAGTCCATATACTCACATATTGAAACCAACCAATAACTTTCACTAATATAAAAATATTTTATTTTTCTTAAAATGATCTATTATTGTACTTGCAGTTACAAAATATTGGGAAAAAACTCATTTTTTATGTGAAAACAAAGTATTTGGGGCATTGACCAGATTGGAACTTATAAAGGCTTCATACTATTTTTAATAAACTAACTTATTTTGTTGTGTTGGTAGGCGCCATAGACACTAAAGAAATAACATATAAAATAAACAAAGATACCAGACTGGATGAAGTCTTTGGAAAAATTAAAAATGGCACTCCTAGAAATGGTGACAGTCCTTTCAGGGTTTGAATTGATTAGCCAATTAGAAGTTGTATTTCTGTTTAACTTTCATCCCAGTTAGACACTTTTGGAGAAAACAATATATAAAGCCTACAGAAAAGCAAATTGTCTTCAACATATTTTACAGAGATGAATATGAAACTAATGTGTGAGGAGCCACACATTAAGCCAAGGTGGGAGAAAACTAGTGATAGCAAGCAAGAGACAGAGAGAGAAAATACTGTTGACTGAGTTATATAAGATACATAGGACACACTCTCAGCTTGTATTTACTCATAAATACATTTACATATGGATGTGTCAAGATACGTCACCCATCTAGATCTCTACTCCCTGTCTTGTCATTTCTAATCTCTGGGAATGAATAAATCTCGTTACTTGAAGAGTTATTATCACGATCAGAAACTCAAGAAGCAAAGTGATATCATAACAGTAGGCTGACTTCTAGGGTTGCTTTGTGTGGTCAGGAAATGATCTCTTTGACAGGGATCTGAACTGTGTAGATGGAGAGAAAGTGACCTGACAGGTAGCATGCATACATTTATTGGTTGCTGTCTGCTTTACGGTTGTAATGCGGCTAGCTTCCTATACTGCTGTTACCTTGACTCTGCCACATTAACCTGGAAGTGTAAACTAAGATAGCCTTCTTCTCCCCTATACTGCTTTTGTATGGAAATTTTATCACAGCAACCAAAAAGAAACTAAGACAATTCTCCTTATTCTTACATGGCAAGTGCTTTAGTCACTCAGTCATTTCTCCTAATGTTGCAAACTTTAAATATAGTTTTTTTCTGTGAGGGTGACTCACCCAACTGCCAAGCATAAAATTATTTTTGTTGCAGCTGCATAAAAGTAATTCTGCTCATACTATGAACAGTAATATAAATATCTGATATGCAGGATGCTGATATGTGGCCCCTATGAAAGGGTCATTCACCATTCCCCAAAAGGATCATGACCACTGTTCTATTGAAAGTCCATTGTTTTCAAGGTTTTAATTATTACATCTGGAGCGAACAAAAGCATAAGCAAATGACTTTGTTAAAACCAAGTTATTTTAATGAACCAATACATAGCAGTTTGTAATAGACAGAATTTACTCCATCTTTTAAAAACATATGGAAATATTCTATACTACTATAAAAAACATCATCAAATAAAGGATTTTTTAAAAATATTTGGACACATTTTTTGTTGTATACTTCTGAGTAAGTAGTGCACTTGCAAATAATCATAAAATTAGTATAGATGTCACTATTTTATTTTATATTAGAGATTCATATTTTAATTGTGCATATATATTCTAATTATTCAAGTTTACTAATTAAATAAAATGCGAACTGAATACTTGATAAGAAAAATCTTTACACCTACTTTTTTCCTTTTTATAATTGAAAGTGGATTTTTCATGCAATATATTTGTTATGGTTGTCCCTCCTCCAGCTTTTCTCAGATCCTCTTCACCTCCCCACCCAGTCAAACTTTCATTATTTCTTTATTTTTCTCATTAAAAAAAAGTAAAGAAAAATAAGTAAAACAGTAATCTAACCAAGAAAAAGAAAAAATGAATAAAAACAAACTTGAATGGTATAAAACAAACAAATATACAGAAACCAAAGAGGCAAGGAAAAACACAAGAAATACAGAAAGAATTAAGTGATATAAACACCAACATTTTATAAAGACATAAAGCCATAAACTGTAATACATAAGCAAAAAGCCTGTAGGGTAAGGAACAAATGAACAAAACCCCAGACAAAGCCTTATGAGACAAATCCTTCCCAAAATACCACTGAGTTCATTTTGTGTGGGCATCTACTGCTGGGTATGGATCTTATCCTTAAACATGGTTTGTATACACAGTGAGACTCCATTGGAGAAAACTATTTCTTTCATTTGCAAGTAGCTATCTATGGGAAATAGCTTCCGGGAGCACATCAGGGAAACAAGTCTTCTAATGCAGCAAGAACAATGTACATATGAACTCACAGAGGCTGTGGCAACATGCACTAGACCTGAACATGTATGGTCCTGATGGGGTATCGCTCTTTGAATCTTAAAGCCATGCCTTGAAATGGTTATTTGATTTTTACAAACATGCTAATTCAGTGGTGCCATTAGATATGGGCACATTGCTTTGAGAGCCTGAAAACCATTAAGAGTCTGAGGGGAGCCTGGCAGTGGTGGAGCAAGCCTTTAATCCCAGCACTTGGGAGGCAGAGGCAGGTGGATTTCTGAGTTCGAGGCCAGCCTGGTCTACAGAGTGAGTTCCAGGACAGCCAGGGCTACACAGAGAAACCCTGTCTTGAAAAACAAAACAAAAACAAAACAAAACAAAAAGAGTCTGAGGGGAAATGTATACATGTGTACTCTGGGATATTTTCTTCATTTTTAGCATTTTCATTGCTTAAGAAGTACTTGATACAAATTCCTTTCAAAGACAGTGGTTCTAAATATCTATTTCACTATCCGTTGGTGGCTTTTATTTGGTCTTCTGGCGACAGATCTGAACAGCCAGACATCAGCAAACAGGCCTCTGGCAACTCGTTTAAGTGGGCATCATTCAGTAGCACAGACAGGACATAATTGATTTAGTGACAGATTTAATGAAAGCAACGTGTAACACAAGGGCCAGCATGTTAGTAAGAGTGGGCCTCCAAGGAGGAGAGGGTGGTATGTTACCTCCTGATTAGCTGCAGCTAGTTCCTCTTCCAGTGCAGAGACTCTTTCTAAAGAAACCCTCAGTCGCTCCCTTACCTAGAAGAAAAATCAAAATATGTGCAGTAATGTACATTCCAAATATAGGAGATTGCGCTGAAGCCATCATTAGCATCAGAAACCAAAGGTCAAATTCTTAAGCATTTGTAACCCTAAAATCCCAGGATGATTTTTAACCGGGCAAGAACAACATGAAAACATTGTCATCTCAAAAGCATCATTGTTTCAAGGGATATCCTTGTAGCAAATACTTTTGCACGTGAATGGACAGATCTTCTGACAGGGTTTCAAACTGAATGGGTTTACTACAATTTCTGATTCATAGTAAGTAGAGACATAGTTAAAAGCATAAACAGAATATTGCAAGTTATCAATGATTAAGTAAGAAAATAGGCAAAATAAATCTTAAAAATAAGTGAATTTTATTTTGACCTGGAGTGCCTTACTTCAAAGGGGATTTGTTCTTGGAAACTGAAAACTGACTTAAATATTTTGAGGGACTCCAAAGTGTTAGTGACTTTTAGAATTCTTATTTTGTATCCAGATACAAGGGAAAAGACACTGCTTTTTGAAGACTAAATAGTTTAGTTTTAAAGCAGTGATGTCTTAAAACTGTTTCCTATGTAATTTAATTTCGGAGAAATGCTTCTCTGATGTATGCTTTCTGACAACTTCCAAGGTTGAAAGGATATATGCCAGTATACTGCCAACCTTTGGAAGAGTTAGGAGAAAGGTTATGGGGCAGACTGAGGTGTATAGAAGGTGATAGGCTAGCGTGGTTTACTTAGTGAGACCCTGTCTCAAAAGGAGCAAAACTCAAACCAAATCAAAATGAAAAAAATAAAAGGCACAAATCATTATATCTTTGCACTGATGCATTATCTTTAACCTACATGTACCAAAGGCAAACCACCCTGGGTAAAAACCAAGTCATTTTTCTTAATGACCACTAATTCTTTGGGCAAATTTCTTAATTTGCCCCAAAAGCCAATAAACTATACATTTGAGACACAGTTCATCAATGTTCTTGATTTATTATAAATTAACTATATTTTGTATAAATTTAAAAAAATGTTTCAATAAATATGAATTTTAATGCTATAGCTATATTCCTGTAAACTAATTTTGTTATGTAATTGTTTTTTCATTTGGCACTTTTCTTACATAATAAGGTTTAAGTAGAAATATAAGCTAAATATTTAAGACATTTGAGTTTTATTAAATTTTAAAGTTAGAGTAATCACCTTAATTATTAATTATGCAAGAAAGTCAGCAAGTAATGCTTCTTTAACCTTAAGGCCAAATACAAATTTTAAAGGTGTTAATCATTCATTTGAAGGTTACATTATGTTAGTGTCTTCAGTTAGAGGAACAAGTGTACCTAACTGCTGAAGCCTAGTCCAAGTCTAGTATTACATTTAATTTTGGTTATCATTAGTACAAAATAAAATAACATTTATCATTAAAAACTCCTCACAGAATCTCTTTAGCTCTATAATGATTGTTATGCTCCAGTGTTTAGATAAATATCAAGTTTTCATTAAGAGCAGCACAGTTTAATTCGATAATAACTCAGCAATGCCCAGATGGGCGTCTTTGCTTATTTGATGTGGAGGACTGTAAGATGTGGGTATTTATAAAGGGGTCTGGCTACCCTGGTTAATGAGAATAACCTGGAGTTGTCTAAGAATAATCAGTGAATTCCATGTGTTCAACACCGATTAGGTCACACTTAGAATCCCACAGAAGGTTAAGGTACCACATTTTAATTGAAATGCTGATACATTAGAATGTTTTAAAATTAGTGTTGAATAAATGCAAGCAGTACTGTAGATTAAAGTAATTTTTAACTATTTCTGTTTGCTTAAAAATCTTAGAAAGTCGTAGTGACTGATTTCTTTTCCCAGAAGTAAAACATATCAAGACATAAAAGTCATGAAGTCTATCAAGAAATATGAATAATGAAATATCTCTCCATAAATTAATGTTTTGACAAATAAGAACAATTTAATCACAAATGAATGAATATAAAACCATCTTTATATGACAATAAACACAATTTTAAATACAGTTTTAATTAATATTATGAATGCAAAATTTTTGCCACCACTCTCAAAGAATGCATTAATAATGATTAATTATTAACTTTGCTTCTCCATCTTAGACAATATTTCTGTGAATAAAATGTTAACTTTATTTACCAAACTATCTAAGGAAACGAAAAGAATACAAATATTTAAACTTTCTAAAAAAATAATAATTTTATCATTTTACTCTATCTGGTTGGCTTTTATTGTATCACAGGAAAAAAATCATTCTGTAACACAAATATTTCAGTTCTTGCTGTACCACCATCAGACCAGCAGAATATCATAATTGTTTTTAACAATCGTGTTTTTTGTTGGATTATGTGTTCCTACATGTTTAGATTAGATAAATTGTGGAAAATAACAAATGTTTAATTTTTGTCTAAAGAAGAAGTAAACCTTTGTAGTTGGCTGCTATTCGTACCTCTAATCTCTCTCTTTCCGTAGGATAGAACCACTGATATCATGAAGTTTCTGTTACTTTCATTGCATGCAGGTACATGTTGGCTGACAATCAGAATTTGTATTCATCAAAAATGTTTGTTTATTACTGAAAATTTAATATATATATGTACATATATACATATATACAATATATACATATGCAATACACATATATACATAACATATATACATGTATATGTATTTATATATGTATATATATAATGTGTATATATATTTATATATATGAATATATATATTATATATATGTATATATATAAAGTAGGTGATAATTCTATCACACAGAAGATTAAAAGAAAATAAGTTCCTTAATAATGACAAACGTATCACCCAATGAAGAGAATGATGGAAGCAGCAAATATTTCTAATTGAAATTAGGATTTGCAAAGTTTTATTGTAGAGATTACTTATTCTAAAATAAACAAAAATGAGAGAAAAAAATATTCTTGCATTAGAACATGAATTCCAGTTTGACTTTGTGATATTTGACTATGAAAATATATTTGGAGGACATGTATGCACATATTTATGTATGTTTTCTGTTGCATTTACCATACTGTAGAATCAGTGGAGACTGATTCCATATGGCTGTTGGTTTAGTTATACTTGAAAAGTCTACCTGTATCAGCAATTATAAAAGTGAACATCAATCTTTAAAACTGCTAGCCATTGTAACAGTCCATACTCAACGCTGTATCTTTTATGGTTTATTTATTTTCTAAATTGAAGACTGAAGTCTCCTTGCCTGAGGTATAATTAATTACACTTTCTTATCTTTTTCTCTCTACTTTTATAACCTTAGCACTTAGGTTAAAATGCCAATTTGTTATTTGTATACCTGTGCATTTATACCTCCCCAGTTTCATAGGAAGCTCTGTTTTATTCTCAGATAAACTGTTCGTGAAGACACTTAGGAACAAATTAGTACCCGAATAAACAGATTAAATACTATTCGGCCTCTGGGCCAAGAGAGAACTCAACTCCTTAGTTTCAAGATTTAACAAATGCTGATATTTTCTGATGCTGATATGACTGTTAATTAACGTTAACTGATGTGTTCTTATTTTAAGCAGTGGTACAAAGCTCTGCAGTTATACACAACCCTTTCAACAGTTCAAGGAAGAAACAGCAATTATCTTTCTCTCAAAGATGGAGTGGATAGATAGTAAAGTTAAGCCACTTGTACAGATCTGTCTACTCGAGGGGATCATCAGCATTTATAAAGATAATTATAAACATCAGTTCAGTTGCTTGTGATCTTGCCAAGATCTATGACACTTGTGGCAAGTTAATAAATACTGTATCTGTTCATAGGGCTATATTGAATATTTCATTTATCTATGTTTCACTTATAGAGCTTCTATATGATAATTATTTTATATTCTTTTAAATATAAGTACTCACAGAAGCAGGTTATTGTCTTAAAGGTGTTTGTTAATTTCTAATTTCTACTCTGGTTAATATTCACTCACTCTCTTAAGTGATGTCAGAGTTCTTACAGAGGACATAAAAAAGTACACACTCTAATATATTTATTTAAATTATTCAATATAGTTGTTTCCTTTGGAAATAACATACTTTTCTTCCTGATCCAGGTCACTTTAGGTGTCTGTCCTGCATATTAGGGTAGCTGTCTCTGGCTTCAAAATAACTGCTTTTCCTTGCTCTTTAATTTTAGGTAAGATATGACTCAAGTTTAACTTCTTTTACATTCAAATAAAATCAGATGGTACTTTTGTGACACCTTGGGGCATTGTTCGCATTGTTCATTTGTGTTTGTAAATGCCTCTTACTGATGTGTGAATGTCTAGGTCTCTGAATCCTTTAGTCATAAAGAGAATGTCTTTGTGTGAAAAAAATCTATCAAGGATTCTGACACAAAGCAAATGTCCTATAAATTCTTGCAGAATTTTATTTTACTCTTTGTCACAAAAGAAATATGATAGAAACTAAATAGGAACTAAATACATTACAAATAATACATACAATTATTTGTTATTATACTTAACATGGCTACTTTTATGACAGGCAATTTTGTTTTCTTCAAAATTTTCATGAGTTTTTGCCTCCGATAACCAAGACGAAAAATGGGTTACAATTTCTTCTTAATAATCTAGAAGATAGAATTAATGTTATCCTTGTCCAGACATTTCACATATCCCTCTCCTAAGAACTATCTGAGAGACTGATGATAATAATGTATAAGTATATAAATATTAAATGGAACAAAGTTCTACATACTCAAAACCTAGATATAAACTGACAATAATCCCTAGTTCGAATTTTTATGCTCACTGCTTGTCATGCATCTTACAGTGAAATGCCCCAGTTCTTGCTACACTAAATCTTAACACTTTTTAATTTTTTTTAAAAAAAAACACTTCTTTGAACTTCTTTGAGAATTCGAATTGTGTCATAAACCTTAACTAATCCCTAAAGGATATTACCTCCAGATTGCCTTACATGTGTTAGCAGAACTTATTTGAATAGCAGCTAAGAGAAGCTTACAGCTACTTTTGTAAAGACGGAAAATGAGTTTTCCCTCTAATATCTTATGTTGTTAAAGGCAGAAACTGTCAACATGTGTATTTGAAATTAAGATATTAGCAGCAGCAAGGCCATGGAAAAGACTTCAACTATAGATGTCTAAAGGTTCAAGCGTGCCCAATTTACACTTTAAAACTCATGTGATTTTCAGTTATGGTCTGCTATTTTGGAATCTATGGCATCTACGGACATGAATGTAAGAGACAGAGAGATGGAGAGATGCTAGAGACAGAGATAAGGACTGTAAACAATCACATCAACTAGATTCCAAATTTACAAATACTAGATTATGCCTCTGGACCATGGGTCTAAGAATGCAATAGGTCTAATTCTAACAAGTTATACATTTACTGGTATAAACAAAAGAACATGGCCTGAATACTGTTAATCCACAGTCACTGAATTTTAAATAGTGCTTTTCATAACTCAAAAGTGTTCCTTTGATCTAAGTTACTTGTTCACTTGTTTGAAAATAACTAGTTTCCAGTTAATAATGGAAGCACGGTTTGGCTTGAAATCTTGTATCTGTACTATACCTTTTCATCCAAGGCTTTGTGGTGCTCAAACAAAGATTTCAGTGCTTTGAGAACCTCCACTTCACTGGACACTCCAGAGGGAGACTGGGCTTGCCGCTTGACCACTGTCATTCTTAATGACCTTTCGTGTCGGGACACAAGGCACTCCAAGTGTTCCAGTAACAGCTGTTGGATCAACAGAGAATGCAGTTATCCGATGAATAAAGCTGACCAGCATATGTATGTGAAATCTAGCTTAAACTATGCCCCAGTTTTCATGGCGCCCATGATAACCGTTTGGAGATACAAGGAACAGAAAAGACACTCAACGTAGTTATTTCAATATTTATAAAACACATTAGAGCCAAACTGCCTTCAGTCATATAACAAATCATCTGAATGTCATATATACTTCTAACGTAGTGGTTCTCAACCTTCCTAGTGCTGCGACCCTGTAATACAGTTCCTCGCACTGTGGTGACCCCAACCATAAAGTTATTTTCATTGCTAATTCATAACTGGAATTTTGACAATGTTATGGATCGTAATGTAAACACATGTTTTTCCTGATGGTTTTAAGTGATGCCTGTGTGAAAATCATTTGAACTACCAATCAATGAAAATCACTGGACTTGAAAAAAAGTGTGTGTGGACCAGGAAAATAGCGATTAGACAGCATTTCTCCCTTAAATAAACACAAATGCATAATAATTTTAGTATATTTTATTAATCACTTGAGAAGTATTGTCAGAATATGTCAGGATGTTTAGTTGTTGTTAATAGTGTATTCTATTTCCTTGATGTAATGTAAACTCCCTAAGAGCAAGAGTCTTTTATGTATTTAGGTACCAGACTTTTGAAGCTTTGTGTATTTTGGGTAGCTACCAACACAAACGGGAGGAAATACACATTGGATAAAAAGTGAAGTCAGTTTCCCTGTGTGTACACTCATCATTGTCAAAGTTAAGTCAGGCTGTAGGTGCATTGCATTAATTCTAAAGGCTTAGGCTAATCTACGTGATTATATGCATATGCATGCATGTTTAAAGGAGAGTATCATCATGGAAAAACAAACCTTACTATTCATTTTCCCCAGTATAAATGGAGATATGTAGATTCAATTAATATTTGCAGTTTGTATATGGCATCGTGCCAGTATAGGATGAGAAGTTTATATCAGGTTAACTTGATGGAATGTAATTAAAGATTATTCTACCACAGACAGCTGTTTTTAGAGTCCTACTAAATCTCATCATCGCCCTGTTTTCTTAGGAAATCTGCAAATTCCATTTGCCCAACATAGAACACAATAAAAATACTACAATTTTCTGCCTTTTTTTTTAAACCACACAGTTTTTTTTTCTAATTATATATCCTGTCAAGATAGAAGGCTTTCTGAAGGGGTGTGTGCAAGCAAGCATCCATTTTGATCCATTGGTATGCAAAGAAGTCCTGGTTCTGGAGTGAAGCTTAGAACCAGTCAGTTTCCTCATTGACTTCACAGTGGGTTTCTGGCCTTTAGTTCTGAAACCTCAGAGTCTCCACATTAATTTTCTTAGCAATTCTACCCAAAAGGCTAAGCATTCTTACTACCTGCAAAACTAAGTGCCTGAATTCTGTTTTCTGCAACTAAGAGTATAGTAACAACTAAGATGTTAGGTTCTGCTGACTGTTAAATTTTCTTGTAATTATCAATTCTGAGGCCCATCAATTCTGTGTTTGGTAAGGTAGCTTCCTGATCATTCTGACTTCTTCCGATGAATACTCCATCCACAATTGTTGATGGTCTTTATTGATTTTATTTTGATTTTTATTATTAATTATTTATTTTATTTATTTACATTCCAAATGTCTACCCTCCCAATCCTCCCTCCCAGAGTACTTCCCCCTATCCTCCTCTCCTTTGCTCTGAGAGGGTAGGACCCCTGGGCATTCCTCCTCTCCTTGGATGCTCTTTAGTTGGTAGCTTATTCTCTGGGAGCTCAGAAGAAGAAAATAATAATGGTAGGCAGAGGGACAGAGAGACCTGGAGGGGAAGGGAATGGGAAAGGGAAAAGGAGAACAGGATGAGGTATGGGTGGGGAGACAGGGAGGAAGCCCAGAGTACCAAGAGAACGAAATGAAATATTCAGCTGCAGGAGAAGGTTGGGAGTGAGGGGAATCTCTAAAAAATCCATGAGACCTGGGATGGGGGAGGCTCCCAGGACTCAATATGGGTGACCTTATCAAAAATGTTCAATAGGAGTGATATAGAATCTGAAGAGACCACTTCTAGTCATTAGAGAGGACCCCAATTGGAGGGCTAGGGATACCAATCACCTTCAAAAGTCACTATCCATTTAAATGATTTTTCTAATGGTTTACACTGTAAATTTCTAAATTTTATGTATTCTAACAATCTATATTTCTGTTCTATCTGATTTCACTAACTTACACCCAATGGTTTCATTATAGACTCTGCCATTATCAGTAAAGTGTAACTCTTCTATAATTGTAGTTCTATGTCCCAAGCCATAGATGACATTTCTAGCTTGCCTATTTATATGCTCAAGTCAAAAAGTAACTTAACTCTCACATACTCTAACAAAGGGAATTTGTTATTTCAATCCCACACTCCTGGCATTCCCTCCATCCTCCACTTCCCTCTGCATAGTTATTTCTCTGTGTTCTGTCAACCTCCAGAATTCCTTCACATGCAATTACATTCACTGATGACATGTGAGTTCAGGATTCATTATCCTCTCTTGACTCAGTCCAAAGAGAGCATTGTGGTGATTTGAATATGCTTGGCCCAGTGAATTGCACTTTTGGGTGGTATGGCCTTCTTGGGGTATGTGTGACCTTGTGGGAGCAAGTGTGTCATTGTGGGCATGGCTTTAAGACTCTCATCCTAGCTCCCTGGAATGCAGTTTTCTTTCCTTTGCCTTTGGAACAAGAGGTGGAACTCTCAGCTCCTCCAGTCCCATGTCTGCCTAGATGCTGCCATGCTTCCTCCTTGATGATAATGAACTGAACCTCTGTACCTGTAAGCCAGCCCCAGTAAAATGTTATCCTTTATAAGAGTCGCTTTGGTCATGGTGTCTGTTCATAGTAGTAAAACCCTAAGACAAGCTTATTAACTGGAACTCATAATTGAATCCTTTTATCCATCAGGTTATTGCCCCAAACTCTTAATTTGAAATATAATCTAGGCCATTTGTGCTTTAGCTTAAGTCCTTAATGTCTTCTCATTTGGCCAAAGCAAAAGTCAGAATCCTCACACATCCTAAGTGGAATCTAAGTTACTCGAAACTCATCTCTTTTTCTTACACATCACCCGCATTGGATTAGGTGCAGTATATGTATGGATCTTTGTTCAATTTTGTAAAATAATAGTATGTATCTGTTTCAGTGCATCAAGTTTTTTTCAAACTAAGTTATTTACTTTTTTATAAACCTAAAATATCTCTTTCAGTTACCTATGTGGTCTTATCAGCCCACAATCCTTACTTATTTCAGTTAAGCATGACTTATCCACAGGCTTCTCCAATTCCTTATGCTGCTGCTTTCTTTCCCCACTTGGCATTTGTCTTTATCTAACATTTGTATTCAGGTTGACCTTATTTATTAACTGCCTCTAGAATATTAATATGAGGAATATTAATATTAATAAGAAATGAATATTTTCTTACTTTGCTAACTTCTGAATTGCCAGTGCTCACCATATTATACACAGTCCAAGATCATCTAAATTTGTTCAATGGACAGAAAAAAAAACAGTCTATTAATCAACAATTTATGTATTTTTTAAAAGAACTGGGTGTTTGCAAAGGATATGTGTTCTGGATAGATTTAGCTAAAGTAAGTAAGTGAATGATGTCGAAAGAAAGTAAAATGTCTTCGATGGAATATGGAGGAAAGATAGTTATGGAAACAATAGCCCATGATTTCTTCAAGTGGTGGGAATGTGGAAGTTAGACTTCTGACTTGAGTCATTGCTGTTCCAGGGTGTTTTGAAAAGCATAAAGAATACAAGCACATTGAAGCAAGCCTAATGCTTTGCAGTATACTGAAGGAAAAATAGAAGAGAAAAGTTGAAGAGATCAAATGTGCAATGACTCTAGAGCTAGCATCATTCAGAATTCACACATTATTTCAAAGAAAGACAATAGTTTGGCGTAAGAGAGGTTACTAAATTACAGCACATTACAAATTCTTATGCAGAACAGGTATCTTCTGTAGAAATACTTCAAAAATACTAAAAAAAAAAAAAAAAAAAAATGAAGTAGAAATTAGCAAAGTGACATTTCAGTAGTTTCAAAGGTACCAGCCACATTTCATGTGATACCTGCCTCTCTGCTCAGGCCAATCCCATTGGTTTTAATGAAGCTGTAAAACTTTCACTGAACATGGATGTCTTACAAACAAAGTCTCTGCTTAGCATTCCCTACCCTCAAAAGCCCTTCATGGACCCAATATTAAGAAGATAAACCTTCCTAGTTTGTTTCATTGTTGTTTGTTTCTTTTTTTATATACATGTGTTCTTTCTATTTTGTAATCTCATAATCCTGTAAATGTATGTGAAAAGAAGCCAATAGAGATCACTAGAAATAGTGGGATAACATGTTTGATCAGATTATATATGCTTTTACTACATCTAGCTGGCACCTATGCTCCTGGAGCATAATGTTTTTAGTACCCAAGATGGCTATGCATAGTTTCTGAGCTACATAGGACTCATCTGCATTATTTGATGGGTTTACATACTGCCTTCTAAAACCGTTAGCATGAAAAAAAAAATCAAAGCTAGTAAAAAGAGAGAACCCAAGATGTCTGATATTCTGAGGGAAGCAGAAGTATATTTAAAAAAACGAATATGTCACAAAAGGAAGACAGTATAACAGAGTCACCTTTAGCATTAAGATATAAACTTATCACAACTACAACAAAAAAGCTCAGCCCACACCAAAAAAAAAAAAAGGTGGCTACTGAAATTCCCAAAATGACAGTTATCTCAGCCAATGTAGATAAGATGTAGAATCCGGAGCTCTAAATGAGTTGACCACACTAATTAAAACATTAGTACTGACTCTGGTAAGTTTGAACCCGGCCCTCTGACTAACGGTCTCAGAATGTCAATAATAACCAGTAAAATGTTAGTAAGGAAGATTTTGATCATGAGAGGATGGAAGAGGAACAGGAGGAGGATACCTCTGAGTTAACAGAGGAAGTTGGCAGCTCTTGTCCTTGCTGCAAAGGTCAAGGCCAAAGAACAGGACATGCCAGATGATGACAACACTATCACTATCATGAGGAAGGTGAGTCAGAGAAGAGGTTGCAAGGCTTCAGAAGCCAGAGGGAGGGAAGGTCCTGCAAAAGGTTTTCCTGGGAAAGCTGAAAGCAAAAGTACAAGAGAGAAGAAGTGAGACAAAAGAGAACAAGAGTGCCAAAGAGAGAGGAAGATGAGGAATTCAGAAGGATGGGGAGGAAAAGAACCAAGATGCAGAAGCACTGCACAAAGAAAATAATCAGAAAGAAAGTAGTTTCAAGAACCAGAAACATGGACTCCAACACATATACAGCAGAGAACTGCCAGGTCTGGCCTCAGGGAGAGAAGACGCAACTAACCCTCAAGAGACTTGAGGCCCCAGGGAATTAGGAGGTCTTGTGGGGTGGAGGTGCAGGTAGAGGGTGGGGACATCCTCTTGGAGACTAGGGAGGAGGTATGGAATGAGGAACAGTCAGAGGGCAGATCAGGAGGTGGAATAATGACAGGACTGTAAAAAAGATTAAAGAAAAAATAAAAGAATCAGAAATCAGGAGCCCCAGAGCCACCTACATCTTTCAACCTCCCTACAAAACCTGAATGCTCACAAATCTAGTGTTAAAAATTGATACCAGTGATCTCTGCTTTTATCTGAAGCTGCTGTTGTTTCTGGGGTCAGAATTGGTACATTGGCATGATGTGGGCCCTTTGCTGAGGGCCCAGTCAAAAGCTTTAGAACTCATCACTTTAATCCTTTGCTATGGAAATCAAACTGGAGAAATTACAGAAAAACATAAAGTGATATTTGAAATATATTAAGGCAAACCATGGCCTTACAAAATCGCTTGGGGCAAATTAGCATAAGTGTCTGAAGATGCTCCGAAGATCAAATTAGTCAGCAAGCTGGAAGAAGATAAAACGATTGCTCTATTAAACCCAAGACAAGAACAGATGTAGAGGCAAACTTTTGAAGAGAAAAGGAACAGACCTAAAGCCAACTTGCCCTCCCTGGAGAAAAAGACTAAAGTCAAGACTACAGAGTTCCAGAAAGAAAAGGATTTGGAGAGGTGAATCAAATACTCTCGTTTTAAGCAACCCCCACCCCATTACAGAGCTACAGAAGAAACTCTTCAGAGCTACAGAGGAAACTCTTCAGTAAGTGTTTGAGGAAAGCAGATTCTATCAAAATGCTCTAATGCCCCATGACTGTAATAAATAAAAACGTGTGGTGTGTGTGTGTGTGTGTGGTGTGTATGTGTGCCTGTGTGTAGGATATATATCATACACACACACACACACACACACACATATTCCCTTAAAAGATGACAAAGAATACTCCCTTAAAAGATGACAAACAAAGATAATATTCCTACAATAAACACTGAGTTGAAGGCAAAAGCATCAGAAGGAAGTTCCCTGAGGCTGTAATGGAAGCAAGCAGCCATCGAAAATCTGTCAAAGGACATCACTGAGAAGCTGTTAAACAAATCATTCTATGGCTCCGTTCACCTAAAGATAGCCACTGCACAGGAAATCAGATCCCTAAAAGGGTTTGGGTTTGTACATTTCAATAAAGGAAGATGTTGAAGCTGCCCAGGAAGCCATGGGAGGTGGCAATGCCCAGCAGAGGACAATGCCTTGAGGGTTTTGGTGGCCACAAAAGTGGATTTGTAAGATAAGCTGGTGGTAGAGAAAGCACATGCAGATTTGTTAATACAGGTTTCAGAAGCCATAGAGAAGTAGAAAGGTTCTGAGAAAAAAATAGGGAGTGAAGACAACAAGATAAGAAAGGGAGACAGGGTTTATATATTTTCTTTAGTGAAAGATAGGATTCTGGGGTTTTGGTTGTGTTTGTGTGTGTGTGTGTGTGTTTGGTTTTTGTTGGTTGAAGTTTTAGCTAGAACAATAAGACAAGCAAAGGAGATCAAGAGGATAAAACTTGGAAAGAAAAAAGTCAAAGTATCATATTTGCACATGATAATGTTATACATAAATGATCCTAAAATTCCCACCAAGGAACTCATACAGCTGATAAACACTTTCAGAAATGTGGCTGGATATAAATTGACCATCCAAAACAAAAACAAAAATAAAACATTAACCTTCCTATATACAGATGACAAAAAGAATGTAAAAAGAAATCAAGAACAAAACCTTTCAGGATAGCCTCAAATAGTATAAAGTATCTTGGGAGAAACTCTATCCAAGCAATTGTAAGACTTGCAGAATAAAAACTTCAAATCTTTGAAGAAAGACATTGAAGAAGATATGAAAGATCTCCCATGTTCATGTATTGGTAGGATTAACATAGTAAAACTGGCCACCCAACCAAAGGCAATCTACATATTCACAAGTATTCATCAAAATCTTAAGATACTTCTTTACAGCCTTGAAAGACAATTCTCAACTTATTATAGAAAAACAAAACCCCAGTATAACTAAAATAATTCTAAATAATAAAACAACTACTAGAGATATCACCATTCCTGGTTTCAAGTTTTACTTCTGAGTTATAGTAATAAAAACCACATGGTATTACCATGTATACAGATATATTGATCAATAAAATCTAATTGAAGACCATGACACTTATGGACACCTAATTTTTTTTTTTTTTAAATAAGCCAGAAATGCAATCTGGGAAAAAGACAGAATCTTCAACAAATGGTGCTGGTCAAATTGGATGTCTGTATGTAAGAGAATGGAAATAGATCCGTATTTATCACCCTCTATGAAACTCAAGTAAAGGGTTACTGCGGCGCGTGGCTTAGAACAGACCACACCAGACTGGCTGATTCCACGGGAGAGCGTGGATTTTATTTGGATAGAGGGTGGGGGAAGAAGTCGGGAGAAAGATGGCGAGAGAGAAAGAGAGAAAGATGTCGCTTGCCCTGAATATTTTTATCGCCTGTGACGTATTCTTCAGCAGGTACCATGTGAGGTAGTCAAGTGAATTATGGGAAAGCTTGATGGTTGTCTTGGTAACGAGGTAGAGGTCACACATCACCCGAATATGACTTCACTCAGAGTTCGGGCTTGACGCTAACATCAAGACCAAGTGGAAGAAAGACCTCAACACAGAACCAGATACACTGAACCAGACAGGAGAGGAAGTGAGGTATAGCCATGGATGCATTATTACAGGAAATGATGTCTTAAGAAAACATCAATAGTGTAGGCACTAATTCACAAGTAGAACCTCATGAAACTGCAAAGCTTCTGTAAGGCAAAGGACACTGTCAATGGGACAAAGCTGCAGCCCACAGAATGGGCGAAGATACCATCTTCGCATCTGAGAGAGGACTAATATCCAAAATAAATAAAGAACTCAAGAAACTAGCTAAAAATAATCCAATTAAAAATGAGCACAGATCTAAATAGAGAATTCTCAACAGAGGAATTTCAAATGGCTAAGAAACGCTTAAATTAATGTTCAGCATCCTAGCCATTCGGGACATGCAAATCAAAATTACTTTGATGTTTCATCTTACACCTGTCTATATGGCTAAGTTCAATAACACAAATGGCAGTTCATGTGGTATCCTAGACTAATTATGTGAAGATAATTAGTTCTTTTGTTATGATATATAAGGAAACTAATAATTTATGAAGAAAAAGGAAAATGAAACAGTGACTTTATAGGTTAGGGGATGTTTGGGGGTAAGAGTACTTGTGATCACCATGTATAATTTGCAAATGGCCATGGACATCCCTAGGGGCTGGGAAAGGATAAGAAGATTATTAGGGCTTACTAGCTGCCTGCCTAGCTGGAAACAGACAGGATTTAATGAAATATTTGACTAAAGGAAATAATGTGTAGGGTAACACTGGATTATTTTCTGCCCTCTACAGGAGCACAAATGAACATGAATACTTGAAGACATGTGAGGACACATATATATCATATACCACACATACATAAACACAGAGAGAAAGAGAGACAGAGACAGAGAGAGATTACTCCTAGGTAATTATTTTCAAGATGGCCAAAGAAAGCAATACTGGCCTCAGGCATACTGGTAGGAAGGAACTTGCAATACAAACTTTTGGTAACACTAGTTCTCTAAAGAAAAAGAGGAAAAATCAAGAGATGCTGGTCCTAAAACAGACTCTTGAGTCCCCTGGGAATGGGAGAAATCTTTCAGTGATAGAACTAAGAAGTAAGATGGATGGGGCTGTTCTATAATGTAAAATAACATTTGGAAAATAACTTAAAGTCTTAGCTACAACAATAAGACAAGGAAAAGTAATACACAGTTAGCATGCAGAACAAAAGTTTAGAAGAATATCTTTTCCAGGCAGATCAGTTATCTGAATCTTCTATCAGGTTGTCTGGTCTCAGTTTCCTTTGTGGATCTTTGTTACTATCTATTCCTTCCAGAGGTTCCTCTAGGCAGCCCACACCTCTAAAAGTCTCTAAACGTCTATCTCATTACTATGGAAAGGTATGAATATTTATCAAAACCCTAGAAATTTGAAGTCTTTTTCAGCTAAACTCACAAATGTACACACTCAAGTACTACCTAGATGTGAGAAGAAAGTTTGTGTGATGTTTGGTTGCTGTCTTTCCAGCAGCAATGCATAGGTGCTCAAAGCAAGATGGTAACACAACATATACCAAAATACTACTATATAAATCTATCTAAAAGATGATTCTCTATAGCTATATCATTGTATATTCAATATGGCCATAGGGGAGATTTGAGAGGGAGTAGGAAGACATGTTTGAATTGTAGCCCTGCAGTTTTATTATTGTTTTTGATGCAATCAAGGAGGTCAAAAGTAGTATGTAACTTAATCAGTCATTATATTATCAAGATTTTATATTCCCTATAATTCAGAAATCTGTTTCTGTGATCTAATCAACAATAAAATGTCTTGATAATACTTCTTTAAGGAAGATAGAAAAAATTTGTTTGTTATCATTGTTAAATATTAGTAACTGTTAATCTTGCTTCTAATTAAAAACTTTATTGTCATTATCTTAAAGGAAACTTATATTCCTCTCTGTGATCTTAGCAAGTATTTCCAAATAGTTTACCATACTCCTGTGATCCTTTGTAGATAAATAGCTGAATGTGCTTGTAGACTCAGGGCATTTAATATGATAAAAAAATGATCTGGCTACTAAAACAAACCTCCATCAGTGACAGTTTTAAAAATGCCATATGCCACATAGTAGGGTGCTGACTCTTGAGCAAGGTTCCATGTAAGCCATGATAAATCTTTGAGATCCTGAGTGGGTACAATGTGGGTAGCTTTCCCAGTGGTCTTATGGGTCTGTGACAATGGCACAGGCTCTAAGTACATTGGATTATCTTTCTAATCCTCTGCTCCTTTACTGCATGTGACCTATGATACATTTGACTTGCTTTGTCTGTAAAGTGGGGAAAAACACAGTATCATCTTCCAAGAATGTATAAAGCAATAAATGACTACAGAGCAAAAAGACATGGATAGAAGAAGTACAGATGTAGCTAGCAAAATGGCCCGATGCATTCTTAATTTGAGACTTCTCTGAAAGTAAAACAAAAGGAATGTATTTCCCTAGCTTTCACTTTTCTACTTTAAAATTTGTCTGTACTCTGATACATCAGGGAATGTAGATTAACATGTTACAGTTCAAAATAACAGGACAGGACAAAACAAATAATACGGTAGAAAGAGGTAAATTTGCATGGAAATGCAGTACTAGTTTTAAAAAAGAACTATGCACAGGGAGAGGAACCAAAAATTCCATCCCATTACAAGCAATCTATGTGACTGGCTCATCAAACCCTTGATGAAAACAAATTCACATGCACAATGCACATGTGAGAATTCTTTTCACCATACAATTCAGTCCTGATGAATGAAGACAGAAATCTGAATTTGATGGTATAACCCTTGTGCAAGCCAGTCCACTCTTACGGGAGACACAACACTGACTCTGGAGG
The DNA here is from genome assembly GCA_021653895.1 of Mastomys natalensis. Taxonomy (NCBI): domain Eukaryota; kingdom Metazoa; phylum Chordata; class Mammalia; order Rodentia; family Muridae; genus Mastomys; species Mastomys natalensis. The sequence continues at coordinate 362,798 of JAJTUV010001282.1, forward strand.
TGCATTTGTGTAACAGTCTAAGCTCAAGCATTAAATAAGTTGGCTACTAATCACTTTATCTGCAGAGGATTAACCCTGGTAGACTATGATGCTTAATGTAAGTTCACCTTCCTAATAGTAACATTTCATTTATGACCATATGAAGGTGGACTCTCCTTTTGTTTAACAGTGAGAATACATTAATTTATGAATAATATAATTACATATATACTTTTTTCGGGTCTATAAAAATATATCATCTTGGAACTAATTCCACAGCATACAGTCTGCCTGACAACATAGAGGAATTTCTAAGAGCAAAATGTATAAGTACATATTTTATCATACAACAGGATGCATGTAAAAACTCTGGGTTCCAGAACATCTAATGAAATAAATGTGGTAAACCTCTTTTAACTGGTAGAGGTTGTTCTAATAGTTTTCCAATTTGAACTCCATGTTTATTATTTTTTAAAAATAAATTTTATTACTCATTCCATTCATTTACATTTCAAATGATAGCCTGCTTTCCGTTACCCTCCTCTAACAACCCCCCATCCCATGACATACCACTTCCCGGTTAGACCTCTGTCACCACCTCCCCCGCCCATATTTTTTTCCGGTCATGAGTTCATTTCTATTGAGTCCAATTATACAGCTGCTGGTTTTGTTTTTGTTTTGTTTTGGTTTGGTATTTTGTTTTTTTGTATTTTAGGTTTTTCCCCCAATCTGCTTTTATATCGTTTTAATTACATGCAAGTATTAAGATCAGTCCATATTTTTAAGTAAGTTCTTTGCTAAAATGAACTGCAGATCAAATGCAGGCTCCTTTATAAAACAATGAAGTGAAGACCAGAAGGAATGGAAACATTTTGCAGGGCAAACGTAGTGATTTAGCCGAGACTATAATTTTGGTTTCCTTTCTTTTTTTATTTTGGGTATTATACCATGTTCCCATCTTTTAAAAGTAACCGACTGTGTATTGAAACCCACACAGCTTTAGGAATTTTTTAGCCAGCCTAAAGTCTTTGCAAGCTGTTAGAACTCGGTGCTGATACCTGATCGCAGACTATGCCTAGACACCAAGAGATGGCTTTAATACTTACTCTTGTGTTGTTCCTTTCGGCTTTCAGTTCTGAAATCTCTTCTTCCTTTTCTAGAAGTTGTTCACGGCAAGCATTCAACTCTTTAGTCAGTGCAGCGAACTCCTAGAAGGGGAAGAAAAATGTTTGAAGATGGACTTGAAATATAAAAGGTAGAATCTTCGAGTAGGAACAACATAATATGAGACATAAACTTTGAAAAAAATTAAGAAAACCCATATAGATGGCTGGTTGGTCAAGACACACTACTATAATTTAAGAATCTTGATTTATGGTTATAAATAATATAATATAATATAATATATATATAATATAAATAATATTCATATAATAAAATATAATCCATGACATTTGTGATGTGCATAATTTGTTGCTTATATGTGTTTATCAAATATATATTTCAGAAGTACCACATTACATTTAATTTAGTGTAAATTATTGCTAAAATACTTTGATGATATTTGGGATCAAGTTATCTAATCTTACAGTTTGATCATTTATAAGTTTCACACATGATAAAGGAGATCACAACCACAGTACACACCCATGATCAATAGGCTGCTATTTAGAGTTGTTACACAAGCCGATATCACAGAAGTTAATTAACCAACCAACACTTTCATACTTTTCTTCCAACATTTATCTGCATAAGCGATTCCATCAATTACTATGGTTATGAAATGAACATTGTTTTATAAAGATAAATATCACATCGTATCAAGCAGTGTTACAATGACTGAATTCTTACAAATAAAAGAACATCAAGCAAATTATATTTTATAATTATTATATCATTATTATAATTACTTTACAATAGTGTATAAAGTATTAATAGTTTATAGCTTATGAATTACATAATAAATTGTTATTTGCATATATTTTATTAATTATATTTTATGATTGTATTTTATTAATTTAAAATACAACATAAAGTGTATTAACTAATTAATTATTCTTTATTTTTTAACAAGCTTAATATTCTTTATTCATTGAATTAAGTGCAGAGTTTTTGTTTGCTTCTTTTTGTTTGTTTTTAAATTTAATTTAATTTTTTACTTATTTACTTGACAGCCCACTCACTGTTCCCCTCCCAGTAAGCCCCTCCCACAATCCTTCCCGTCTCCCCTCCCCTTGTCTTCTGAGAAGGTGAGTACCCCTGGATATCCCATGACTCTGGTACTTCAAGCCTTGCTGAGACGAGGCACTTGATCTCACACTTATTAATTTATTAAAAATATAATATAAAATACATTGTATTAAATATTTATTAATTTCATGTCCTAGTTAATTTTTTCAACTTGACATAGCCTAAAATCACCTCAATAAATCTCAGTTAAAATGTCATTGTCTTTAACAGGATTGTCTATGAATATGTCTGTGAGGAGGGATTGTTTCGATTGTCTTAATTGATGTAAGTGGACCCAGCCCATTCTGGGTGGTATTTCCTGGACAGGTTCTGACCGGTATCTGAAATCTAGAGTGAACCAGAAAATGCATTAACGAATAGTCCTCCTTCATGGTTCCTAACTTGAGTTTCTTTCTTGAGTTCCCTCAATAAAAAATGGTGACCTAAGAGTTATAACTTATAACAAACCCTTTTTGCCCTTAGCTTGTTTTTGATCATGGTGTTTGTCACAGCCACAGAAAGTAAAACAGAAAAAAAAAAAAAACAAAAAAAAAAAACCTCAAATGTGGTATGAAAATCTCACTGAGACCTACAGAAGTTGTATTATTATCAAGAAGTACACACTCTTATCACTGCCACAGGTGGCTGTACATATTGACCATTTATCTCCTACAAGATGATTTCACTCTGTTTATCAATTTTCTTCTGAGAAGCTTTCTTCTTGTACTTTGCAATCTCTTAGTCTTTGTGAAATTTAAATGTCTCTCAAATTCATAAAACGTTGACAGGTTTCTACTAACAAAATATGCAACTGTAACAGACTTTAAGTTTTAAAAATTTAAACCATGTAAAATTTGAGAACCTTTCAAAATTGTGTATGTTAGATATGAATACACATTAGGACTACCACTTTAAGCAGTAGACATTTTGTATTGCTTGTTGTGCATTTCTGTGTTGGGAGTTAGACAGTGATTGAACCATTTTATAGCTTCCTCATTTCAGTATATGGGTGGCAGAGCTTGACACTAATCAATAACCTGTTCAAATACAAAACCTTAGCATTATCTACTATAGTTCTATAACTCTGATTTCTGATGCCTTGATTTTATGTAAAGATGAAAAATTATCAAGCAAAAAAAATTTATGGACTTTCAAAAACTATCATCTCTTCATGCATGCATGATTCCTTTCATTGGTCCATCTATACATCTATCCTTTCATCCAACCATCCATCCATATATCTACCATTCATCCATACATCTGTATTTCTAAGCACCAAATTAAATACATACTGTATTCCATGGTCTATATTATATACTGAAGTAGTAAAAGTAACTAGAAACAGTTATTTCACTTTGTGTAACTCAGTACTCAAAATTCATTTAGATTTACCATTCATTAAATTTGTTAACACCACATTAGTCCTACTCAGGAAGCACAGATATAAACAATATGTTATTTCTCTTGTCTAGTGTGCTTAAGTTTATATTCTTTAAACATATTTCTAAAAAAAATTTCAGGGAGAATAAACAGATGGATCTGAGAAATACTTTATGCTATATATTTTGACATTGGAAATTTAGACATAGCAGTGAGAATGTATTTGATTGTGAGCCAAGAACTGGCAATCATCCATAGTCATAGGTATAGAAAATTAATAAACTGATAGGGAAACGCCATACATTGGCATCTCATTTAAGGAATAAATCAGATGCCCAATTATATAAAGAAGATGTTGACAGGGTATTATTATAAGAAAGTGAAATCAATCAAGGATAAATGGTAACTAAAACTTTGCTCATGTTTTGGGAAGTATGATCAAAGGAGTCCACAAGAAAAACTCAACTTTCTCTAAAGCAGTGACATAAAAAAGCAGGTTCGTTACCAGCAGAAACACCCCGTTCTCCAGACTACTCATTTTGTTCCCCAACCATAATTTGACAAGGTCTTACTTTTCCAATAACCAGAATTATTTTTGTTCAGTTTATGGTTTTCTTGGAATTTTAAAGAGTGCTAGGAATCTACATAACACAATGCCATAAAATATTCTCAGACTCAAGGGAGTCTTTCTGTCTAGGAGTTACTCAGGCATAATGATCACATACTTTTGAACCCACAGTGAGAACTGCACTATTTTAGGTGTTGCCAAAACAACATTAAAGGAAAAGTAGCTACAGTTAATATAGTTAGACACATTCAAATATTTACTGCTCATACTATTTTGGGTCAAATTAAGCTCTTCTAACCACATTTATATCGTTTTTTTACACAAAGTTGACTCACGATGTAGAGTGTGAGTTACTTTTAAACCCAAACAAAATAACAGCTTTGCTATTAAAGTCTTTAAAAAATTGAGGGTGGCATGACATATCTTATATGCAAATACAAGTCTTGGTGTTTCTGGGTATTCTCATTTCAAAGACATAAGTCTCTGCAATCATATAAAATATAAAGTGTCTTTATTTCAGTTTATTTTCCTAGTTTGCCGTCTCTCTACTCCAGCCTCTACCCCTATATTAAGGTATGGTGTTATGGTAACTTTATTTTAACTAGAAATACGCTTAAAAAATTCTTTGTATCTGTTATATTACTTATTGAATTTGGCAGTCTTATTTGTCAGAGGGCACAAATGAGAAAAAATGTCTAAAATAGATTGGACTAAGTAATGCTAGCCAGACCCATGATAGCATGTGTCAGTATCTTCCAAAGTGTCAATGCCCCCAGATCTGGGACATGCCAGAGGAAAGTTCTCCTACCCTGGGTCCTAACTGTGCTATCATGCTGTGCATTTCTATCTGTATTAAGATGAGCCTGAGTCACTTATGAGTCATGTGTCTTTGCTGCTCATATTTCAAATGAGAACCCCTGGTCCAATGAGTTGTACCTATTTAGGTTTTCTCTCGTTTATTCTGCTTGTTTTGTTTTGCTTTGATGAATAGACAAGGTTTTAAAATCTAGGTCAGCTTGGCCTCAAGCACATCTTTTCTTTCCTCAGCCTCTTGAGTTTTGAGATTAGAAGCATGCACCACTTTCCGAGTTCCATACTAGATTTATTACACTGAACCAGTTTTTGTTGGGGTCCCTTCATCCCTTGGGAAATAGACATTCATTCAGTTTTGTACCTATGACATTCGGTAAGAGTAACCTAGGTAGAAGGAAGAAAGAATGTTGCCCGAGAATAGTGCCGTCCTTTCTTCTCTTCATCGCAGGCCCCTTACCCATTCTGACGACCACCGGCAGCTGTCAGGATTCCTCCAACAGATGCAACAATTCTACCCTCACATCTCTTCACTTTGAATCATATTTTGATATTCAATATTAAATGTATATGAGTCACTGACTATTCTATCTTCCTGACTCATTTCATATGGTCTATTTACTTGAAGTTTAGTTGTGAAAGCAGAGACTTTACACACACACACACACACACACCACACACTTTATTTACTAAATGTTTAAAAATTTTTACTTAGCAGAAGAGTCCTTACTTTAAGGAAACAAGTCAGAAACTGAATGCCAAGAAGGGTATTCAAGCTTTCTATTGTGTGAGTCACTTAATTAACAAGCCCCACATTGGTCTTATTTCCTCAGTGATATATCTGAATATGTCAGTACCAGTTAAAGACTCATGGGTGCCCATTAGACTGAGAAGGATGAGGGAAAATAAAGGGTGAGTCGAAATCGAGAATCGGGTTCATTAAACACTATCCACTCCCTTCCCAAATACAAATAAGCATTTTTGTACTTTATTAATCGACGGTTGGTGCCACTCAAAAACTAGCTCTCAGGAAAGTGTTTATAGCACACATGCATACATATACCAATATCCGAAAGTAAGTTAGAAACATAGACACTTTCTCACTTTAATAATTACTGTTAAATATTTGAGATTATAACATAATAGGATCATTTCCGCCTTCACTGTTTTCCCTCCAAACTATCCTGCATCTTTATCTCTGCTTGTTTTTCAAATCAAGTCCTCTTTTCTCATTAATTTTTGTTATAAATGTGTGTGTGTGTGTGTGTGTGTGTGTGTGTGTAGTTGTGTAACCAACACCAATGCATTCATCAACAATAAAACTCCAGCACCTCAGGTTCAAGGATCATTGTCAAAAAAAGGACAAAGATATTTTAGAGCCAAAAAAACCCAGGTAGTTTGCTTTGAGAGTGTGTCTTCTAGGAATAGAAGTAGCTATATAACAATGCTTTTAAAGTATTTAATAACGACTGCCTTCAGACTGTGCCATTCTCCTCTTCTAGGTATTCTTGAAAACTTGGCTCTTTGGGTGATTGGTTTTATTTAGAGTACTAAGTGGAAAGTGCTCTTTTAAAATTTGTGTTTATTTTTATATAATTGCACATAAATTTACATGTAAAAAGGTAAGCACATTGTTCTACAAACCAGACAATATATTTTCTAGAACACATTGAAAATAGAAACTTGTATTAGTGAGATGAGCACAATGCAAGAGAATAACTATGTCCTTAAAACAGTTACAAATTAAAATGTCTTCAAACACTTAATTTAGAAATATTTTATGGCAACAAAGAATTTGTCTTATATAATTTAATGCCCCAGTACTATACCAGTCTACAGAGTACATACATATATGGATGTTTGCATTAATATTATGTAATAAATTCTAATACTTATGACCTCTGTTTCTAGAGTTAGCTCCTAGACTCAGATAAACCCAGGGAATGCTGTCATCCACAATTACTGTGTAAAACAGCTATGTCTCATGGTCAGCTCTGGGCAGGATAGCTTGAAGGAAAATCACTTCCATGAATAATGCGATTTGACAAGCACAACGGAACTCAGGATTTTAACCAAACTCTATAAATAAGGCTGCCCAAATTAAAAGGAAAGCTATTCCAACTCTATGCAAATATTTTGTGTCTTTTGATTATTTTTGCATGTCCTAACTGCAGACGTTTTTGCCTTTTCGATAAAACTGCCTGATGAATCAATCGTTCAGCCCACCATGGTGATCTGGGGACTGGAACAGAGGCGTGTGTCTAACATAGCAAGCTGCAAAAGCCTTTTTAAAATGACAGATAGGTACATGAGAACTTGTTAAACTTGTGTTTTCAAAACTTTCCAAACAAGGCAACTGGATTCTTGTAAAATATGGATGTTTGTTGAAATCAAACAGTGGTGCTGTCAGGCAGCTCCAGGCTGTGTAATCATTGAGCCTTGTTTCTCCCATGAGTCATTTACTGTCCTCCCACTGAAATGTGTCTTGTATCCTACTTGCACTTCGCTCTATAAACTATAATTTGTCAATCATTAGCCCTTATATGCAGATACATAGACATATCCCCCCAGGGGCTAGTGTTCTGTAATTTGTTGAGTCCTATATCCTAGAGAGCAGATTGCTTGGAAACAAGACTTAGAGAAAAAAAAATGTTTCATGTTCATTTCATTTTTTTGTAAGTCAAATCATTTCCCTTGCTGGCACTTTATTGTGTTTTCTGAGAACCCTCTGTGGTTCTAACCTTCATAGGCTTGTTTGGAATTCTCTTCTATCTGTGGACCATAGCTCTTTGAAAGGACTTGAGTATTTCTGTTGTAATTGCTATCTATCTTGGTGACAAAAGCTTATTTGTAGGTAGGTAGGGGCGAAAAGGCATCAGTGGTATTGTCTAGTTCAGTACCATGTATGGTACAATAGAGACCTACCAACCAAGATGTAGTGACGAGTGTATAGTGACATGACTGTTATTTTACGGGGTGGGATAAAGAACGCCTTCTGATTGAGTCTGAGACTTGCTCAGGAGAAGGAATTTTGTACTTAACCCTGGTCAAAGCTTATAGCTGAGGATGTCATAGGGGCCTTGCAGTTTACTTTGCTAGCTGATCATGTTGACAAGTTACCATTTAAATATTGATGATTCTATTCCTAGACCTAGACTGCCCCCAGCCCTGGTCAGTGGGAAGTAGTCAGAGATTCATACATGTCAAAATCCTAATAGTGGGAGACTAAGAGCTCAGCCCAAAATGAATTGTATTTATCACCATCACCCCAGATTGTTTACAATGAAAGAACAAGGACTGTTTCAGAAGAGGAAGCAGAAAAAAAAATAATAATAAGGGTTTAAGAAGAAGTGCTGAGACATGCAAACATCTGGACCTGACATGACTATATGTAAACGAACTCACACCATCTGAGTTGATCTAGCAAGATCAGTCTGCCCACAGTATTGCATAGATGAGGGAGCTACTCACATATGCCCCATGCCTTTACTAGGGACAATCGAAAACTGCTAAGAGAAGAAATCGGCATTCGTGTATTATCTATGTGACAGGACTGAGATGGGAAAGCTGACAGGCCCCACCACTAACAATGAGATATTTGCAGTTGATACCCTTCAGGAAAGGGAAAATCAGTGTTTTTAATGGAAAGATACTGGGTACATCAACCACAACACAGGGCGGGCCTCATACCCAGTAGCTTGCCAACACAAAATGCAATTTTTATTTCGTTTTGACATTGTTTTGTCTTATTGGTTTTTGTTGGTTTGACTTCTGTCTTAGTGTCTTATTTTTTTTTTATTTTGAGAGAGAAAGAGAGACACACAGAGAGAGACAGACAGAGAGAGACAGAGATAGAGACAGAGACAGACAGAGAGAGGAGGGAGGGGAGAAAGAATACAAATTTGGGTCAATGAGAAGATAGGGAAGATCGAGGAGAAGTTGGTTGAGTGGAAACATGATCCAAATATATTGAATGAAAATTTTTAAATTGGATATATTTCACTCATACCAGTATCAAATTTACAACTGTAAAGCAGCAACAAATTATATTCTATGGTGGGAGGGGGCACCACAACATGAGGAACTGTATTAAATTGTTGCATCATTAGGAAGGTTGAGAACCAATAGTTCAAAGTGAGCTACTTTTTACCCATAAATGACTACTGTACATAGAGTTTTTTAAATTTCTTACAGAGCTCAGTTCTCTACATAAGGAAAATATATTAATGAAATTTTGTATGCTTCAAAATACATAAACATTAGGCACTTTTCCTATTGCTGTTACTGAAATACACCCCTTGAATCTGACTGACACAAACCCCATGGTTACTCATTATTCTTTTGCTTTAAGTTGTCCTAGTGATAATTCTAATTACAAAACAGAGGCAGCATAACTATCTTCAAGAGGAGAGGAAGTTGATCTACACCATTTTCTGACTAGTAATATAAATGAAACATTATCATGTCAATGTAAAAGTACTTGGCATTAATGTGCAAGAAGAAATGTCTCAGTGTACCCTTTTCCTTCATTTTGCCTAGCAAATTTGTCCTGCACTAATATATATATATATATATATATATAAAAAATAGAGAGAGAGAGAGAAGAGAGCTATGAGGTAATCTTTTGGATATCACAAAACTGTTTTTATTTTTATTTTTTATTTTATTTTTTATTTTTGTTTTTGAGATAGGGTCTCACTTTGTGGCTCTGGTTGACCTGGAACTTGCTATGTATAGCAGATGTCCTAAAGTTTACAGAGAGCTTCCTGTTTCTGCCTCAAAAGTACTTGGTTTAAAGATGTATATCACTACAACCAGCACAAAACTGTTTAAAAACAAAACAAAACAAAACAAAACTCCACTAACTAATACCATTTTATTTCTGTCTACATTCCTCTTCAAGAGATCACACAAATCCTCAATTGGTATCTAGTTGAATAAAATGATAACAAGGCACATTTGAACTATCTTCATTGAATCTAAGTGTTTGTTCCTACAAATGTCACTTAAGAGATCCCATCTACCTACTAATTTGGTAAAGATTTAGGGATTCCTCACACAAGTAAGTAAAATAAAAATTTCTGAAGTAAGGTAGCTCTTAGTATCTGGCTCTCAGTTTGAGAGATTCCTCCACACCCCCCTCAACCTTGCCAGGATAGATATGGAAATGTATAAACACAGAGGCTTAGAATCATGATGTAGTTCCCCAATCCAAATTTACTAATCATTTGACCCATTTCACCTCTTCTTCAAAATCCCTTAAATGTATGTTGGCATCTTCTGGGTATAGGAAGCATATGAAAGAGAAGAAAAGAGCCTCAGAGACAATTTCTCACAGAGGAATTAAGGTTTCTAGCTTTATAATGAAATTAGTGTGCTGTCTTTTATCTTAACTCATCTGTATGGAAAGCAAAAGAAACATTTTTTTTCCTACTGCAATCTACAAAAGATATCTTCTATTATTATATGCTTGCATTATTTGTAAATTTATTAAAATATAACCTTTTAGATGCATTAGTGGAAATTTCAAGTCCCAGTTAGCACTATTGCTAACACATGTCAAGGCTGAACCCTTGCCAACGAGAAAGTCTTTTGGCAGGAAAAGCCAGGTTTCCACAGGTCTGACAGTGTGAAGCAGGAGGCATGCTTAACAAGATGCTCTGTATTAATTTGAAAGGCTTTAGCATCTGCTTAGGTAATACCTGCTGTGGAAGACACACAAAATAGCATCCAAGATGAATATTTAAACATACCAACAAAGCTAGACACAATCAAACCATGTCTCTCTTGAAATCAAGAGAATTATAATTACATAACTAATAATGTTTGGACTAGGACACTGTTGGCTATTCACTGGGTTATAAAGGTTGCAGTGGGTTCTGTTGAAATTGTAAAGTTTAGCCAAACATTGTCCTACCGTTGAGAATCTTACTGCTGGATTAGAAGATGCTCAAAGCTTAATACCTAGTCCCCTGTACTTTGTGTTATCATAATGTATATAGTTCTCTAAAGAAAAGAAGGAGGATGCAATAGCATTGAATAACACAGTAAAACCAAGCGTAGCAAAGGAAGCTGACTGGCTTCTACTAAACACTCTTTCTCTGATAAAATTTCCTGGCCCAAGGAGTGTAGCTGTCTGTGGCCCAAAGTATACACAGATGTATTAGTGTTCTTGAATTATCACAGAACTGTACCCCCAGATCACAAAACACTCAAAGCAATGTGTTCTGATTGCATGTACACCAAAAAATAATCTTAAAATAGTATAGGTTTTTTCGTGAAGTTTTTAAAGAATTTGCCCTTTTCAGACCAGTTTCAATAAAATTTATGGTTGGCAATTCAATTTTTCACTTCAGAGTAATCGTTTTGACCTTTTTATTGTTTCTACCCTATTATTACTGGAAGCTTAGCATAACACAATTCTATAAATTACTTCTGACAGTAGAATATGTTGAACTGCAAACAAGTGTGACAAATAATGAAAAATGGCAGTCATGTGACAATTGTAGAGATAGACCTTATGCAAAGTGCTGCAAATACATAGGCAGCATCAAACTATGCCCTGCAGGCTAGATGCATGTGACAGAAACAGCCAAAAGGAAAGGAGAAGTAGTTAGCTCAGAAAAACATACCCTCCAAACATAAGAAAACTATAACATGCCTAGGCTAAATTATACAGACATATTTCTGATACATGACATCAAAAGTTGTATAACTTAAGAGAAAATAGAAGAGATGGTCATCAGCAGCCATAGACTGAACTGAATCCCCCAATTTTTTATGTTGAATTTCCATCTCTTACATAATGAATTTTTGGAGACAAAGCTATTGGAAAATTCTTATATTTAGATGAGTTTGTGAGGGACAGATTTCTCATGGTCTAGTTAGTTTTCTTGTAAAAAAAAAAAAAAAAAGAAGAAGAAGACATCATCCCTTCTTTTGCTATGATATAAAGGCTACCATCTGCCAATCAAGAGAGAATCTCACCAGAACATAACATGAAGGTGGCTGATACAGGCCTTTTGGCTCACAGAGGACTAACTTATCAGGACTAAGTCTTTGCTGCATAAGATAAATGATATATGATATTGTATATTATATTTTTGTCATGACAACTCAAAGTATTGTACTATTAACAACTTGCAATGAAGCTAAATAAGAAATTAGAAGACCATCCATAGAATAAGAGCAAGTATATGAACATGTGACCATCTGAACAGAGCACACATTTGAACAAGAAACATGGGAGTATGTTTCCATAATAAAAAGTTTTTTGCAATCTTATAAAAGAAAAGAAAATTTCCCCTACTTAAAAATACATGATCCAACTAGACAAATGTCCAACGATAGACAAACAAGCATTGGGGGAACCTAAATGGAAATCTCAGGGAAATGCCACTTCATAATCATAAGGATGACTCCAAAAACAGGAGTAAGTGTTAATAAGGCACAAAACCATGGATAAAGCCCAACACATATATAACAGAGGACTGCTGAGTCTGGATTCAGTCAGAGAAGATGTCCCTAAGCCTCAAGAAACTTGGGGCCCCAGGGAGTGGGGAGGTTTAGTGGGGTAGGGGTGGAGGTGGGGAACATCCTCTTGGTGATAGGGGAGGAGGTGTGGAATATGAAACAGTCAGAGGGTAGACTGGGAGAGGGATAAAGTCTGGACTATAAAAAAAAACGATTAAAGAATAAAACAAACAAACAAACATGGATAATAAGAATAGTTAACACGTATGTAGAGAAAACTCAAATATTGACAATGAAAATACAAATTAGTGAAGCTGCTTTAAAAAAAAGTTTGGCACTTTTCCAAATAGGAAAAGTAAGTTTATTCTGAATTATTACTAGTCTCCTAAGTGTATTTCTGATGATAGTGAACTACTTCAAGTTGTTCCATTTTTGAGACTGAACCATATTAATGGTTCTATAATTTTGATTCTTTTTTAAGTGTGAAGGTCTGAACTCTTTCTCCTGATGCCATTTTTGATTAATGACTTGACACTCCAACATTCTAATTTATAGAATCAGTAAATATCTCAAGGGAGGTCTAACATTCAGAATACATTGTGTTTTTATTAAATAGTTCATTATAATTTGTTTTATTTTCTAGTTCATTTTGAGCAAAATAGTTTTAGGTATTTAAAAGCAATCACATTACATTTTACTTAAGTTTATTTAGTGGAAA